>JAPQLA010000023.1:25129623-25148112 GCA_029822935.1 Naso vlamingii | reverse complement strand
TATTTCTCTTCCACTCATAGCTCTTTACAATACAAGTTAGCATTCACCCATTCACACACTAACGGCGGGGACGTCTATAAAAAGGGCCAAACTGCTCCAAATGACACTCACTCACCAAAGGCACAGCCATCAGGAGCAAATAGAGGTTCAGTGTCTTCAACAATGATATTTACTCTTGCAAGATTAAACCACCAACCCTCTGTTAAGTGTCTGACGTGCTTTGTCTCCGTAAATCCAACCAACTCTGTGAGCACTGACACAGAGTTTAATATGATTATTAAAAAATGACCTTTGTCATCTACTGCACCTGTTTAAAAAAAACTGTGACCCCTTTAAGTGTGACCAGAACAAACAGAAAACAACCGATTGTTTAAATATTTATCTTTTTCCCATCAACTAAACTAATTGGATAAAATAAACTGCAGAATGCAGCTGTTAAAGTAAATGCTCAGACCGTCCTGGTGTAATTAGGCCCAGCAACCAGCACCCTCTTTGTTGCATCAATGTCACAGTTAAGTCCATGTTGCATCTTAGACCGATTACGCTGATTCAGCAGGCCTACTCACACAGGAGTGTCACAGAGTAGCGTTACTCATACAGCAACACGACATACTCATAAGAATATCCATAAGGTTCAGAAAACAGGAAACACTGACCGCAAGATTTTTAATAATTTCATCAAAAGTTGTTTCCAGTGAAGTATTTTTTGTGTGCATAAGCAGAAAAGTAGTTGGAAAAAAAAGAGAGCAAAGCTGACCTTGCAGTGATGTCAGTCCGTTAAGGCTGAAGGGAAGCTGTTTTCTCTTGTAAGCAAAATGTGCACGCTGCAGTCCAGGGGTCCTACTTGATTTATAGTCGGTTTCCCTCAGCAGTGAGAGGACAGCAGGAAGGAGATGTTGAAGAAATGGCAAGCATGATGCCAAGTGATTCCAGTTGACAGACTGCTGCAAAAAGAGGGAATAGTGAGAGGGGGCAAAGAGACGTAGGGAGAGAATCAGATTGTTTCAGAAATGAATGGAGGCAGTGTCTCAGAGCCAAAACTGCCGTTAGGACCATAATGCCTCTATTTTATCCAAGGTAGGATCATTAAAGCTACTTTGGCCTGGCTATGGAGATTGGGTTCCACACATGCGGAGCCGGGGAGGAATTTCCACAATTAAGAATCTGAGGAGAGATGGTCTCAGGGTCAGATTAGTCCTGATGTGCAGCTCCTGGTGGGCCTGACAGGGGTCGCACTCACAAGTCTCATGTTTTGGAGGAGCTAACATACGGTAAACAAGGATCTAAAACAGGTGCAGCTATGTCATTATACAACGTACATGATGATGAATAATCATCTGCATAATCTTGCACCATCATCTTTTTTTTTGTTTTTTGACATCCAAATACAAGATAATGAGGTCGCGCTACATGTAGTTTATGTAACTTCACGTTTTTGAAAGTAAAGGACTTGTATCATGGCAAAAGTTTCAAGTATTTAGCTGATAACCTTTGCTTAAGTATTAATGGTGCTAGAAAACAATAATGAAGGGCTCAAGTTTCCTCAGTGAGGTAAATTTTCAAAAGTAGCAGCACAAATTTTGCAGCAGCAGGCAAAGTATTTGACTTCATGAGCCGTGAGAAAATGCCAGAGGGAGCTGATGTGACAAGAGTTAGCAGGCAGTCTGAGGCAAGTCCAGACTTCCCAGTAACGGCTTGCTTTGGCTCTCACAGTGTACAACCCAGTTAAACTAGCTGGATAATTATGCATATCAGCCTGCAATGTAGACAAAGGTTCAGAACTCTTAGTTTAGCTATTTAGCTTTTTCATTTGAGCCATGTTTTTGGATTGCAGTTAAATATATTGCAGGTGCTTAAACAGAAACACACTTACAGACAGAAGTACTTTCTTTGGAATTTTAAGAATGAGAAATTGCAAATAAGGGCATAAGATTCACGGGTCTATAAATTGTGTTGCAAAGTTGGGAACAGTTTCTACAATGGAGCAGGGAAATCTGTCACAGCTTCTCCTGCTTCCAAGGTTCAAGGAGAAGTGAAAAAGTCTGAATAGATGAAGCCTTGTGCAACATCGCAAAAAGTTTGAAGGGGACAACTCTTTTCAGTCCATCGCATTACGCTCAACTCCATCCTCCCGTGTAGCAGCAGCAATGAAATAAATCAGAATGTCATTTTTGCACAGCAGAAATGACATTTTTTAAACTTTATTCTTAATTGATTCTGCATAAGGAAATAGACAAGATCAGTCTTTATGCAGTCAGTAGGACTGAGGATTTGAACTTAACCAACACTCGCCTGATTCACTTGATGTGGCACCCGCACACTTCGACCTCTTCCTCAAGATGAAGAGGGAGCTTCGTTGTCACCATTTTGTCAGTGATAATGACATCATTACTTTGCTGCTGCTGGTGATTTTCTGGAGGTACAAGACTCCAATTTCTACAAAGAAGAAGGAATCCATTTACTCCACGACTGCTGGACTAGGAGTGTAATGGTAGGAAGAAACACTGTTGAAAAATAAATCTGCTGATTTCCTAAATTTGTTACCATTTGTTGTTCGTTTTTTTGTAGGCCACGAACTTATCAGTCAGTCATATTTAGCTTTGAATATGTACAAAACTCCCTAACTGTGATGTTTTAGTTATTAATGAGGGTGACAAAGGTGAAGTTGACCTACTTCACTTTTTTACACTTTTTTGACTACGTACAAACACTAACTAATGAGGGAATACACTATTTTAAAAGCTCAAACATTTAATTAATTTAGTTTGACAGAAGTTGCAGACTCACAGATCTGTCCTGTGAGCGGTATTTTAAGTAGTGCAGTATTTTAAGGTTATTGTAGGCTCATGTTTAAAACTGTAAAATCGTGATGTCAGGATCTAATTAAAATTATCCTTAGTTACATTGTTTTGAATTTACAAAAACAGCACTATGAACAGTTTCATGTGTCAGAGCGGGAAGTATGTGTGTGCATGTGACGCCATCACAGCGAGCCCTGAGGCCATTGTGCAGGTGCAGTCACAGTTTCAGTGGGTAATTTAAGCACAGTTACCGTCTTTGTGGGCTCTTCAGTGAGTCATGCGTGTTCAGACAGGACACATAATCACATGACACAAACAGGAACCTGAGGAGATTGTAGATCTTTTAGCTGTAAGGTTTGGTAAAGTGGCATCAAGAGGACGTAATCTTTGTACATATTAAACATATTGCCATTTTTTACGGGGCCTGTTTGGTTCATTTCCATTCTCAGGACACAGTTGCGCAGATCATTGATTTCTAGAGTTGTTTTTATGTTACTTTAAAGACTTGGACTCTTTCAGCTGCAGACCTCATCTGCATGCGTGAATGGGAGTGTCAGGTAAATGAATGAAGTTCAGGCAGTTAAATGTCACGTAGACTAATATAGGTCACACTCAATAGGTGATGTAGGCTACAAGTCTGGATGTAAGCCATTTGCAGAGAAATGGAGAAAGATTGAAGGTTTGTTTTTTGGCCATTAGACACCTTCAGTTCCTCATTAGCGTGTATTGTGCGCATTAGGACAAGAGACTTTCAGGAACAATTTTTGCTTCCTCTGAAATTTTCTAGCTTCCTTTTTTTATGCTTTTTCCATCGTCCACCACTAGATAATATCATATGGGCTTTCTGTAACACTATCAAGGCACAAAAGCTGTGAAACAAAGAATAAAAACAGAATCTAAAGGAGAAAAGGTTTAAATCAGACGTAAACAGAATTGGTGAAAAAAGAATATTCTGACATTTGTTAGTGTTACTGAAAGCACTGTACTAAAGAAACAACAACCAACAGTAGACACCAGTCGCTCATAGAAACCGGTCTGACTCGTCCACGCTCCCAAGACAGGTGAATGTTTTGCAAGATGCTCTGCAAGTGGCTACAAGTATCTTTCCAGGCTATGATCTAATCAAGCAGCTGCACCTGCAGCAAATATGGTGAACTCCCAAAACAATGGGATCAGGTGGATAAAAAAACAGCAGAAGAGCACGTTACTCGAAGATAAAGATCACTGAGATTTACAGAATTTGGTGTACCTAACAAATAACACATATGTGCATAAGATAACAGAGTGCGGACGCGCTTGACTATTCATATAGTGTAACATTTAGTTGACTGTGGTTAATTTATCTTATATTTGTCTTAAATATATATAGATTTTTTAAATGTCAGTGTCATGTTTTTCAGTTTCAAGAAAAAGTCTCTGCCGTACTAGGTTACCAAAATTGCATTAAGGAGAGTTAACAAACAATTCAACATGCTGTTTCTGAGTTGTGTTTACAAAACAAAAACACAGACAGTGTTGCCATATTTTATTGTGGGGTATATTCTATTGCCTAATTAAAAAGGCACCTTCCTAAACAACACTCAGCTGCATGAAAATGCAAATTAAAATAGACTTCTGAATGTTAATTACAAAACTTAAAAGTCCAATTTGCCACTCTGAGCCAAACGCGGATGTTTAACACAGGTTAATGCTACATGTGTTTGTGTTTTGTCGTCATATTTTGGAATTGGGTGTGTCTGTTGAGAAATGTCCTGGAAGGTCAAGTGAAAGAGTCAAATCACAGCATGAGTTATGTCATGACACTTTTCATAAAGAGCAGGTTGAGGCCAGACTTTCAGACAGTGTTGTATAGTAACCGAGCAGAAATACTTTTTCTGGAAATCTGTGTTTTACTTTACTATTTCTATTTCTGTAGACTTTTACTTTTACTTTACTACATTTTCTGCAGAAAATGGATACTTTTACTGCATTACATTTCAAATAAGCATCTTAATAACTAGTTACTAAATGAAACCAGAAGAAATTTGGTAGGCTACTAGCCAATGAATTTTTTCTTTCTTTTTTTTTTTTTTGTTAACCAATAATGTTTGATCACCGACTGCAGCAAAGTTGGATAATTGGTTAGGCTCGAGTGCAAGCAGGTGTGGCACGAAAAATGACTTCATTGTTACTTTGTGTGCTGCTAGTCATGTTTTATGTTTGATTTTAAATCGACTTGTTGGTATGATGCAGAAGCAGTCGTCAGTTGCAGATTTAGATTGAGCTAAACTTCAATTTAGGCCCATAAAAGAATTTTACTTTTACCAAAGTCATTTTCCAGTCAGGTATCTTTACTTTTACTCAAGTATGGCTTTTGGGTACTTAATTCAAGACACGCTCTCTGAAAACCAACAATTCTCCGGTGGACAAGCACTTGGCAGCACCGGGCAGAAAAACCCTCTTTTAATTGGAGGAAACCTCAAACAGAACCAGGCAGCAGTCTGCCTTGATATAAAGACCAACAGACACACACACACACACACACACACACACACACACACACACATATGGTTTTTTTGTGGGTGTCAGCTGATAGTTTTGCATGTTATACCACTTAAAATACTACTTAAATCAGAGTATTTCCATCCTTGCTTTTGTGCTCTTGTCATTGTGAAAGCAGTGTTGAACAGGTGTAAACTGTGAACATACTTACTGTAAAAGGACAGAGCGCACCTGTAGTGAATCAGCCTCATCCTCCTAAATACATGTAAACAGCTTAATACAATGCATTAGCCAATCACATCTGCTGTTTTGGTTCAAGTTGTATCTGGTTTATGCATCTGGCAAGGAATGAAGGCTGTTGGCCCAATGGGTCTTTTCCTTGGAAGCTGGAACTCCCTCACAGCAAACAGACAGAGTGCTGCCAGCTGCAAATTAAAACCTAAGGGAGGAAAAAAAACATTTAATTGGTAATCCAGCACCTTGTGTGTTGGATAAGTTAGAAATAGACCAGGGACTAATATTTGTAAAGGTGACAGAAGGTTCCTTTCTGTAAAACTTTCCCTCTTAAGCAACCTGTAACCAGCAATGCATTTGTGACACAGTCTTTATTTACGAAGCACTTTTCAAACCCAGGTTCTAAAGTGTATGAAATTACAAACAACCAGTCGTAAAACTATTGAAACCAATTCCAGTAATTTAAGATAATAATAATAATAATAATAATAATAATAATAATAATAATAATAATAATAATAATAATAATAATAATAATATAAAAGAAAAGAAAAGCAAAAAAAAAAAAAAAAGACTATTAAAATAAATTAATAGTCAAAGTTTAAGTAAACTTGGTTAAGCTGCATGTGTAAATTCAAGTTATTGACACAGGAAACCTGATCTTTGTGTGTAGATAGTAAAGTGTAAACATCTGGTATTAGAAATGTGCACATGCTAACCCACTGTAAATACACAGGCAGGTGTTTCCTACAAAAGCAGGCAGAAGCAGTCAACTCTACACAGACAGAATGCAGCAGTGGCTCCCCCTACCTGTAAAAACATAGATGTACAGTATTATGCACATGAATGGTTTCTTGAAAGGCTTGTTTAATTCTTGTACACCAGCATCCAAAGTGCGAAACTATATACGTGGTTTCTGACTTTCGACTTTTGTAATCTGAGCAAATATTTTAACCCTCTCTTTGTACTTCTTCTCTGCAATGTCTTTTTATTACAAATTAATACAACAAATAAAGTATTTCTCAAAATTAGCTCTTGGTTTTAACATCTTTTTAATTGCTCCTGGTTCTTTTTAAAGTCACATTTTCTGCAGTGAATGGTAATTAAGCAGTTACAAGAACTTGGGACTTATGTCATGGAAAGGATAAAATTTCCCTACTGATGGACTATAGTGAATACTCAACTCAACTCAACTCAGCTTTATTTATTGAGCACTTTGAAAACAACCACAGCTGAAACAAAGTGCTGTACATAAATAATCATAAAAACATGAAACATAAAACAAACAATAAAAGACAATGAAACAATAAAAACAACAAAAACAAGAGCAAAGTCTCATGCTGGGTCAAAGCAAAGGAATAAAAATAAATCACAATTATGCAACATGCTATTAATGTGGTCCAGATGCTGTGGTTTCTGCCTGGTGTGAGTCAGTGTTTGTGTGGGAGAATGGAAGGCTGTGCGTGCGTGTTCATGTTTATCTGTGGAGGGGGTTACCCACAAGATAGCTGAGATACTCATCCTGACCGCTGACCCCAGGTGACCTCTGTTAATTAAAGGAAAGCCTGCAATGACACAGAGCTCACCTGTCAGCCGACCTCAACAGTCCTGTGAACCATCAAAGGACAAGATATTTAGAAGATGATCCCACCTGTGGAGGTATCCTTTGATTCATTTAGGGTATAGTATGACAAAATGCTTATTTTAAGCTGGATACTAGAGCCTTTTCAGATTTTCAGTTAAACATTTTTTTTTGTTGCATTTAAGATTTTTGTTCAACAGGCTCAACCAGAGTGAAATGTGTCAGCCTTAAACTAAATGTGGTCTCTGTTGTTTAAGGTTTTCAAAACTTTATCAAATGTAAAAAAAATATTTACTGAAGGAACTAGTTACCTTGACGACATACCGTTAAGTCCCGGGTATAAATTTATGGTTTGTTGTTTGCAAAGATACTGTATTTGTTATGGGTTCCAAAAAAATTCTAAACTACAAGGCACATATTCTCTGTGCATTTTTATGTTTTTAACTATATATGCTCCGGTTGAAAAAAAAAAAAAAAAAGCAACACAGATCAAACATGCCCTCTAACAATGAGGCCTGTTAGCTCAAACCTGGCAGGTTTTTTCCTCCCAGGAGGGATTATGTAGCTGACCAACAAAAAACAAGGCCTGTCATTGTAGCTGTATTTCCTTGCAAGGAGATCTCATTGAGATGGTGATTCAGCGCTTTTTTTTTTTTTTCCAAGGTTGTCACATGTCACATGCACAGACACAAACTCTTTTTCAAATTCAAAAGACTTAAAAGGAAAGCAACACAGACATCTTTGCATAACTTAGTTTAATCATATCAGAGCACATAAATAACTGCCACAGGCTTTTCTTCTGCATACATGTGGTTAAACTTTAAAACAACCTTGTCCCTCAGGATATGACTTCAGTGTGTTAAGTGTTATTTAAGACTCTGCAAATACGTAAATATGTTTTCAAAGAGATTTTTTATGGTTTTCTGACCCTAACACTTTTTCCACTTGAACGCAGCTTTGTGAAAGTATTTCAGTATCCCCATTTTCAAGTGTAGTTTGAAGGTAAACATGATGCCACCTTAAGCAGACTCCACCTTCAGTGGTCTAAGCTGTATAAAGAAGGTACAATCTGTGTCTCCCTCTCACTTTCTCTCTCGCTCGTCTCAAAAGTCTTAAGTAGGACTTGGAGTCAACGGGATCTGATATCGCCTTCACCTCAGGAGGGTTGAGCCACAGAGGGCATCTGTCCCTAGAAGAGAGTCTTGTTCAGCTCATTCTTTACCTCCAGCTCCAGCCATGTATTCTGCAGGCTTGGAGATCCTTGGGATGATCCTAGCTGTGGCTGGCTGGTTGGGGGTAATGGTGGCCTGTGGCCTGCCCATGTGGCGGGTGGCTGCCTACATCGGTCAGAACATTGTCATCTCCCAGGTGATCTGGGAAGGCTTGTGGATGAACTGTTCCGTGCAGAGCACAGGCCAGATGCACTGCAAGGTGCATGACTCCATGCTGGGGCTGCCGGTGGACCTGCAGGCAGCCCGTGCCCTGGTCATTGTCTCCATGGTGCTGTGCATTGTGGGCATCGGTCTCTCAGTGGCTGGTGCCAAGTGCACCAACTGTAGTCGAGATGTGAGCAGTAAACCACGGCTCATGGTGGCTGCTGGAATAACCTTCGTGGTGGCGGGACTGCTGCAGCTGGTGGCTGTGTCATGGACAGCGCACGCCATCGTTCTGGGCTTTTACGACCCACTGCTGGAGGAGACAGGGAAGAGGGAGTTTGGTAACGCTCTGTACTTTGGTTGGGCTGCCTCCTGTCTGCTTATTCTAGGGGGAGCCCTGCTCTGCTGCTCCTGCCCAAGCGCAGCAGCCACAGCACCAAGAGGCTCCACACCTCCCCGGTTAAACTACTCACCTGTGAAGACCATGTCAGTCAGTGGATACACCAGAAGAGACTATGTATGAACATGTGACATGTGGACGCACATTAAAATACAGTGAATGGACTTTTGGTGACACAAATGTTGGTGCAGCATCTTGGACCTGGACATTATATATGAATTACTGATACATATGTCATGATGTATTTTTAATGATGTTTTTTCTGTAGTAGTGGGCTTTATTTTTTATTCTGCTTTCAATATGAATGTGGTTGCACTCATAGATTTCTGCTTCTTTTTTTTTTTTTTTTTTTGTACAACATGATCTTAAATTAATTCAAACCGTCTGTGTAGAATTTATCTGATTTAAGCCCTTTTTTCCCCTCAAGATTGCAAATAAAAGCCAAAGCTTGTCTAAAGAATTTACTAATCTTCAAGCCTTCTACATAATGGAGATACAGTTTGCACTTTTCATTCTACGGACTAAGTAAATTATGCTTATATTTAGCTTAGTATGCAACTATGTCTGCATAAGTTCTTTGGTATGCAGACACAGGAAAAAGTTTAGCAGAGTCAGACCAATAACAGCTGCACTGATGCTCGTCGAAATTAGGTTTTTCTATTTCAGTGTAAATGGAGGAAAGAAACAAAACAAAGGGTGGCTTGTTTCAGAGGAGCACCTTATGCTTCCCTTCCATTATAGCCTGTGCAAGAGTGAAACTGAGTCAGAGATAAAAGTCTCCAACTGCAGGGGGCTGTAATCTGCACTGTAACTGAGACTGGACTCAGACACAAAGACCCCATTGATCAGGTGGTTTGCAACTGTTTACCCTCCTCCACAGGTGGGACTCACAGGAACAAAGGTGTATGAATTCTTTAAAAATCGAAATGTCAAAACAAAAGCAGTGTCTGTGGTAAGAAACTACAAACAAAACACACACAACAAACCACATTTATTGCAGAATGTTGTTAGCACGTCAACAGTACAGCAGCAGGGAGGGTGAGCTGTGTTGCATTTAGGGTGAACAACATTACGCCATGTGACTGAAAATCCTTTAAAGGTTGAATTTTTAGAAGTCTATGCTGCACTTGTCACACTTTGTTTTAATGTCAAACTTTACACAGTAACACAATATAAACATGTCTACTACACAAAACCAATGAGAGATAGCCTTCTTTAGAAAGCTGCTCAAATTTTGTTCAGGTACTTTTAAACTGTTTTTTAACATGTACTTACTACAGTGTACAAAAGATGGTAATTCAATCCCCCTGACCTCCTTCCAATCTGTAATAAAAATGACTAAAAGACCAAGAAACAGATACAGGCTGAAAATATTCCTTGCTTTCGTAACTTTCTTGGCTTGAACATTGAGATTAATGATCCACAGGATGGGCTTTTAATATACCAAGCACTCCTTTTCAGTGAGCACGGACCCTGCTGGCAGGATTGTGTTACTGCACCCAGCCGAGCATCTATGTGTCAAGGAGAAAAGTGCAGCAGCCCAAGACTTGAGCTGCATTAAAAAGAGGTAATCATGCTGAAACACTGCAATATAGAACACTGCACATATTCCTGAGCAAATTATCTCAATGCAAAGAGAGTGACTGTTAGACATGAAATGTTTCAGCTTTGGAGGTTAGTGGTGTTTGTTTTTGGCCTTGAGTTATCATCATAAACCTCTGAAATCATGTTGGTTTTATCATCAAATGAAGTACATGCTGTGTTTAAAGGCAAAGTAATGCTTTGCATGTTGGTAAAGCAGACCCCTGTTTTTTTCAGTCTCTTTTTACATGATTTACAAAGTGACAAGAATGTGCTGCGCAGATTCAAAGCAGTGAGCGATGAAAATTAGTGGGGATGTGTATTTAGGAAGGTCTTTTTCTGTGGCACGTGCAAAAGTTAAACTAAGGTTAAAACTACTGATGCAGCCTGACCTTTAGAACAAGGACAATGATAAGAGCCCCCACCCGTCCGTGCAGGCATACAGACTATTGTCTCCGCTGGACTGCTCTCTTTGTGTGACTGTTCCCTGGAATCATTGCATTACAGCTTCCACAAGTGGTGAGTTATTAACTTCCCATGCTGTGCAGCAGAAAGGTTGCTTTTCGCGTCACATAGAAGCACTCACCTCAACACTGTGACAGATTTCATCATCTTGTGGTTTTAAACGAAATTATTGGACGTGTTCTGTTATTTGAAGGTCAGTTTTGTGTGAATAAAAACAACATCATCGTCACATTGGCTAACTGAGAAAACTATTCAAAGCTGGGGTAGGTAGTTTATAGTCGATGTCATCACGCAAAAATTCCATAACAACCTTCAGCATATTGTAACTAGGTGATCTGAAAGAACCCTAGACTTCTGCACCTCTTCCTAGCTTTGTATTGAAACGTGATGGGCACTTTTCAGCCTAACATGGGCAGAGGCTCGTTTATGAGGCTATATGAGGAAAATGACCGACTGGGAGGAGTGATGCGTCCCACAGCTGCTTGAAAGATGTGGTGGAGATTCTTTCTTTCTTTTTTTCTTTCTTTCTTGTGAGCAGAGTGATTTTGGAGTGGAGCGAAGTGAAATCTGTGTTGAGGATAGAGCAGGATGGAGTGGAGCGGTGTGGAGAGGTGTTGAGCGCTGGAGTGCCCGTGACAGCTCTACGCGCTGTGAGTGGTGATTCGTCCCGCTCGTGCTTGGCTCACATGCTCTGATCACGGGTTGGCCAATCACAGCTGATTGGTTGTTGAAACGAGTGACGTGCTGGCCTCTGGGACTTGACAAGCAGGTGACACCATCAGCCGGCTCAAGTCGAGATGGGACTGACGAATTTACTCCGCTTCCACTTTCCCTCTTAAATCTTTGGTGTAAACTGGACTTGAAAGAGAGAGCAACAACAAACAAAATAAAACGCAAGGCGGAGCAAAAACAGAGAGGGGAGGGTGCGGCGGAGTTGCTTCCTTAGGAGTCTCATGCTACAGCTAGCTTGATTTCTCAATGCTGCCAACCTCATCTTTAAATGTAGTGTGTCAGTAGTGTGAGGTCATCTCTCTCAGACATGTTTGAAATAATTTTTCTATAATTCCCATCACACTTCCTGCAATATTATTAGTCTCCTCAGTGAGTATTTCTAACACAGTATTTATTAACTCCCCAAAAATGAAAATGTTTTTTTTTTTATCTTCTGTATGGCACAACACACACCTGCAGCTAAAAATACATTGCATTTCCCATCATGCGTGGTAAAAAGATGACAGCTACTGTAAATGGAAATGTGCAGACCTTCCACAGAACTTGGGAGGATGATCTCATGAAGTTTGATGGAGGGGAGCAAAAACATAGAAACACACCCTTCTGATTACTGGAGCACTCCCACTGGTTCCAGGAAACTATCCAGACACATTTAACCATGTTTTAACACTTCATCATACATCATCTTCCTCAGCTTCAGTCATTCCATTCAAAAAAAGGAATAATAAAAGTAAAAAAGAAATGATTCATTAAATATTATAATATTATTCTTGAATTAAATCTCAATAACGCAAACCACAAAATGATGTAATGAGTGTTTTTATTGGATTAAACTTAGAATTCTGAATATGTTTTGTCTGGGAGCATTATAATATGAAACCTGCAGGTGTTGATAGTGCCTTTAACTTTCAATCATTAATCCACTGATCTTTACCATGTCTGTTATCTTTTAACCACGCCAGACCTGGAACATACACCCTCTGTTTACTCTCCCCTCACTCAAATAGATGGGAGAGCTACCGAGACCACGTTAGTTAAATGATTAAACTGAGACCGTTAACATGCCAAGGCTGGGTTTTTGGACATCCAAACAAGGTGGGATGGAGGATGATTTGAACTCTTCCCTGGCCAATGACCAAGTGACTCCACCTTCTGCTCTGGAGAAAACTGCTGCTTATATGTGCAATCATCTCTGTGGAGAACACACAGTCATTCCATTGCTTTCTACGGAGATAAAGAACACTCCTGCGCACTTTGTCTCTCACGGAGCTCAGACATGCCCTCAGTGGGAGTGGAGATACTTGGAGTGACAATGGCTGTCCTCGGATGGATCTTAGCCATTGTATCCTGCGCCTTGCCCATGTGGAGAGTTTCAGCATTTATTGGGATGAACATAGTCACAGCACAGATCACCTGGGAAGGCATCTGGATGAACTGTGTGGTCCAAAGTACTGGTCAGATGCAGTGCAAAATCCACGACTCCATGTTGGCTCTAAGTGCAGATCTTCAGGCTGCCCGCGCACTCACTATCATCTCCATCGTGTTGGGCATTGTGGGAGTCTTGGTGGCCATGATGGGGGCAAAATGCACCAACTGTGTGGAGGAGGAGTCGGCCAAAGCTCGGGTGATGATAGCCGCCGGGGTGGCCTTTATCCTGTCTTCCCTGACCCAACTGATCCCTGTGTCCTGGTCTGCCCATACTATCATCATGGAGTTCTACAATCCAATCATACCTGAGGCGCAGAAGAGGGAGATAGGAGCTGCTCTGTACCTCGGCTGGGCTGCAGCCTCGTTTCTGCTCATTGGAGGGGGCATCCTCTGCTCCAGTTGCCCCCCGCAGCCAGAAAAAAGGTATGGGCCTCCATCGAGGATGATGTACTCTCAGACCAGATCCATTGTCCCGAGCGGTTACGACAGGAGAGACTATGTCTGAACTCACACCTGCTCTTTTCTCACACCTTTGCCCTCATTCGAAAGACTGCTCAAAGACTGTAACTTTCCAATAATTTGCATACATCTGTCCACATCAGACTTGTTTTTCTTTGTTTATTATTCTGAGTGACTTTGAGGCTATTGGATGCAGTGAGGCTAACAGCCACATGTTAATAATGTGCTCTGTCTTGTATTTAACATGAGAATGAATGTATAATGTGTGATCGAATTTACAGAATAGGTGAAAAGTCCATTTCTTTTTTCTTTTTTTTTTAATTGTATTCACTGTGTTTTTGTTTTTTAAAGAAACATCGGTTTTGATAAGCAAGTTCAATGAAACTTGTCCTCAATTCACAGAATGCTTATTTATCAATACATTTTGTAAATCATTTGTTCTGAAATGTTTCATGATATGTTCCTTTTTTTGATTAAAGGATTTGTTTTTTACTTGAGCTGTCGTGATAATTTTTATAACTAGTTTTTAAGGTATTCTCTTTCACTTTCACTAACATTCATGTAAAATACATGACAGTGACTGTTTCAGGTCTGTCATAAAAATATGCCCTCAATCCTTACTGCAACCTCCCATGTCAGCCTAACTTTGTTGAGTTTTGTCCACAGTATATATTTCAGTAAACATTAAGGTTTAGGTGGATTGGTCAGTCCCACCTTCAGCTTTGCTTGTCATGACAAAACTGACCCCACAGAAAAGCTGAAACAACACATTTAGGAATCACAGTACCAGTCAAGAGTTTAAACACAATTTTCCGTCAACTTGCATGAGAAACGGTGTCCAAAGGTTTGACTGGCGCTGTAGATTCACTAACATGCCTGAAACCGACTGATGCAATTCACCCTGAATACCTCGTCATCAGACTGACGACTGGGTGTTTCTATCGCAGCACCCATCCACCTGGCTGGCTCCCATACCTCTGTTGGCTCTGTGATAACAAGAACAGCTACTTTATCAGCTTCCCCACACTCAACTATCTGCATGGCCCTCCCAAACAATGGACCTGTTTCATGTCAGAGGGGGGGACTGGGGGGGGGGGGGGGGCTGTCATCACTGGGTTACAGAGCACAGGGGGGGTTGGGGGCATTTCTAGGGAGACAGACCCAGACCTGAAGAATTTCAAGGGCATTCTGCAGACAGACAGTCATTACGGCCCATCAAACATAACTATGTTGTCAGGTGAAAGCCTCGTAACTCGGCTGTAAGGGTTGAAGTGACTCCTAAACTAAAGGGATTCATACCACCGCAAAGTTTGAGAAAGTTCTTGATCTTGTGACAACTCTTCAGGCTCTCTCTGTATGATATCAAAAAACAAACTGCAGTCAAGCTAAAAGCTGGCATCCTAAAGCACTGGCATGCGGAAAATTCAAGGATTTCATAACATATTGATAATAAAAACTTAGGAGGTTGAAACTGAGGGACAGAAGTTATCAAGTTATTTAAGACTGTTGCAAGAGTTTTCGGGGATTATCAAATGTATAGCTTCACAAAAGCTATGAGAAAAAAACACCAATCTTTCGTACTGATTTTGAAAAGGTAAGGCTCCATTCACTATCTTTTTAAAAACATGTTAAATGAAAATCTAATCACAATTAATCGTCCATATTTTAATGATAGAATAAGTCAAAATCCAACTCAGAATTCTTTCCTTGGTTAAAGTAACACACGCAACGCTTGTGTGCCCTTTCAGCTGTAAAAGGCCTCTTTGTGGCCAGGCCTATTGTGAAGCAAGCCCTGTAAGCTGATAGCAGACTGTGTCCAGTCCTTCCTCCCCTTTTGGTGATGTCAGATCCTTCAAGGACTCCTCCCTGCCTTATAAAGGATGCTGGTGCCAGTGAGGAAACAGATCACCACACACTCACAGGTGCAAGACCTGAAATTAGTTTAATTAGTAATTGGGTCTCTGGTTGCCTTCTTTTATCCTGGGATCTCCTCTCAGGTGTTACTCAATTTCAAAAGTGAAGAAAGAAGACGTGTCATCATGTCTATAGGGCTGGAGTTGATGGGCATCTCCCTGTGCATTTTGGGATGGATTATTGCCATTGTGGCGTGCGCTCTCCCCATGTGGAGGGTGACGGCGTTCATCGGCAGCAACATCGTGACAGCTCAGATCATCTGGGAGGGCCTGTGGATGACTTGCGTGGTTCAAAGTACGGGCCAGATGCAGTGTAAGGTGTATGACTCCATGCTCGCCCTCTCCCAAGACCTCCAAGCTGCCCGCGCCCTCACCGTCATCTCCATCCTGTTAGCCATCCTGGCTGTGCTCATTGCCATCGCCGGGGCCAAATGCACCAACTGCATTGACGATGAGGCATCCAAAGCCAAGGTGATGATCATCTCAGGAGTCTTTTTCATTGTTTCTGGGGTGATGCAGCTTATTCCTGTCTCCTGGTCAGCCAACACCATCATCAGGGATTTCTACAACCCTTTACTCACCGACGCTCAGCGGAGGGAGCTGGGGGCTGCTTTGTACATCGGCTGGGCAGCTGCAGCCCTCCTGGTTCTCGGTGGCGGACTGCTTTGCTGCTCCTGTCCGCCACGCGAGACCAGATACAACCCTTCACGAATGGCTTACTCCGCTCCGCGGTCTGCAGGTGGCCCGGGGTTAGAGAGGAAAGACTACGTATGAATGAAGTTCAAAGGACACTGTTGACTCTCAAACCTGCTCGCCACACCAAAGCAAGTGTGTAAAGAGCTCAAGGAATAAAGGAGACTCCGCAATGAAGGATGCATTTGATTTTGCCTTCAACGTCGTAAATCTCTGAATTAGGCTCTTTGTGTTTTAAAGACTGAAAAAACATGCAAAGGTCACTGGACAGGAAAAATACCAATAACTATGTTTCAAGAAAAAAAGAAAATTATCAATGCATACCAATAATCACCATAAACAGTAAAGACAAATGAAAACTGTTTTATTGCAGCTTTTAGTGAAGCATCATAAGCAGATGGGGCATGTATATAACTGCAGTACATGTACGTTACAAGTGCTTTTTTTTTAATAAACATGAATGTTTTTTTAAGATAACTTGTCTTATTTTTTGTCTATCTACACATAAATTGCCTTTTAATTTGTTTTATGCCTATGAGCGTCTTCCTTTAAAAAACTTGCAAAAGTCAGTTTACTCTAACATGAATCGGTAAACCGGCTACAAAAATGATGGCGTGCGTTCTGTCCGTGTGTCTTCGTAAGAGTATCCTGACATTTGATCCTGAGAGCTTCGTTTCCAGCAACTGGCAACTTTACCACACATGCTCTAAACAATTAGCCACAGGATCAGTTACTGGGCAGAGGTGAGACATTGAGCACAGAGGAATGGACTCACTCCAGACAAGTTACATGATTTATTCACCTTTTACCTTCAGTTATTGTTGGATGCTCCACTGAGCTCGTATAAATCTTCCTAAAACTCTTCCACATTCCTGAACCATTACGCCTTTTATTTGTGGGAGCTGCCTTGTATCACCACTGATTTCTGCTGTTGGCCAATAGTTTTTGCTCAGTCTCTCAGATCTATCTAACTTCTCTTCAATCTTCCATTGTCAGATTTTACATACTGTATCTCTGATCTTTATGTTATGAAAAGATAAGGCAGAGTTTTCTCTTTTTTTAGCACATTAAAAATATCTATCAGCCTGAATTTCCAATTCAGACATGAGACAAACCATTCAGTCTAGTTTCAAAAACGCATGCAGTCACACCTGACAAAGACAGGGACTTGAAAATTTAATGAACATCTCATAGGAAATATAGGAGCGGCCCCTTAGTGCCGTATCACATTACTCTCAAACTGTTGTCTTTGACTCCCATATCAATGTCACCTTCAGCAAAAAGACAAAGACCTGCGTGACATCTGGTCATGATTACAGCAACTACACAACAGCTCATTTATATTCTAATGAGTTTTCAAGAACTTCACATTTTAGGGCTTTTTCTTTTTAACTACTGAGGCATGTAAACGACTGTCCCATGCCTCAATATAAAATGATTTTCTATTGCTAAGACCTTTAGGACTTACAATAAATGTGTAGAGAACAAAAGGTAAATTTTGCAATGAGGTCAAGGTCAAGAAAATCTTTATTATCCCCAAAGGGCAGTTTCGTTGTACAGCAAACAGTACCACACACAACAATCAGTACAACTGAAAATCCAAAATCCAAGAAAAAAAAAAAAGGTTTGTCAGTCCATTATTTGTCTTTCAATAAAGTTAAAGAGTTACTCAAAACTGGCAAGACACATGCAAAGATTTCCACTACGCTGCAGCATGACTGAGCCACTGAATGGGCAATCATGGTAAAGTGAGCAGCCGTCTGAATTTTGGTGTCCCTGAACTAGTGTAATTATGGTAAGGTCGTGGCTGGAATAGATATACGCCTTTTTTGTCATGTTCAGTTTTCCTCATGTATGACCTGACTGTTGTAAGTTTTATTTTGTCAAAGTCAGATCATCCCACTGTACCTGTTTATTGAAGTTGCACAATAAAATAACCATTTGTGCACCATGTAACAAATAGGCATGCAGTCATAACAAAGTTGACCGTAGGCCTAATACTGAGCAGCATATTTAACTGAATAAAAAAAACAAAACAACTACAAATGAAACTAATGAGCACCTATAAATTTAATTACTTTTAAGGAGCGTGGGGGTAATTATTAGAACCCTTCGCCAGACAGTAATGTAATTACAAATTACTAGTAACTCATTCAAAAAGTAATGCATTACTTTACTTACTTGATCACTTACTTACTTAACTACTCATTGCTGAGGGTATTTAGTTACACTAATAGCTACATTACTTTTGTATTACCCCGTAACAACACCAGAGATGCTCTGTCCCTTAATTGCCAATTAACAATATAAAGTTAAAGCTTTCATATGCCCACATGAGCAACAA
>JAPQLA010000023.1:25102820-25120486 GCA_029822935.1 Naso vlamingii | reverse complement strand
AGCAGACACTATTGTCAGCAGAGGCACGTCCTTTGCTAACAGCCAAACTGCTCGTAGCGACGTTACCTGCCGCAAAGAAGAACAGCGCAGACCAGCCAACAGGAACACACGCTCTCTAAAATTACTGTGATTGGCCGAAAACACCCACTTACAGCCTGAATACAGAGCTGAGAAGAGGTGCAGAAGTCTAGTGTTCTTCAGGCCACTTGAATTACAACATGCTGAAAGGTTATTATGGACTTTTTGCCTGATAGCACCAAGGTCAAACTGCCTACCTCAACTTAAACTACAAGTTTAATTTGCACTTTTATTAGTTCTTCTCCAGCATCCCTGTTCATTATAACATTTTATTTTAAGTTGAGAAAAAATAAAAATACCCTTGAGCAGCCTTCACATGACAAGAACCTTGCTCTTTGCTCACTGCCAAGTAGGGCGAAGAGAGCAGGCACAGGGAAGGCTCGGAGCCAGTCAATGTTGCTAGGCAACAGCAATGCCCATTGTCACCCCGGAAGGTAGAAGAAACAGCAGAGGAGGAAAAAGAGTCTGTTCACTATGTATTTAAGTTTGTATCAAATGGGGTCTCTTGTAACTGCCATTCTAATCATACAGCAGCGAAAAAACGACCATAAAGAGTTTGTGTGCGAGAAACACTGTTACGTCGCTACAAAAACGGAGAGTTAAAATTAGCCAGAGAGCAGCAGATTTTTCTTCCATCTTTCTGTCAGCAGCAAACTAGGTCAAAGTTCAAATAAACTTTAGGCGCGCGGGGGGGGGGTGCTGTGCGCAACACCGAAGGTAGCAGTGCTGCTTAGTTAGGCGGTGCAGCCCTCTCCATGGAATAACAATGGGACAGCCAGCGCAAAGTGCTTTACACCCTTTTGGATCCTATAGGTCATATGGTACACCAATTAAACAAGGTGCGCCAAAAACAAAACAAAACAAACAAACAAAAAAAATAACTTTGTACCCTATGTCACAATCAAATCATGTTTTCTTTATCTAAAACAAAATCAGTGTTTCCCATACATTCATTTATTTGTGGCGGTGCGCCACGAATAAATTCTCACCGCCACAAATAGATTCAGTCCCCCCCCACACACAGAAGACGCAGAAGAAGGAGTCGTGGTAGCAGAAGTGTGGTGGATCGAAAAACGAAGGTAAGACGTCTCGGTACAAATGTGAGCAAAAAAGTCCCATAGTGGTACGGACAACTCTAACTCATAATGTTCTATCAGCCTGTGTCTGTATCAGACCTGGAAGCTCAAAATGTGCAGAGACATTAATGTTAACTCGTGCTGTTAGTTGTGATAACTGTAGCCAACAAGGTAACTATTTCACACGTGTTGAGCTGCTGCCGCTTAAGGTTAGCTGGCGCGGTAACCCCGCAGCCACAGCACAAGGTGCTTTTAATCTGTGATGTTACAGTGGTAAAAAAAACTCAGTGGTCCTTATAAATGACGGCACTGTCCATCCCTAAGGCTGACACACAACAATAATATTGACTGGGACACTTTAGAGTACAGAATACTGACCACAGCAGTGAACTGGTGAAATTCTGGCTTGAGGTCTGATCCCCTGAGGTGGATATAAGCTCCTTTGTTTCCCATCTGATCACTGGGGGAAGGCAGAGAACACCACACAACAGTTAAAATGAACAGAAAACAGCTGACTTAGCACACATATTCTTATTAGAAAGCATGATAACTTACCAGTAGTTGGGTGCTGAGAACACGGTGATGCACTTCCCTGAATGAGTGACCTCGTAGCCCTCAGCTTTGACCTCATGACTTCGCACGATGAAGTCCAGCTTATTCTGTTCCAGGAAGCGCTCCGTCACATCTGGCCCGAACTGACAGCTCACTCCTCGCTTGCTGATTGACCGACCATTCTGCACAGCAGAGACAGAGAGGTGCAAAAATTAAATTACGATCCTAAATAGAGGTTGACTGAATGTTGCTCTCATACACAATGGGTGGGTGTGAACTGACCTGAGGCTGCGGATCTGACCAGAGGAGGTCACACATGGGACCTGTGAAAGAGCGGAGGAGGGCGTTAAAAAGCTGTTTCTATGAGCCACTTTTATACTGATGCTGCATTCCGAGTGTGACCCTGCCTGAGTCTGGAGGCTGTCTGTTCCTGTCAATCTTCCTGAGGTCCTCCAATGTGACACCATCTTCACTGAACAGTCCACCGTGCATAACCTGAGATGGAGAGGGGTTGCAATAATCATTAACAATATCATAATAACAAGGTGGCATAATGCTGTGACTGCTGTCAGCTCACAATGCCACTGCTTACCAGCACTTTGTTGTTGATACACTGTGCAAGAGGCAGCCACTGGAAGACCTCGCTGAACAGCTGGAACATCTGGGCTGTGTACTTGGCTTTGACCTCCCCTTCAAAGCCATACATCTGGTTCATGTTGTCTGTCTCATGGTTACCTGCAGGTTAAACCAACATGTTTAAACAACTTTAGATGTTAACACACATGCTGTCATAAATCAGTATTGGGCTAATAAATTATTTTCAAGGTTGTGATTTAAATTTATTGACAACACATATGTCTTAAGAGTGGTGCATTAATATGGCATGTTCAGCAAGATACCTGTCATGCACAGGCACAATGCAGAATTTTCAAAAAGTGAAAGTAATATGTCTTAAAGTGAACAGGAAATAGTGTGGGTGTAGCCTGCGTAAGAGTTCTCACCCCTAAGCAAGTGGAAGTTGTCAGGGTAGAGCAGCTTGAAGCCGAAGAGGGTAAGAATGACCTCCAGAGAGAAAGATCCACGATCCACAAAGTCACCATTGAACAGCTGAACTCTGTGGTTAAGCATCGTGACGCACAAGTTCTACATCTGAGGCTGTTGTTGGCTGTAAGTTTAGACTCAGAGTGATACTAATGTATGACTGCAGTGAATGTATGTTTAAAATCTAATGGGTGGCTCTCAGCAAACAGAAAGGATACGTAAGGGTTAGTCTCTGAGGGTAAACCGTTCAACTTGAAGATGTTGAGAAGGTCGTAGTATTGCCCATGGGTGTCACCACAAATTGTTATTTTTTCCGTCTGTTGAAGAGGGAATTAGAGTCATCAGAATGATAATAACTGAATGAACCAAAAAAGAAAAATAACATTGCAGACTTGCACGTTTTAGCCAGTCTCATGCAGTCACGTTAACCACCGTAGTCCTAGTATGAGCAGATCGATGAGTTGTGAGACAAGGAATCTAATTATACTGTTGAACCAAAAGTAACCTGAAGTCACTTCTCTGGTGAGTATCTGCAAAGTCCTCACCTCCTTTAATGTGATTTCAACAAGACTTGGTAGTTTCGATAGAACGTCTTTAACTTGCACCAAAATCTGAAAAGAGTATAAAAAATGTAATTAGACATAAACTTACATTTTGGTCAGCGTGAACATTTCATATAAACAAACAAATTTACCTGGTAAGCACACTTTCTGTGCAGTTTCTTCTGGTCCTTGAACCAATCCATCATCTCCTTCATGAACGTCAATGTCACCTTCGCATCTTCAAGTTTAGGACCTACATAGTCATCCTCAATCGCTGCAACACAAGACTGTCTCAATTTCCGATAAAATATCAGGAAGTACAGTAAAGAATCCAAATATTTACACAATGTTCACACCGGTGTATTTTGTTCCTTTCTGTACATCAGGAAATCACCATAGATGTAATTAAAGCACAACATGATTAAATACACTGTATATATTTCTGTTTGAATTTGGTGAATAACACAGGAAACTTACTCATGTTTTCAATGTCCAGAGAGTCAACAACAGATTTCTTTATCTCGTCGCTGGCGATGGCTCTCTCGAAAGCTTTCTGTTTCACAATCTTGTTACATTCCTGATACTTCAGCCTTGCATCCTTGTCATTTGGTCGAACCTTCACTACCTATTGTCGGAACAGGAGAATGATATGAATTAACCACACTGGATAATCACAAACCAACATTAAAGATGGAGTTCAGCGGGCTGAGCGAAAAAGTTGATATATCGTAATATTGCAATATTTTGCGAGACAATAGTGTACTGATTCACTGATAGCAAGTACCAATATTTTATAAAATAAACTCTTAATAAATGTTGCAAATACAAAGTCAACCTTTTGTGTAACAGAATAATAAACATCAGTTGACTTTTCAGTCCACTAAATGGTGCTAAGTGCTCACGCGTGCGCTAATAAAAAATGCAATGAAAAATTATTAAAAGGGGATGAATAGACTAAAAAATGTGTCGTATTGGATGAAGCAGATGATGCTGACAGAGTTCTACTCATGGAAATGATTTGATTTGCAGTTCAAAAAAGTGATAAAATTGCAATATTTGATTTTGTAAAACCCAACATATCACAAAATCGTGACAATATCGTATCATGACTAAGGTATCATGATAATATCATATCATGGGGCCTCTGGCGATTCCCACCCCTAGAGCTCAGTGATTCCAATTAAAATACACTTTTGGTCGAATTCAGACAATATCTCCTCTTTGTCTGCCTCTGTTCGTTCTGTGTGTGGGCAAAAAAAAGAGAAAAAGGATGCTTTTTTTTGTACACAGTCCTGGCTCTGTTAATGGGGAAACAAAAGTGCCATACAACACTATTTCAGCCAGTCAGCAACAGGTGGCGGTCATGCTCATGCACAGGACAAGAGAAAGAGAGGAGGGAGAGAAGAAAGGAGGCAGTAAATCTGCTAACATGTAACTGCATTGCAAAAGGAGAAGATGGGCGAGAAACAACCAAAGAGGAAACGATGAGGATAAAAACTAAAGAGGTTTTACAATCAGGCAGAGGCACAGAGCTGCAAAAACATCAATGAGGTTTTTCAACAGTGTAGAAACCGCAGAGAGCTAAAAAGCATAAAGACTGATGCAAAGGTTGCTCTGTTTCTGCATGACGTGTGGGTAAAATTTGTGCTGTTATACTTTGATGTTTGTGACTGCTGTGTCAGGTAGATAATGTTAAATTACAGGCCACACACATTTAGCTTACTTCTAGTTTGTCAAGTTTTGATGTTAGCTACAATAGCGGATAAGTTGGGAGTATCGCCGTATGGAGCTGGTGTGCTCTTTTGGTCAGCTGGTCCAGCTCTTGGTATTGACGCCATGGCAATGTGCGTCCATATATGAGTTTCAAACATCACCAGTTTGTTCCAGAATTGCTGACCCTACCTTTGCAGTAAACACTGCTAACTTGACTTGGTGTAGCAGCAAAGAACAGGACGAAATAATTAAAACATATTAATGGTTTCATTTCTTAAAAACACAGTTTATACTGTTTAATATTTTCCTTTGTGTAATACTGCAAATGGACAACATTTGAACATTTATGGTCAGTCTCTCTTGTGCACAATACACATCAGTTTTCAGTATAAGGATAAATGCTCACTTTCTGTTGCCATGTGTTTTAGTCTAGATTGTGCTATGACTATGCCTGAGCTTTATAGTCTTTGTTGCAACAGACCTGGTATCTTTGTCTTGCTTATTATGGGAACAAAAGGAGGAACAATAGGCACCAAACTGGCTGTGGTATGAGTGCCTTCATACTGAATCTAATTGGCATCATGACTGGATTAAAGGATGATCCCTACTCTAGGCTTGGAAGGCAACATGAAGAGCCTAACTCATATTGACAGATCAACAGATGGAAAACTCTGTTTTAAAAGAATCAGGGGAAAACAGCTAAGATATGCTGTGCACACTGTTCACTGCAGCAATTTAATATCAAAGATGCTATATTTCCTACCGTCTCATAGTCCTTAAGTGCAGCCTTGAATTTGCCCAGTGCCATGTTGGAGGTAGCACGGCGGTAATATCCCTTAATGTAGTTTTTGTCTATCTCCAGGGCCTTTGTAGCATCAGCCAGGGCATAGCCATAGCACTCTGTGCGTAGGTATGCCAGGCTTCGGTTGCTGTAGTAGATGGCATTGGATGGATTGAGCTCCAGGGCCTCTGTGTAGTACTTGATGGCATTTTCATAGTCTTTATCTGAAAAACACATGTCACATCTTCAGTGAAAAACAGTCTGTGGTTCTAAAAAGGTCATATCAAAACGTCACAGACACTAAAGGCAGTACAGGTTTATTGTTGTTTATGTAGAGCTGCAATTATTACCTGATTATATAAAATTAACTGCCAACTCTCAGTAATTGATTAATCATTTCAGTCATTTTTTAAATAAAAAGGATTGCTGATTTAGCCTCTCAAATTTGAGGATTTGCTGCTTTTCTGTGTCAAACGTCATACTGAGCTCTGGGAAAATGAGATGGGTATTTTTCACGCTTTTTAGTCACACGTTGTTCACTTTATTAAATTTTGTCCTACAGTCACATGATTGCCCTTGCCAGAAAAGAGAAGATGCTCAAATGCATAAGGTTTTGCAACTGACATTATATTCGCCAGTAAGTAAGGAAACCCTGAATGACACAGTTTCCTAAAAAATATTTTTATAAATACACAGAAACAATAAGAGTAATGTAGGAATAGGTGATGGCACAGTCAAAGTGTGATTATATGTCATTAATCATGATTAAATATCATACACTGTCATGCTGTTTATTTTATGCAGAGTACTTTGACAAAAGGCAATCATGCCTGTCATGTAACAGACAGCCCTTCCCTTGCATCTGCTCTGACTCATCAGGGTGTCAACCTGCTAATGCCAGGCCTCTAGAAATCCAGGAAGCTCCTTAAAAACAAACAATGTGCAGCGTAAGTAAAATTCTCAAGAATTTCACGTTAGGAGGAAAAGGGGGGAAAAAAGCCTGAATTAAAATAAATAAGCAACAAAAAAAGATATTACAGAGCGAACCAGTCTGAGAACTTGGCTTTAATTATTGATGCCGCACTGTTACGTTGATTTTTAACCAAAACTGTGGTAAGAAAGAACATATTTAAATTATGATGTAATAATGTCACTATAGTGTAAACAAGAGTAGCTAACACGGAATGTAACGTTACACTGAGCACGATGTGATAGCTGTTTAACAGAGGCTTTGCCTTCCTGCTTCTCAAATACGTCCGCTGGCTAACATAATATTCTGGGAGTTGTATCTAAATCATACCTAAAGCCACACAACTATCTGTTAACACGACTGAAAACAAACAAAATACGTGAACACACCGGGTAACCATGCGGTTCGAACCCTGAGAAATTAAAAGTTACCAAATGTGCGCAAGTTAGCGGTTCACTACATGACACGCGTGACAGCATGGGTTAACACTGACGCTGTTGCTCATATTGAACGGGCAGCTAGTGTTAGCTAAACCTGCTAACCGCTGTGTCAATTCTCATTGCCGCGTAATCCAATGAATGGGGTTTACAGTTAGCATGCTGTCGGAGCAATGCTAGCTTAGCTTAACATTAGCAACCGGCTTCGAATGGAGCGTGTTGTGACTCATTTGTGTCGTTGCTGTAATTAGTGGTCACATCTTTGTCTGTTGTAAATTACTAGTAAAAGCTATTGACCTGACAAGTCTGTAAAATTACCTTTAAAGTACTTATTCGCCTTCTCCTTCAGTAGCTCTGCATCATTACCTCCCTCCGCCATCTTCTCCTTACTGCCGTATTCCGATTCGACTCGTGCGCCATTGACTTGACGGTCGCAAAGGTCGCAAAATCTTATTTCGCCTGAATTGTGCAGAGCTGTTTTTAAAGTCAAATTTAAAGAATTGGAAGGAACTTTAAGCCTTGGGAAAGATTACAGCTAAACCTTAAAAACAACACGCAAAAAACAAAGAAAATCTGATTAAAGAAACTGTACGCTGAGTAAAAGGGTTTTTTTTTGTTTGTTGTTGTTTTTTATCATTTAGTGTTGTTTCAGTGTTTCTAGGCTACAAATTTGGCTACTTGAAAAATATACTAGCCTATTTAAATAAACAACTGTAGTAAAAACAATATTTTAATACAACGGCAAGAGGGAAAGGTTTAAATAGCCCGATTTAGCCTAGTTGAGAGGCTGTTTTAACCACAAAACAACAATAGGCTAAATTCTCATCCCAGTTAGTCTTTTGCCCATATTTGTTATTTGATACATGCAATCATACCTTGTGTTACTTTTACTTTTGGGGGTTTTACAGTTTTGCCTTCCAATGAAACTGTTTCTGGGAGGATCTCTATTTTAATAGGCTATGTTTTGCACTTCACTTCTAAGTAATAATTAATTGATGTGACATTAGCTTGAATAAAAGCAAAGCTTGTGTCAAGCAGAAGGCACAAAACATCAAGAGGAATAATAATAGACTTTTTATGTTTCAGTTCTTTTATTTTTTTTAACCAGCAGGGGTCAGTATAGACTTTCACCAAAATATCTATGTAACACTCAGGGACAGAGCAATTTAACTGTTTAAATTTGTAGGCAAACATAAGACTGCTGGTAGAGGGAGCTATGTTCATGTGAGGTTTATCAGAAATATGTTAGGATGGTGAGTAA
This sequence comes from Naso vlamingii, assembly GCA_029822935.1. NCBI lineage: Eukaryota > Metazoa > Chordata > Actinopteri > Acanthuriformes > Acanthuridae > Naso > Naso vlamingii. The sequence goes on along the minus strand of JAPQLA010000023.1, from coordinate 25,112,035 downwards.
TGTGTTACAACTCAATCATTAGTTAAAGATTAGAGTAATGAGTCATGAGGGGGGTGGTTTTTGCTGCCTTGTCTGGAATAATAGCCAAAATTTGAATGACAGTCCCTTGCTGAGTCTCTCCCTCTCTTTGTGAACTGCACTAATATAACAATTAATTGAAATGCCGCTCCTGTGACACAAAAAAGTACAGCCTCAGTCACAATTAGTTTGGGGCTTTTTAAGATGCCTCAGGGCTTGGGGAAATTGCTGTGGAAATTTCCTGCCATCTGAAAAGCAGCAATGTCGGCCTGCAGTGACCACAGACATGGCAATAAGGGGAAAAATACGGCACAGGTGCACATCTCCACAACTTTACTCACTCACACATGGCATCTGACGCACCCCAGCCTCAAATAACCGGTTGGTAAAAACATCACGCAACCTTTAAGCACAAACACATCCAAGATGAAACACCTTTCCTTTGGCAGAAAACTCTACACAACATGTAGTAAAATGGCACTGTGGGTCAGTGGAGTTTTGTGTACCAGAAAAGAAAGTAAACCATCTCAGATGAAGGTTTGCGGCTTGGTGTGTTTGGGTTTTGAGATGGTTAGGGTTAGAAGTTCAACAGAATAGGAGACGCTGAAGATAAGAGTGTGACACAGAGAATAAAGCCCAGTCCCGTCTGCTGCACTGACTCATAAGCGACGTCCTGCAGTGAAGAGTAAGAGGCCAAACAGTCGAGTGACTCACCATGACCCCTGCAGAACACTTACCAACCCCAGAGTGTGAGTTCACTTTCTCTTAGCAACATTATCTATGAGTCGCCATATATCTGACACATAACACATCAGTTCTGTGATGCGTTCACTAGTAGCTCTTACAGGAGGAAAAAAAAATGCACCAAACTGAGTGAGAGCCAGCTGACGTTACAGCCTCAACCCTACATGAGAGTAAACGCAGACAGTGAGTGGGAGAGACAGTGTGGGAGGGAGAGAGGTAGAGAGAATCTGGCTTGCTGGGAGGATGGAGGAGGGAAATTGCTGTCCTCTTGGGTGTACGATGCATGTGCGTGGGCTTTGGAGGGGTCCTGAGAAAGTTAAAACAAACAAAATGGAGGAACGTGGAGATATATGGCCAACTAGAGAAAGAGACAGATGAAGGTCAGAGGGAATATGAGTGACATTCCAAGGTCGCGAGCCAATGAGCGATGAGGCCTCAGAGTGAGAGGAGTATGTGTAACATAGGCCTGATGCAGAACTTTTTACTATTTATCACCCTGTAGCATGCAAGAACATTGCATGGTGAGTGTTTTGAATGCCTCCTTTGTAATCTTTTGCTTTATTTGAATTCAACTTTTCTCACCATCATGTCAGCCAGTATGCTGTAGGAGCTGAAAAAACTTTTGTTTCTCCTCCTCTGCTCCACTCTGTTCACATAATTTACTAATGAGAGCATGACTTCAGGGGGTCTGTGGGGGGTCGCACTTATTTGAACCATATGTTTTTCTAGTGGGCAGGGCAAAAGACTTCAAGCAGAATTAAAGATAAAAACGAAAGAAAAAACTCATCGTCTTGAGCTCCACCCTTCCTCCTATTTCTTATTTCCTCCAATCTTGTTTGTGCTTTGTTGTTTCCTCTTTAAGCTGGTCTTTATTTAGTCGAGAGTCTCTTTGAGTCATATAGAAATCGCAGGGATTGCTCAGATTCTAAAGTTTCTCCTTCATGTCCCAGTGGGACCTCCTGTTGATCGGTGCAGCCATCAGTCAGAGTGTAACTCAACATCCTGAAATGACACATTGCGTGTTCACTGAAGCTATTTTGCGCTACAGGGGAGTGAGTTGGAAATTCGGTGTAACTGGAAAAAGAACGTGATGCATACCTGCCCAAAAAACTCTGCCACTGGCTTTACCTTTCCACAATAAAACCTCTTGTGTTTCCTCCTGTGTTTCTTGGACTTTTAGCAAGGGTGGTTAGGGGGTGGAGACTGGAAGAAGTATAGAAAGCAATTGCGTTTATATTTTGTTGAGCGTCTGTTTACATATCTTGTAGGGCTGTTTTAAGTATAAAGTAAGGTCGTCACCTTCAGTGCATGCAGTGAAAGCAGCTGCAGTGTGCGTCCTGATGAGCAGATAAGATTTTATAAGAACCTAAATTAATATTTTAGCCAGTTAACAAAATATTAGTTTTTGCTTTTGTTTGTTTTTTTCTTTTGTTTGTTCCTTATATTATTTGGTGCTTTTGCATTTAAACAGTTTAAGACAACTAGTAGAGCTTTAAATAAAAGATAGTGGCTGGTGCTGTTTGCTAAGTTTCAAGGACCACATTGCTACGTATCATTGTCCTTTGTTAACACCAGCCACATAGGTTGCATGAACCCCACATATTTTTCCAAAAAATAGCTTTGTCTCTGACATATCATGTCTGTTTGCATTCTGTCCATTTTCAGTAAATATTACAGAGAGTATCTGAAAATGTGTGACAACGTAAGTTCAAAAGAACGTCTGTGTCAAAATTCTTCCTTACGCTGATATTCGAGCAAGGCAGGCAGCACTTGTAAGGAACTACTTTTTCAGGTCTCTCTCTCTCTCTCTCTCTCTCTCTCTCTCTCTCTCTCTCCCTCTCGCTCTCTCTCTCACTTAGTAATTTTTGACCAAATAAAAACACATGTACTCTTTGGAAGGGTGAATTACCTATACCTAGCAAATTTCACGTGTCCCAAAGTGTTTCTATACCCTGTTTCAACATAAATGGCAGTGAATGGGGTTTAAAAGTGCAGTCTGAGATCTACTAAAGTACAGGGTTGAATTTTGACAACATTTGTAGAAGACAGGGCGATCTCTGCTCATGATGAAAAGTCAAATATAGGCAGGAAAGGTCCTTGAAAGTAACTTAAAGGTATAGTCCGTAGCATTTCCTAAAAAAAACAAAATATAGACTCCTATTGAATTAAATGTGGCTCAATCATCACTGAAGGGAACCTGGACATGTGTGGTGGTGACTGTGCAGTATCTGCAGAGCCTCTGCCCTCTGCCTGTATTTTGATGTTTTTACTTTACTCAGGACACTTCTGGGCTGGGAGTGGTAAGTGGTAATTGCCAAACAAGGGCGTTTAACTTGTGCTAACTTGCTTAATTATCGACTTCACCATTAAAACAAATGTAAAATTTCTACATTGCTTGCTCTGTGGGCACAAGTAGTATAAGTACACACTACTGTACTTCTGGTGGCGTTGAGCCTGGGAGGAGGGGCCCAATTTGTGTTTACAAGCCACAATGAACAACACTACTTTTGAGTATAGGATATCAAATAACATGTATATAACAAGTTTTGCTGGTATACATGCATAGTATGATAAAACACTGACTGTTGCAAAGGGTCTGGGTTATTTCTACTACCATTTTAAACTGATCTTTTCCACTGTAATAATAGCAAAAATTCGTACTTCTTTCCACAAAGAAAAAAATTGTTTGCTCCATTCATAAAACCTGTTTATGGCTTTTGAAAACAGAACAAAAAGGAACTTTTGAATCGGCTGCCTCAAATGTGCCCGATCGACTCTCCCATCCTTCATCATTAACTTCCTTTTCCATTTCAGGGCTGTAACTTAATAACAAAAAGCAGTGTTTGGTTTTATATCATAACATACTGTGAGTAGGCCTATGCACTGGCATGTACAGTTGCATTAGCCACTGAAACCACAGCTACATACCTGAGTGTGAGCCCACACACAGTCTGAGTGGAATCACTTCTCGTTGGTGGAAATGTGAGGCAGACGATGGGAGGTTGCTTTTTATGGCTCATAGCCACCAGCCACCCCCGCCCACCCTCGATCAACTGGCACCACAGGCCTGTTAAAGGAAATTTAGAAAATGACTGACTAAACAGATAATTAGAATAAATAAAAACAAATTGCTATGGGAAGTGAAAGCAGCCCAGATTCCGTATAAATTAGATTAGAATGAAAAATGGTGTTGCAGTATGAACTCAGCATTTGAAACAAGTCTGGCCTTATTTGGCCATATCTGTAGATATTATGGAAATTAACTATTTTGTATTACTCCCTTTTTATTTCCCCTCGTTTTTTCAGTGTCTTTGTCATTAGTCTAAATTTTCCCCTCCACTGTCTTGACATGTTCATCCTGGCTTCCCTCCACACACCTCTCTCCCATTCACATCTACTTTTGCCATCACTCCCCTCATTTATATGTGCTCTGTGTATTCCTCTTTCTGTCTCTTTTTCTCATTTTCGAGCAGCATTGAGTGTTTGATGTTTGCTGGGCACGAGAACAAGGGATCGGATACACACCCCAAACAGGAAATGAGAAATTTAAGCAAAAAAAAAAAGAGCCCATGTCTGTGTGCCTCGAAGAGAAAGACACAAACTTGTTGGGAGGAATGCAGAAAGACAGAGCGCGGCAGACAGCGGAGGATGTGAAATAGACACACTGAATCAAGGGGCTGTAAATATTTGAGGTGAAAAGGTTATTACATGCTGTATGTGAGCAAGTGGAAAGGCAGAGGAGGAAAACTCCAAGTATGATATTTATAGACAGTGACCACCTCAGACACTGCTCTGCATCGCCCAATGACATCAACCATCCTACCGAACCCATCAAGGATGACAAAAGCTTCCATTTAACTGCACATGTGATCTCATGACCCAGTTACACTTCACCTTGTTATTAGGACTTAGATTTACTTTTTTGATCCTAAATTGGTCAATTCACTTGTTACAGCAGCAGGTTATTTTGTCAGTAACTACACAGTCACACATAGTATCATAGATAACATTAGAATAAAAGGGTATGCATATCGAAAATAAGCCAAAAATGTACCATATAAACATAATAATGAATGTATAGAGAGAAAACACTAAAAGTATAAACATAAACCGAGAGAACGAATATTAAAATACAAAATAAATCCAGAGAATATAAACACAGAATGATTTTTCATGCTCATCTCAGGCTGTGAAAGATACCAACAGCTCAGCTGGAGTCAGACAGCGTCGTAGTTGTTTGCTCGCTTCACCTGGTGGTAACACCAGCTTTGTGACAGGCTCTGCATCACACCCACATCCCACAGCTGTGCGAGATGGCAACCTTCTAGCGGTTGAGCTCATAAAACAAGAAAGGGCCCCAGGATGATCTAACAAAGCAACAGTGGCGCACAAGCAGAGCGTTTGTGTGACCCTGTTTGTGTGACGCTGTGGCCCTTTCATGTGCCAGTGCGGTTGTTGTTTTCACGCTAGTTAACGGTAGCGACGACATGTTGTGGCAGCTAGTTTATTTTACATCACAGGCTGTGCTCCTACTGTTTATGAGCAATGAACGATGTAGCACGGCACACATGGTCAAGCTTTCCCACAGAAAGGAACCTGCATCATGAGTGACTCAGGGTGTCTGGGTGCGCATACTCTGACCATTAGATGACTATTGGACTTAAAAGGGAAGCAAGGCTTCCACTGGGCTCCACAAACAAGGTGGAAAGACATACATATTGTTGAGAAAACCATCCCAGCTTCTCCTAACGGGGCTGAGCTGTGGCGTGAACAGACGGGATCAGATGTGGTGAGACGGCATTAAAAGAAAAGCAAAGCAGTAGAAAGACGACCAAGTGTTCGGGACAACTTGTACATCCGTCAGTAGAAAAACTTTACTTTTCAAACCACTACATAATAGCGGCTGGAACACAGATGCTTTTTAACTCACAAATGACACACTAAAGCTCTGCCATGTCAATACCAGCTGTGGAGCACAAATACAGACTCAGAAACCCTGCGTAGTGTCTGAAAATATCCATTCACACATAGGCAGGTCATCCAGGATGTTGTGGGGGAGAGTTTCCTTTTCCTGTTGCTCTTACTGTTGGACTTTCCTGTCAGTTAACATTAACTACTGACAGACCTTTGGGTGCCTTCCAGACTCATCCCTAAGCTTTCCTTTTTTTTTTTTTTTTTTTTTATCTCTAGGGAGTTTGATTCCTTACTGTAAAATGTTACTTCACATCCTGTACACTTGGGTGGCCAGGCAGGGGAGGCCGCATAGGTGCCGTCAGCTCATCTCTGCAGCAGACAGCACCTATTTGCAATGCAGAGAGCAGCGGGTGTATCTGAAGGAAAACGGGGACCACACTCAGCGGTGCAGCCACATGTGTTTATGTGGTGGGGTGAACCAGAAATCAACCACAGATACCAGCTTACACGTCTCCTACGCTCACAGGACTTCGGTGGAATGCAGCAGACTGTGATTTCCTTCTTTATCATCGCTGTGGTGAAAAAGTCGATCAACCTGAATCAATTTTGTTGAGATTGCTCAGATGCCACGAGGGAAGGCGTGTGGTTCCAGTGTGTTGAGCGTCAGCCTTTGTGATTCAGCCGTGCCGCGGGGCCGGACTGTGATGCAGATGCTGAGATAGACCGACGTGATTTAGTGTCCTATTCTCAGGTCTGGATTCTGTTACTTAGAACTCCAAGTTGTCTATGAACAGCAGAAAATAACTTGTCCATCACAGGTTAAAGTAGTCATTATAAAGGTTTGAAGTGATCTATCTATAATACATGGCATTTAATTATTCTTGTAAGTAAATTCATTTGTATACAGAATTTAAAAAAAAAAAAAAAGATATTTACGGGACAGCTGAAGAATTGGACAGGAAATGGAGGAGAGAGAGAGGGAATGCAGCGAGGACACAGCCTCTGTATGTGGGACGCACGCTCTACCAACTGAGCTAGCAGGGTGCCTCATAAACAGCATTTTGATGTAAGTGTTTGGGATGGAGATACTTTTGCCAACTATTGTGTAGTTCAAAATAAAAATAAATCATATTCCAATAAAATGATATTGTTTTTTTTAGGTACAATCTACAAAATGACATGTGACCACATCATATATTGTAAAATCCAGTGGAAAAAATTACTATATTACAATCTGAAATGTAGTAGATTAGAAGTTTAATGAGGCATTTAATAAATACTCTTGAAGTACAGCTACATCAAAACTCTACTTAACTTTAGTACAACCCCGATTCCAAAAAACCTGGGACAAATGGATTGATGATGCACCTCCTACAATTATAGGATGGCATAAATTGATATTTGAGTCAATACCAATGGAATATCTAATGTATAGATTCAAATGTAAAACAGCAGTTTTCTTCAAGACCTGGACACCCTTCTTTAAATACGCTGGTAAAAGGTAATATAATTTTGTGAAGATTTCAAATCTTTTATTTTATGAAAATGTATATTTTTCCACTTACTTCTAATAGTTAGTTGTTGCATCACTGTCGATTGTAATGGACTGAGCGCTCCTGTGTGCATATGTTTATTCAGGTGCTATGACACCTCCCACAACACACCTATATGATTGTATGCAATTAGGTTGTGGGCTATGTATATCAGGGACTTCTGTGTGTGATTTCTGTGGCCACTGTTTGTTTGTCTGTTTGTTTTTGTTTGTTTGCTTGTTTGTGATGCATTCAGTTTGTATTTTTATGGAAAAACCATAATAAAAATACTATTAAAAAAAAACCTGGGACGCTGTGCAGAAACATCCTTTACACAGTCATGTGATTCACAAAGTGGTTAACATCTCTCCATTCTTGCTCGTGAATGACCTTTGATAACCGATCATGATGCAATCACCTGTTACCAAGTAACCTGATCACCTGTGGATGTTCCAAAGAGGTGTTTCTGAAGCAATCAAAGGCTTTCTAAGTCCTTTGTTGCTGCTTTCTCAACTTGTTTGAAATGCGTCGCTGGCATCAAATTTAAAGTGATCAAATATTTACAAAAATCAGTGAAAAATAAAAGAAAATATTGGATAAACCCGATAGCGGAGAGGGCTACGCCTATACTCATAGGATCTGGGGTTACGATGCATAACCAATGTTTTCAATTAGTATTAGTCAAAAAAATAGCGGCAAATTATCACATTCTGCTTTATTTAAGTTTTACACAGCAGCCAAACTTTTTTTGGAATTGGGGTTTTAGTTGTTTTAGGAATTATTTACTTTCCAACACTGGTTAAAAGTGTTACCTAATAGGCATGAAACATGAAAGAACATAAGGATTAGCTTGCCTGATGTAGGGGAATCAGTATTTATTTCTGAAAGTAGAGAGAGTAAAAAATGAATTGTTTATGCCACTGTCCAGAGAGGTGTGTGCATGTGTATATTCAAACTGCATATGTATGAACTGGTGTGTTTGGGTATGTTCTCTTTGGTATAACTGCAGAATAATATTGCGTGTGAAAGTGCATTGAAGGGAAGGAAAAATGAGGAAGGATTACATAAACCAAAGATAATTTCACCCTGCTACCCGCTCCCAAAGTGCCCTGATCACAGCAAATGGGTGCAAAGGAATGACTCCGCTTGCTTTGACCTCCATCAACTCCCCCCAACCAACTCCCTAACACCCCCACCCTCTCCTCCAGGGCTGCTTTAATTAGTAGAACAACTCGTTTATTTTTTTTTTCTTCTCAACACACAGTCTGCCCCTCTCGATCTCTTCCTCTTAAAATGAGAGCATCCCAAGTTTGGTGATGACTCATAGCTTTCTCCTCCACCCGTTGCTCTCATGCACCCTCCCTCTCGCTGTGTAATTCAATTGGCCTAGATTCCATCTTCAGTGCACCAGTGTTCAAAACAGCTGTCACACAGATGTATGCCCTTATCGTACCTGCTCAGGTGTGTCCCATTTGCAGAAAACTCAAAACACGCTTAAACACACATTTAGACTTTGATAGCATCATGCTGAAACGTTTATGTATCCACCAAGATTCAGTTGCTCAAGGCTAACGAACACACACACAAACACACACACACTTGTGCACCCATGCACATACACGTACACAAACACTCACATGCTGCTTCAAAGGATGGCGTGTCATAAACAGAGGGACTGGGAAGGAGGAATGTGTTGTTCATTGGGGAATTCAGAGCCAGTGGGGAGAGGAAGGAGGGGTGGGGGCACGTTGACCTAATGTCCCTCTGAGTGGAGACGATGGAGGAACAAGTAACCGAGCCTTCTCTCTCTGCTGTCATAACCTCTTGTACACCCATCAATACAGTGGAGAGCACCGCTGACACAGGAGGCTGCAGATCATGGCTGACTAATCTGAAACAGACTGTATACCAAGCTGTCCTCGAAAAGCTAACACGTCCCAAACCTCCCATTTATCCAATAAGAGGCATCAGGTTACCATATGATGCAGACAGCGTGTGCATGTGTGT
>JAPQLA010000023.1:25041235-25061286 GCA_029822935.1 Naso vlamingii | reverse complement strand
TTAAACTGTTATGTAACATCTTCTGTGCTGATTTTGTACACAGTCCCATCAGAGCAAGATAAGGATTACAGAGTGCCGATAAAGAGAGAGGGATAAACGTGCTGAGCAATCCAACAAAGCTGTCACACTCTCTCAGATTTAGGTGTAAACAAGTTGTTTAATTCATCAAGCAAATCTCTTTACTATTCAGTAAATGTTCGGGCAATTCTAAGACAGACTCCAAGGTTGAATGTTCCTCTTAACACGTCTCCTTTGTGTGTAAAGGTAAAGGTGCTTTACTTGTAACATAAACACACAGTGAGAATTAATTTGTGCATAACCCGTCCCTGAGGAGCAGTGGGCAGCCACAGCACTGCGTCTGGAGACTAAATCCAGACTGTGAGTCAGTACCTCGGTCAACGGTACTGACTGGAGATAGACCTAACACGAGCTACATGTTTTTGATAATGGAGGAAACCGGAGCACGCGGAGGAAACCCACATGAACAGAGAACATGGAGAGAACATGCAAACTCCACACAGAAAGGCCCTGCCCCAGTCAGGAGTCGAGCCCAGTACCTATTTGCAATGAGGCAACAGTGCTTATTACTGTGTGTGTGTGTGTGTGTGTGTGTGTGTACAATAAATACATACAATTTATTTCTCCTAAAAATGTTGAGGTGTTTGCTTGTTTGCTTGCTTTTGGTGAAATGTTTGATTAGCGCCATTTTGGCCTCCTTATGTCTCATTTCACGTTAAATCTGGGGGGGGGGACGACACACCAACTCTTTTTCTATTTGGCTCCTCATGTATACAACATAAAATATGAGTGTTTAAAATATCAGGATTTCTGTCATCCCAGTATATTAAAAAACAGCTACTTTAAAACACACTTTGTTTTATTTATTACAGTAGTCCTTGAATAAAGTCTGTATTCCCAGTTTTCCACAGAATTCCACTCCCTGAATAAATAATGATCCCCTGCATGCCCAAGTATAGAAGCATCAGTGTCATCGCTGTGTCATCACAGGCCTGCAGGTTTCACCAAAGCAGAAACAATTGGTCAGGCTGCAGAGAGTGTTGTTGTACAACCTTAAACCTCTGTTAAAAAAATATTGTCTCTTTCTTAGTGTCTCTTATACTGAATTTCTTTTTCTCTAGCTCTGTATTTAGGTTCTTATGTCTTCATATTTAGCAGGAAGTGGGAAGCAGCACATCTGTTGTGAAATGTCAATTTAAGTGTACATAAATGTATTACTGATGGTCACTACGTCAGCTGAGTCCTTGTGACAGAGTGAGACAGCAAGAAGGCGTCAGCAGACTTTCCTTCCACTCAGAGAAGCAAATGCATGTTGTTATTCTCAGCACGTATAGTCAGTCTATTGAAAAAACAGAGAGCACACACACATGCACAAGCCCACATTCAGCCCATGAGCTGTAAACCCGGGAGATTACTTTTGCTGTATGACAAAATCTCAGATAAGCACGCACGACCGTGCAGGCTCCGCAGATCCCCCTCCTATGCAAATCTGCTCCATCATCCCTCCTCTCCAGACTTTGCTGTCTGCACTGATGCTCCACATCAGCCAACAAACAACAGATGGATCCAGAGAGAGACACACACAGTCACGGTGAAAGCAGGATTTATTCAAAGTTCACCATTGCATTGCACTGCATTACTTTTAAGAAAATACGGCAAACGGAAATCAAGCAAACTAATAAATAAAATGGAGAGTAGGGCCCGACCGATATGTCAGTTTGCCCATAGTATCCACCGATATCAGCCTATCACAGATATGTCATTAACTCTGTATATGTATTCTCTGATACGCACTGATATTAGTTTTTGCTTGTTGTTGTTGTTGTTTGGTTTTTTTTCTGTTTTTTGTGTCAGAAAAAATGCAGCAAGTAGTGATTCAAAATGGTGTAAATATGTAGTTTCTCCAGCATTATTAGTTATTATGAGTTATTTTTCCAGCATTATCATAGTTATTATTAAATATTATTATAGTTATTATTAAATAACTAATAAGTAAAATGTTTACTGTTCAGTGCACTGATGTTTGGAATAAAGTTTGTTAAAATGTAAGATGTCCTGCCCTCATGACATATCTTTGTCACAAGTATTTTATTACCAAATTCAGCTGATATTATATATACGCGATATAATATCTACCAATATGTGTTAGAAATCAAACTTTTCTTGCTCCCTAATGTCAGTATCTGCATAGCCCTCCAAAATTTCATACTGGTCAGGCCCTGATGGAAAGAAAAATGATGAGGAGAAAACATTCACAGTGGCCAAATAAGAAAAAAATATTTATAAAATGAATAAAGTGGTGAGAGAAACAGAAGAGAAAAACAACTGTTAAAGTTCTGAGACAAAAACTTCCTCATAAGCATCCGTGTGGCTGTCTGGATTCATTATACTGCTCAGCCTCAAGCTGCCCTGTTGCAGACAGATACAACACAGACATTGTTCAGAGGAGCCAAGATCATGAATGATTTTACCTGAGGAGCACAGGCATTACGCCAGGAAGAACACCTTCATCAATTAATAAATTAGACGTACAGACAACCCAACAAGTAATTAATTAATCACAATGCCCTTATAGGGGAAAACTAACAGATAATTTTGAGATTAAAAGGTCTTTCAGACAGTTTCTCTCTCATTCTGGCCAAAACTAAAAAGCAAATCCTCCACAGTCAAATGCATCAAAGTCGGAGTCTCCTTCAAAGTCGAAGCTGTTGAAGTGCGGAGAGTCGACGTCTTGGCTGCAGGCGTGGAAGGAGCCACCTGCTTGAAGCTCCGAGAAGCCCCCTGTGCCGTGGGCCATCTCCTGGGCTCTGCCGGCGAGGGGAGAGGAGGGGGAGCAGGAGTTGAGGTAGCCCAGAGCAGAGGAGGCCGCTGCCCCTCCCATCAGCAGGCACACTGCCCGCACTGCCCGGGCATCGCTGCTGTTGCCATGGCGAAGACAATCTGACACACGATGAGGTGGGGCCACAGAAACGCTACGAAGAGGCCGCCGAGGTCCACTGGCTGTAAATTCAGATTTGAGGATAATATTAACTGTAAGCAACAATTATGAAATGGATCAGGAATTTTTATTTTAAACAATCCTTTGTTTAGGCAGTTTGATTGAACGCTGGCTAAACAACAATCGCAGCCATGTGCATTTCGTAGCCTATCACAGATATATCAGTATCGGTGTTTATGTTATGTTGTTTATGTCTGCGATATGAGCCCATATTAAAACTGCTTGGGCTAGAAAAAATGCTTGGGCTATTTATTTAGAATGGTGTAATTACGTAGTTTGTCCAGCAGAGTTCAGTCTGTTATATATGTAACAATAAAGTAGGTTTGTATTAATCAGTGTACCAATGTTTGGAATGTTAAAATGTAAGCTATCCTGCCTCTACTATGTATCTTTGTCACAAGTATTTGAAAACCACATTCATATAATAGCTTAATCTGGTGCGGTGCATCAAATGGAGACCTTTGTTTGAGCTGTGCACTGTCCCTTTTCAGTAAACTACATTAGAAAATAAAGTCTTTACACTCACCCCTCTCCCACAGCTGAGAAAATGACACTGAACATGCTCATCACTTTGACAATATATGAAACACATTTAGAAAAGCTAAAGAAAAGCCAAATAAAATACAAGCTACTATAATTGAGATAAATTTTCAACTTACTGCAAGTCAGACACAAATCAATAGAAACTTCTAGATGATTTAAGTACTTAAGCCTAATAAATACACTTGTGTGTTTTTGTGCCATAAATGTGTTTTTAAATTTGTGAATGTGTCTTTTTTATATTTATTTATTTTTTTATGCAACTGAGGTGTTGTTTTTATGCTAACATTTTCTTAATTTTCTTTAGTTTTTTTCTAATAGTGCTGTGCATGGAGCACTCTCAGTCACCATTATGTAACCCATAATGCATCTGTAACTTGTGTGTCACTACATCTGTTAAATAACTGCGCACAACCTGATAGCTGACCTTGGTTCTGGCCTCTTTCTCTGAAGGAGCCTCCCCGTTCAGTGACTCTTGACAGAGGAGGAGTCCCCTCACTGACCCTGGGTGACCCGGGGTCTTTATCACTGGAGGAGTCGGGCAGCGGGTCTCTGTCGGTGATGCAGGGAGTGATGCTGCACCGTCTGTGGAGGCTCAAAGGGGACATGACACCCTGGAAAATGAGACAACCACAAGGTTATTTGATCACGCAGGGAAATTATGTGAAAATGGCATCGATGCAATATATGCTTAAAACATAAGAAATGGGAAATCTATTTAGATGTCTGCAGATATCACATGTTTTTAAGGCTCATATCTTTTGAAAATGATAAGATGAAGACTTGAGGACAGGACTGGTTGAAGTAACAAATGGAACAGACTAAAGTAAAAACTGCCCACTCACCTCCCTCACTTTCCTGATCAAATTCAGCCACAGACTGTTAAAGAGAAATTCTGAGTTACTAAATGTGAACCAAAAAAGTTTCAGAATTTCATAACACATGGAAAGCACATTATTGCCCCATCTGCAGTAAACATGTGTGATGAGGAAACCATAAACACCTGATAACGAGTGGGGCAAAGGCACCTAAGTTCCAATGTGTGTGTGTGTGTGTGTGTGTGTGTGTTTGTGAGAGAGAGAGAGAGAGAGAGAGAGACAGAGAGAAGGGGCGGGCCTACCTGCAGTCATCAGGGTTGTCAGAGAGAAGCAGCAGGAACTTATTCTGTGGCAGGATGAGGGCGAAGCAGCAGTCCCTCCTGCCCCCTGCAGGCAGCTTGGGCAGGTCAAGAATTTCTCGTCCCTCCGCGATCGACTCACAGTTGGTTTGAAGTGCAACTACTTGGTCAGGAGGCGACTCTGCGTCGCGACAGACCAGCAGGCTTCCCTCCATGGTCAGCACAAGATACCTCTCCTTCCACTGCTTGAACATGAAGCCTCCTGCAGCAGAGAGAGAAACACAGAGAGACGAGCAAAGTATGTAAGACATGGAGGCCATTTGTTTTTGTTTCTGTCATGTTGGGTGGTTTTTGGTAAGAAGATGTGCAGTAAATGAAAGGTAGCAAAAATCTAGACAGGTTTTTTTTTGGTTTGTTTTTTGTGTTTGTTTGTTTTTTGTTTGTTTGTTTTTATTGCTCGCAAGACTACATGGCAAAATACTTTCAATAACCATGCAAACGTACCAATTTTGTGTAATAATGACCATGTTCTTCACTGCCTGGGTTAGCATGTTAGAAGTCTAACATTCACTAACTGGTAAGAAGTATCCCTCTAACTGATGAGAGTGACAGCTCTGCTGGTATTTGGTCATAAAAAGAATCAGATAAATTCTAATTTAGGGTTAGGGTCCAGTCTTGGAAGCATGGACTTCTGAACCAAATATAACTGTAGTTGTTTTCAAGTTGTTGAGATATTCTAGTCTGGACCCAAGTGGCAAACCAGCTGCCAGTCTCTCCTTCATCTTTGAACAGGGACAAGTGGAGAGTTTGTGGTTGTTTTCTCCTCCAGTTACAACCTTTTTATATCAACTGCCATGCAAAAGATACTGTCTTGCGTGCTGCCTTCTGTGTTATTATTCAGGTACTTCTAAGCTCTGTAGTAACAAATTATTGTACTAACAACACCGAGTGATCGAACAAATACAGCACCTGAAATTTTGAAAAGTTAATTTAGCTAATGAGGAGCATCATTACCAGGACATCATTACTTGTTTAAAGTAAGGGCTAGACTACCACACACACCTACATTTTAAAAAAACTAATAGTTGCATGTAAACTGGACATAGACAGTGAGACAGCTGTGTAAGAACAATATTTACTGTAGTATAAATGCTGTTTGCATGTGCATATGCAGGTATATGCATGTAAACATGCATGTAAACAATGGTGTCAGTCTCCCCGTCTTTACAGCCAACTGTTTAGAGCAACTCTGTCCGCAGTAGTAGACGCTATTAGTCAATAATTTGCGTTACAGGGTGTAAGGGTCGTGGGATTGTGTAACATTTCACCTGTAGAAACAAGTAAAACTCCTTCTGATTTCTGAACATACTGTGAGTTTTTGGGACAGCACGCACACGATGCTGTTAGTGTTTGTGGCCCAGACGGACATCCATTGTGTAATAGTGATAATAGATGGAGATCACATGTTGATGGATGGAGAAGATGTGCTCTACTTCTCCATACAGAGGATTAAAGATGGACAGGTGGAATTTTAAATGGATGGATGGATGGATGGATAGATAGATAGATAGATAGATAGATAGATAGATAGATAGATAGATAGATTTGATTAACTAATTAAACTATTTTACCATAATTGTAGGAGGTAGAGAGAATGAACTGCTGACATTACATTGCTATTGTACAGTAGATTCCCTGAGCCATCATGATGTTACTATCAAATGAAATAGAGGCAGATATAAAACAGATGTAACATGGAGCGTTGGCTGAGTTCTGCATCCTGACTTGGCTTTAAAGATGAACATCTCGTCACTCTGTAGAAACACATCTGGGAGCATTTACATCACATAAAGCAACTCTAGCATTGATATTAGTCATCGTAGAGTTGAAGGTCTGTTCAGAGACAATATTCCTCTTTGTTTATTGTTCCATCGACAGCTCTGTAAGCTGTGCGATGATAAAAAGCAAAAACTGATGCCTTTTTGTGACAAAAATAGCACAGGTCTGATATCATACAATACAATAAGTGTAAGTTTAAGAATGTTAAAAATATAATTTAGTCAACTAAATGCCTGAAGCTCTTCAAAAAGTATAATCTTTATTTTTATTACATTTTTGTGCAGTTTTCAAATGACTTTGGTTTCTCACCAAAGCTTGAAAAGCAATTTCAAATATAAAACTCCCAACATGGACCGAATTGCATCAAATCTGATTAAAAACTCACTAAAAACCACAGTCAATCATGGATTAGGGAAAAGAAGCATTAACCACCATAAAATATGACCCTGACTTCTGACACATGAGCATAAACATGAGGCAACAATCAAACAAAGAAATGCCGTCTGTGGCACATTACACAAATGCAGGGATGGAAGCAGGCCTACCATATTTTCTGAGGAAGCCTCGGTGAACGCCCGCCGTGCTCATGCCTGTGGTCATCACGGCGACAGGGACTGAAATGAGAGGCAGAGCAACTGATGCTAAAAAATAGGGTAAGTGAGAACGAGAGAGAGGATGGAGAGAGAGAGAGAGAATAATCCCCACTATTTAGGCCTTGCTTCCTTAAAGCTGCAACGCTGTGAGTGGAATTGGAGCCGTCCCCACTCATGCACACACAAACATCATATGACTGTAAGGCCCAAATAATCATAATAGCAATGAATAAATCCCTCCAGAAAGATCCTATAATTTCCACCCGGGACATCACCAGATGTCATGCTGGACATCCCCATACTGCAAGAACACACACACTCACACGCAGATTTAAGCCCCTATTTCAGCCCTGCACACAACATATGGGAGATTGATAATAGCTCATCATTAAACTGTCATCAAACTTGTTTCTCTGTGTATCTCTGTGCCCTTGGATGGCCTCCGAACCAGGGCTTGGATCACCTCCCTGTTCGGGCAGATTAAAATAGAGGGATTATTATTCTTGCACAGCTGGAAGCCTGTTGTCGCAGAGATGCATATATGCCCAACCAAGATTTTAATCTGCCCGGACCTGGGATATGCGTCCACTCCAAGCAACAACCTCCAAGATATTAACTGTTTTTCAATGTCAAATGTCCAAGTGGGATTAACGCTACTCATTGTATCGGCCTGTGCTCGCTTGTCACAGAATAACATTATGTAACAACGGTGAATCCAGGAGAGACACAACACAATCAAACAGGTCCTACTGTCTACTCATGGATAAATGGGTTGTAAGATGCAGACACACCACGTCTTTTATTCATTGGGGAAATCAAATACAGACAGAAAGATCCAATATATAGAACTGAATCAAAAAGAGGCTTAAGGCAAAAACAAAAAAAATACACACAGTGATATGAAATAAGACATCATACCAGTAATTTTTTAAAAAAGCAGTAAAGCTATAAAACAGAATTGAGAAGACAGAAAAGAAAAGAACAGTTAGTTCCCTGCAGGAATGTGTTATTTTTACTTTGCCATCATCCAGGGAGGAGAAAATTTCAACTGAACCCGGAATCTCGCCTCAGTAAATCCGTCACTTTCCAATGATGGTCTTAAATCTGGAATTCTAGTTGAGCAAAGATCTCTTCTAAGACAGAGTCTGACTTCAGAGGTCTTCAGGAGAAGACGCTTAAGAGGAAACTGAATTTAAAAAAGACCAGATTTTAATGTATCTACACTTAATTCAGCAAAAATCTCTGCTCAAGAAGAGGAAGCAAATAAAACGAGCATTTTCTTTCCCTATTTCCTCACGTGCAGTGCTGATACTTCTGAATTCAAATCCTCAAAATCTGTGAGTTTAAGACGAGAAGCGCCATCTTTTTTATTGTTTGGTTTTTTGCTTCAATGTTCACCAGCACTGGCACTATGTTTATTCCAGCCACGAGGCCTCTTTCTCAATACACTGCTTGAAATTACACAGCGATGTTAAAATGTGGCACTGAGTCCTTGCAGAGTCATGAGGAGTCTTACACATGCACTGTATGCGCCTGTAGGTCTCTTCAAATCTTTAAATAAAAATATTAAAAATCTGCAAAACAAACAACCAAAAATCACCAACAAACATGCACCAAATCCATCCTAAAAACACACAGCACACCAAAACCGATGTCTGCAGACATTTTCTGCTTGTGTGACTCTGGAAGTTTATTTGCTACCATGGTCAGATAATCATTCAGATAGTGGAAAAAAAACCCAAGTGTTGGTGGGAACCAGTTTCTTATCCTGTTATATTTCCATCTGACAGATTTATGCATCATCAGCTGGATTTTTATGAACTCTATACATATGTAAAAAGAAAGCAGATGTTCAAATCAAGGAATATCACGCGAGTAAAGGTTGGGCTCATTACGATTTTGCTCTGCAATGTTGCTTGTGTTGCGTTCACTGTACTGGTGAACATGAACGTTGTCTGTGATGTAACAGACTCTGTTCTCTGTTCTTTTTAGCTCTTGTTTGGCCCAATATACTAGTTTAGCTAATTTTTCCCTTAAAATTTGGAGAAAAAATGGCCTTCTCTCAATGCTCCCAATGTGTCAACTATGTTTTGTTAGACTATATATAAAAGTAACCACACACATATTTTTGATAAGCAATGCAATCTCATGTACAGTATGAGTGCTTTGCATTTGTCGCCAGCAGGAGGCAGAAGTGCCCCTGTAAACAGTAAACAGTCACGTGTCATGGCAGTCCCTGCAAAGGATCAACAGGTTGGGGGAAGCAGTTGTCTGACTGCCTCTAGTCTGCAGTAAGAAGAGGAAGAAGAAGAAGAGGAAGAAGAGGTTAGCTCATGGTTAGCATCCCTGCATGGCTCTGTAACTGAGAGACAGCAGGTGAATGATGATGTTTCATTTGTCTTTCAGCCAATAGTGAATCTCCTTTAAAACTAACAGGTTGTTTTGTTGAACAGAACAGAACAACTGCTGTGTTTCTATAACTCTTTTTTGTTGTTGTTGGATCTGTTGTTTTAACTGTAGTTCAACTCTGCTAATCTACTTTAGCTTCATCTAAAAATCCCTTGTATCTTTGTGTCTGGTGAATCAAGTTATATATCTGCCACTCTAAGATTATACGCTACACATGAGCAAAATATTCCTCTCCTCAGCAACAATATTCAGTAAACAAGACCCACAAGAGAAAGTCACTAAAACGTAAGAATAAAATAGTGGACGTATAAAAAGTAACATGTAAAAAATATGCATAGTGAAAAGAGTGACCTACGATAAATCGTAAGGTGCAAAAACACTGAGTCTTGCAGAGCTGAAGCCCATCCCCCCTCAGAACCCAAACAATCCCTCCTTCCAGCCCCAAAACTTTGTGTTTTGGAGTAGAACTCCCCTCTTTCTTGTGCAGGACCCCCTCGGTGACCCTCTCCCCTCCCTCCCCGCCTTTCTCTCTGTGCTTCTATCTGGGAGCAGTGAGAGCACCATTGCTCAAGCTCCTATTGAAAAGCGAGCATGTACAATGGGGTCTTTCTCAGTCCCTCTCTGTCTCCATTAAAAACCCTGGGAACACAACACTGTCCAGAGAGCCACTCTCTTAAAGGGCCAGTGGGACGCAGGTCTCTGCAACCTGAGTCCCAACACCTCCCGTCATTCTCATGGGAAATAGAAAAAAAAACAGGAATCAACGCAGCAAATCAATTATTCATGAATGGTATGTCAACGGTGCAGAGGCAGAGGACCAGCCAGCATCACCTCCGTCTAACCTCACACACACCTCACACACACACACACAATGAGACCCGCTCTGCTGCTCCCTGCGCCTGATGGGAATCAGGGACAGCAGCATTTATTTAGACTACAGCTGATGATACTTCAGTCTGTTTTGGCTGAAATTTTGTGTTCAGACAAATTCCTAGACATTCTGCTGACATAACCCTGATTTAGTTACAATAAATACGAACAGAATAGTCTAAATAGTATGCAAGACACAAGTAAGCGTTAAGTCTTTGCACTTTGCGCACAAGTTTGAGTCCTAAACAAATCATAATGCACTCTTAATTAAATGTAATTCCATTTAATATCAGAGCACTGCACCATTATTTGTGCAGCATGAAATGAGCAATTCTAAGATTTGGCATCTCTGTACCATTTGACGTGCACACTTTTCAAGCTGTCCTTAATTTTTTGTTGACAATCCTGTTTTTGTACACAAACAAAATTATGGAATCATTTTTTTTCCAAAGGAGGTAAAGGACTTTATGTTAGATCTTCATTGCTCTCTCCTGCAACTTCCCTGGTTGCTGTTGGAAGGAATTCACTGAGAGAAGAGCAAACATTAGTTGGTTCAGTAAATGAAGGAAAATTAATTGATTTGTCTCTTAAAATGACATATTTTTAGTATTTGGATTTGATGGAATATCAGTTATTTGCAGTCTAAAATCTTTACATCCAACTCACAAGACACCGATGTTATGATGCAAGTCTTGTTTCTCATCAAATTTGTGACTCCGTTCATTTAAAGGCAGAAATTTGGGGGTTTTCAACCAAAGTAGGCTATTTCCTGTCAAGAGTCTAACTTTGATTGTACTCATTAATCTCCTTAGTTTTTTCGTACATAAATAACAGGCCAACAAATTAATCAGAATTGTCAATGTGATGAATTTTAACCATAAAAATCTGATGTTTGTGTTTATTTCTAAGGTGAGAACTCCTTTATAAAAATTAAACAAATAAAGCAAAGTAGGTAAGCAGTGATGAAAAAGTCTCACGTAGCCTATTAATAAGCTAAATGAGACAAAACGTCATCTGTCCAGTTGCAGGTGAGCGCGCGCAGGTTTGTTTTCACCGCAGACTGACTCATTTCTCTGATTTACGCGGGAGCTGGTGATATATTGGTGCCATTTACAACTTCTGGGGACCCGCGTGTAATTAAAAAGCGAATGGGGGGATTGTGTTGAGACAATCAGCATGCCGCAGGGTTTCTCACATCCTCTGAGAAAAGGAGGGAGACTCTGGAGGGGGGGAGGAGGAGGAGGAGGAGGAGGGTGGAAAGAACTTGAGTTGAGGAATTTGAATCCTGTTTGAAGGGGGAGAGAGGGAAAAGAAAGAGGCAGGGGAATGTCTGAGGGAGTCCGAGGGAACCGGTGGGCAGGAGAGAGACTTTGGACGAGGCTGCAGGAAACGCAGGTTTAAAAATACTCCCTCTGTTGTCAGAAATAGACTCGGCTTTGGACAAGTTGATCAGCAGCGGAAAAAGTTTGCTGCGCCTTTTTCTGCGCGCTTTTGGGGTAACTAAAAGTTGAGCGGACAGAACGCGTATTTGGATCCAACAACAATAACAACAACACAGGCTGCGGAAACAACAGCATAAGGGGAAACGCAACAAAAGGAGATTTCTGTCTCCCAAAAGGGAACCGAAACGACGGGATCCGGTTTGCTATTAGGTCCCATTTGCGGAGTCACAGCAAAACTTCTCCTCAGCGCAAAAACTTTGAAACTTTGAGCTGCTGGGATGCGGTGATGGAGTCCGCCGATGTTTCCAAGATGACTGCTCTTCTCATGAAGCTCATTTTCAGAGGGGATCTTCTTTCAAAAAAAGCCATGAGCGGTTCTAAGTGCTCGTTTTTTATCCTCATCGTCATTTTTTCTGCTTGGAGGCCGGTCACCGCCAGCACGGTCACAGGTAAGCTTCCATTACATTTGAGCAAGCAGCAGATTTTCATCCAGTCTGACTGTTGTTGGACACCTTTAGCGCGAGAAAAAAACATCTTAACGAGCAATTAGCCCCGTCAGCCCTCTGCCTCTAACTCATTAAATCAATTTGCTTTGGGTTTGCGAGTGCAACCACAGCTGCATGTGTGTTCAACATCTGGCCAACATGAAGGAATTCGCTCCACATTAAAAAGCCTTTTAAACAAGGTGATCAAATAAAACACAGGAGAAGTTGCATTGGCTCAAAGGATTTTAATACTTGTCTTCTGCTGATAGGCCTGTTTTATTCAGTGACAGCAGGTAAATGTGATGTTATGGAAAAATATTTTTCTTTGACTGGCATCAAAAGCTGACAGTTATGAGATCAGATGCTGCATGAATCCTTCTGCTAAATTTGTAGCCTCCTCTCTGTGGGACCTCTTTCAAACCAGGTATCCAAAACCAGAATCCTGCCCATCAGGGCCATCATGGCATTTCCGGAATACTGTGGAATTTTTAGAGATGTACTCCATCCTGGGAAAAAGAGCAGATACTTAAAATAAATCCTGCCTGGGAGTGAGGGAATCATACTTGAAAAGCAGAGGAAAATAAAGAGAATCTGCTGTTCTGCTGTATTTAAAAAAAGATGGAAACAAACTGGTGACTCATTAAAACTGTCTGCATTTACATCAGGGCTACAAGGGTTGAAATCCTGCCAACCATCATTAAAAAAAATAGAAGTCCTTCTCTAGAGATCAGCAGAGTCCATCAGTTTCTGCAGCCAGTGGATGAAAACATGGAGTCCCTGCAGAGGCCTCCACCTGTCAGCTCATGTGTTTTGACCATCATGGTCACGTGTCTCTCTGGAAGCTGCACCTCTGCCCTTAGCGGATGAATTTGACCATAAGAGAGAGAGATTACAAGACACCGCTGTGATTTATAAGCTCAGGCTGATGTTTCAAAGAGAATTTTTCCTGATGTCTCAGTTCCTATTTGGATGTTGGGATGGCTGCGGCCCAGGAGTGAGGAATTAGGAGGGGTGCAACGGGGGGACGATTGCTTTGGTTTGTGAGTCAGAGACGCTCTGACTCAGACGCAAGCAGTGGAATGATGGATGGGGTACGGGGGCAAGAGTGGAGGGGAAAGAGTTGGGCGGGGAGGTGGCAAAATGTGTAGCGATGAATCCAAAGAATGGCATGAAAAGGAGGCTGAATGAGAAAAGGGCAAAGGCGCCGCGGCGAATAGAGGCGATGAATTACGTAGTGTTTAAAAAAGCCAGAAAGATAAAGAAGGGAGTGAGAGGAGGCTAAATGCATGAACTGTGTCGGGTATTTTTGGAATGTGAACGTCCACTGACTTTTAACATCTGAGCATTTTCTGCCAGATAGAGTAGGAGTGGACTGGAGACAGGGTGGAAGGAGACGGATCGTGAAAAAAGTGTGGGACCTCGAGGGGAATTCAGGGGACAAAAGGGAGGAGATGGAGAAGTTAAGCACAAATGAATCACTGGAGACAGGCCACACACACACACACACACACACACACACACGCACGCACGCAGAGTTTAACCACAGCCTGCTCTCTCTGTCCACCTCTGCATTCTCATAAAGGCTTTACAAGCTGATTATTATATGAAAGCAGCACTAACAGAGACAGAAAGTAGGGCTGTTTTTGTTCAAAATGGCACAAAAAAACAAACAAACAACAACGTCAGAGCTATGAAGAATCTTGAAAGTGCTCAGTCATGCTTAAAAATAAGGGGAGGAATGACTTTTAACGCCAAAACGCACAGAGAGACAGAGAGGCAGTGAAGCAGAGACTCAGCGGGCCCCTTTATTTATTGCACACTCCCAGAACAAGCTTTGTGAAAGCTCGCTTGATTGTGTGTGCGTGTGTGTGTGTGTGTGGATCACATGCACATTTACAGAATCAAGGCCACGTTCCACTTCTGAGTAAAATGAGTGCTGACAGAATACACCCCAGGTCTGTTCTCAGCAGCCGTACTCTGTGTTTATGTGCGTTTGTGTGATGGGTTGCGGCGGAGTCCTGTGGGGTCTCAGCGAGGCGGGTCAGAGGTCGAAGGTTGGCCATGAAGCAGACGAGAAAGGCGGGTTGACAAGCTTGAGAAAATCTTTACAGGCCTCACTCAGAGACAACAAATGTGATTTATGCCGGTCTTGAAATGCAAGGGCGCAGGCCAAGTTTGCACATTATTTGATCTTTTATCTGTTTCATCAAGACATCAGCTGTTTTAATTTGCCTTGGCCGCTCTGTGGATGTTTAGTATTTTAAGTGATGCTCAAGGAAAGCAGAGGATTCCTGCAGGAGAGATTTATGTCCATCCTATGCGTGTGTCCTTGCCAAACATTGTGTTATAACAGAGATCATCATTCTTCTATCTTGGAAACAGCGTGCATGCATTTTTATGATGACTCCTAGCGTCAATTTTTTGGGATGTTGAATCTCAGACGTTTTTGCAGACGACCTGCAGGTTTATCGTCGGCCTTGTGGAGAAACCCTGAATATCTTTAGTGTTTGTGTTGAGCTCTCTGTGCGGTGGCACTGTCAGAGCAGCAGGAGCAGCCTTCCTCTTACAAGGGGCCTTTGTTCCAGTATCAGCTCTGTCCTGCTCAGGTCAGCCCGTCCGTCAGTGAGGGACACAAGATAACTGGACTCCTTTAAAGCCAGGGTGGCGGCAGATAAACTCTGGCTTCACCTGCTGTTATCATATCTCAGCAAGGGCTAATTTAAGCCTGTCAGGCGTGGATGATTTATCAGATTGAGCACACAACTTAAGGAAGATGATAGCGGCGAGATTCATTTGATTAATCGACAAGTTAACATCAATTTTGATAATCAGTTAAATGGAAAACTCAATCTGAGTTCCATTGTTTCTAACGCCTCCTTTGTCGATAAGCTGTTATTGCAGGCGTGATTTTGGACCTCATCTCTCAGAGTTCACGTCGAAACAAAACAGAGTCGACTGTATTACATTTAAAGAGAGTCTGTTTCCCTTCTTCAGAACATTGAGGGGTTTTTTCCATGGACCCGTACTTGTACTTGAACTTTCCTCACCTGGATGCCCTATTTTCTTTGTGTGTTGAGCTGCCATTGTAACTCACAGGAAATGAAACGTACCTATGCCAGTCAGACACAATTAAGAGTGGTCCTGTGGCATTAGCTCCACCCATCCTGTGGGCAGACTAACCTTTGCTAACTGATGTAAAAGGCGTCACTAACTGTGCGCTGCTACTGATTTAGTGCAGAAATGTCGCCACAGGCACCCAGATCGTTGTACTCAGCGACGCTGCAAATATAAGCGCTTTCATCAGTGGGTCATAGGCAGTTTTACCTCACTCTGTGATAGATGTGACTTATCAGACATTAACTAAATGAAAACCTTTGAGATTACCACTGTAAGTGTTTAAGGTATTCATGAAAACAAAACATTTGCTGCTTCCAGCTTCGTAGGTGTCAAGATTTCTGTGTTTTTATTTACTGTAAATTAAATTTCTTGGGGTTTTTGAGCTACAGGAACCACTGATGGGTATTTTTACCTTTTCTGACCTTTGATAAGGACATAGTCCAAATAAATAAATAAATAAAAATACTAGTAAGTAATGAAAATAATCATTAGTTTATTAATATTAAACCTTAAAAATAGACATAATATTAGTTGATCAAATAATTGCACTGCTTTATTCATGGTGCCTTCATGCTGACGGTGGTTTGTAATAATACTTTTTCACTTGTCAAAGCTTTTCTTTTTCTGAATTATGCAACGAAACCACAAAACCTGTCATCATTTTTAAAAGGAAACGGGAACATTTTTGTTGTTAGTCACCTGCTGGCAAAAGTTGTTAAAGAGAAACGATACTGCGTACTTGAGTTCCTCTGCCCATTTCCAATGTCATTATATGAAGTACCAGAATCAGTTTCGGCAGTAGATTGTCTTCAGAAAGAAAAACATTGGCTTTGATTTTTTTGGTTGTGAAAACATTTCTCCATAATGTAAATATGTATTGTTTATTGTAAGGCCTTACAGAAAAACTAACCGCTGATACTCCTTCTCTCCTTCTTAACCAAAGATTTGGAGTTTGAGCGGAGTCCCACCACTGTCATATCCTCTCTGGGCAAACCTGTAAAATTGCACTGCACCCTGAAGGGTGCGGGGGGCGAGGAGGAGGACCCTCCTGATGTGCTGTGGCTGAGAGACGGCGTGCCGCTGCAGTACGCCGACACCAACCAGTTTCAAGTCCACACCGGCAGCAACAGTTGGACTGTCATTAGCACGCTCAGGTACGCAGCAGCCTCCTGCTACATGCTAGCTGCTTCTGTCATGTCAGTGCTTAAGATCTGATGATAAAGGTGCGTGTGTTTGTGACAGCCACACCCCGGCCTAGGAATGTCAGTCGTGCTTCTGCTGTGATTGTATTTCCTGTTCCTCCAGTTCATCTTTTCACCCAGCTTAACCAGTGCTGCTGCCGGATTGCATCAACATGTTGTCTTGCAGCAGCTGAAAGTACTTTGAAATGAAGTTTGACAGAAATGATTTAACCCAAACAAAACATCAGTGTTTGTCCTGCTGAAGCTTGATGTATTTAATCCTGGAATGATTGGATGACAAAATTTGGAAGGAAAGTAATCAAGTCTGTGCATCGCTCGCTTTTGTTTCACTATTTTATCAGTTTGCTGTTTTTTTGCCGCTTGATCTTTTAAGAGACCTGTCAAATCATTTCTTTTGTACACGTGCAGTATCGAAAAAGTCCAGCTGCCCGACATGGGCTCCTATCGATGTGCTGTTCTATCAGAAAGCCACCAGACTTTGTCAGACGAGGGGAGCGTTCAGCTGGAGGGTGAGTTCCTCTTCAGCTCACTCAATCAAAGCTACAAAAATCAGCGTGTTTCCACTGAGTGCAACAGTTTTATTTGGATTGTTAGAAGAGTGAAGGCCCTGATTCAGCTAATTCTTTCTCAGGCCTTCCTCATTTCTCCGTGGAGCCGCAGCACATGACTGTAGTGGCCAACGTATCGCTGAGCCTGAGCTGTGTGGCCCACGGACCTCCGGAGCCAGTCCGGGTCATCTGGCTGCAGGACGGCGCCCCCCTCAACTCCCTGTCGGACCCTGTGGCCCTGTCACCCTCCACACTCAACCTCACAGGTATCATCTTTCACCCTTTTATTACCTCAGCGGTCAAGACCACATGTACACAGCTTAGTCAAACCCATTTAAACATACAGCCTCCATAAACCCCTCAAGAGTTCTCACTTTGTACCGATACACAGTATTAAAAGTATTAAATTCAGAGTGCTTTACAACCAGTTTAAAGTTCCTTGTAGGGACCTTGAGAGAGTAAATCTATTCCTTGTTGGTTAAATGATAAAGGATTTCTATCAACTTTATTAACTGACTCATACTAGGCATCATATTAGTCAAGTAAGAAGTCACTGTCAGCAGCTTGTGGCCCCATGTAGCAAAGTTTTAAAATCACTATAAACAGGGCCATTTCGAAACCTTTGGGTTCCATTTAATCTATTGAGACTGATTATAATGTTCAGCTTCAAAAGCTACACAACAACTATCTTCTACAGTTTCAAAGGCTCCTATGTCCCCCTTCCAAGGCCTAAACAAAACCACTAAATAACCGCCATCCCCCAGAGAGAGCAGGCTGGCTGACACCAGGCCAGCGGATCCATTCAGGACATGCCTTGTGGTTGTGGTTGTTTGGTAAAAAGCAGAGCAGCAGGCACAAGAGGAAATGAAAGGAGGGAGGGAAAAAAGATGGGCAGAGGACATGAGAAGATAATAGAGAGGAGAGAAAGGCATCTTTCGCTGCTTGAATGCAAACCACAGCTGCCTAGCAGATAGCTGGCCAGGGTTACGTCCAGTAGTAGGAGGCCAGGCAGAGCGAGCTGAGTCATACAGCAAGAGGGACGAGAAGGCGGCAGTTTAATGGATCTGGTTTGACTCATCAGAGCGGGCTGGCAAGTGCTGACCGAGACCTGTTTGACGGTAATGTACACTCACGTCTCTGGAATGGACAGCTGCTCTGGCAGACCACGAGTCCAAACCAGGCACACACAAAAAAATCTTTCAATCAGCCCATAAAGAGAAATTGAATGATGCACATTCCAGCCATTAAGGAATCAGGAGCAACACGTGTCCAAGTAACATCAGCTGCATCTGACAGCGCAGAAACCAAAGCTGCTTTTGAGCCTGGTTCACTGGATGTAGGTCAAATTACAGTAAATTAATTTGTAATAATAGTTCAGTATAATAATTGATTTCAAGTCCCTGTTGAAGTTTGTGACCTACAGACAAAGACCTGGCATCTTCTTTGATGATGTTTTGCCAAACTTGCACTGCAACCAGCTCGACTCCTTGTTTGTTTCCTGGGCTTTGTGCCCTCACTGGTCTTCAGCAACTGAAGCAAATATCCACTCGCAGTAGGTGTCTGTTTTAGCCGGAACAATTCAAATAAAATTATCTTTGCTGTATGGGGTCACTGACCCATTGCGTTGACTTGAAATTAGGGTATCATGTATGAAAAAGTCACAAGTTTTGTTCATTAAATACAGTATAAATCTGTTAGAGATGAGATTTTGCCTTTTAACCACTTAGTCATTGTTTCATGTCAGTTCCAAAAAGTAAATTTAAATGTTTAAGTACTTCATCAAGACAAACTGTAGAAACTTTCACTGGTTTCAGCTTCTTAGGTCTGAGGATTTCAAGCTTATTTCTGTCTTATATCTTCAAAAATGTAATATTTTTACAGTACGGATTGTTGATCCAAGGAATGATTCAAAGACATCATCTCTTTGAATTTTCAATTGGTATTTTTTACAACTTTTTTTTACATCAACGCCGTCTTAGGAACTTTTATTTTGTGTTGATTGTGCAGAAATTCGATACTGCTTACTGTTGTAAAGATCTTGTCTAGTTTGAGCATTTGCTTTGGAAAAGAGTGAAAGAAACGCCACTTATTTACACAATACCAGTTTGACCATAAATACAAAATATTGAAATGATCTAAACGAAAATGTCTTCCTGCTTTCGACCATAGATAAAAACGAAAATTTGCAATAGCTGCAACTAGCAGCTAAACACGTTACAGTTGTCTTTCAGTTGTCACATGTTATCATAAAGTAACAGGTGCATAATAAATGAAAAATTACTGTTTGCACTGATGCCTGCCACTGAGTCTACAATAAACAGTGGAACTTATGGAGGGGGGCGGAGCAAGCCATGACCAAAAGTTTGGCCGTGTTACATGAACCCAAATTTATGCGCCTTTTTGTTACAGGCCTCTCCCGCTGACACGCCCCCTTTTTGCTTAAACAGTTCATCGGCTGTCTTCTGGCTCATGACCAACCTTTCCACCAAATCTTGTGCAAGTCTTTGAGTCCATTTGGAAGTTTGGCGATAGGTCACACCCATTGCTACGCCCCTTTTCAGCCAGTCAGCATTAACACAAATACACATCTTCACACACACACGTACACTTGACCTCCATGCCAAATTTCAGGCGACAGAGCGACCTGGATCAACCATGCTCATAAACAACAAACCATCTTTTTCTGGTCTGTGTGCTGTAAAGCGTAGAACACACCACGCAAAGACATTGTAAAAGACAGGATGGTGATCTCCAGTTTCCTCGCCAATAGTCTCATTTGCCGAGGTAAGATGTGAGGCAAAAGTGTTAAATTTGGACTGCATCATAACCAGTTAAAGTTCCTCTAAGGGTCATAAATCATCAAGTTATTGTTT
>JAPQLA010000023.1:25025260-25041135 GCA_029822935.1 Naso vlamingii | reverse complement strand
TCTTCCTGGTGACTGGTCATGACACTCGGATCAGGGGATGTCGTGTTGCAGTCTGCCGATGAGGAAGGAAAGAGACAGAACGGCGA
Organism: Naso vlamingii; assembly: GCA_029822935.1. Lineage (NCBI taxonomy): Eukaryota > Metazoa > Chordata > Actinopteri > Acanthuriformes > Acanthuridae > Naso > Naso vlamingii. The sequence continues at coordinate 25,041,049 of JAPQLA010000023.1, read as the reverse complement.
GTGGTGCAATGTGAAGATGAGCAGTTCATTCACCCACACAGCCAGTGGTCATCCCTCACCCCTCCTCCCCTCCCTCCCTCCTCTTCCTCTCTCACAATCCCTCGCTTCACGCGGCAGGCATCGTACCCCCCGCTCTCTTTCCGGCCTCGACACAATGGAGGCTTGGTGCCGTCGGCGCAGAGCAACACGCTGTGTGATTCAGTCTGTGGCCGATCGTCAGTGTTGGGGTGTTAGATAACAGAGAGAAAACATGTCACATGTTGAAGTGTGTGTATGTGTGTAAGCCTGTCCTGTTGTGGTATGATTGGAGTGTGTGAGCACACTGTGAGTCACTTCATGAGGGGACTCGTTCTCTGCTGAGTGTCAGAGTGAGTCACAGTGTTTTTTGCCCCCTTTAGAGGAGCCTCAGCCTCTTGAAGGCAGCAGCTCAGACTTCTACACCTGGACCTCAACACGACCGTCTCTTTGTTCTCGAAACTGCACTGTAAAAAAATGCTTAAATTCAGCAGTACTTCACAGTCAACAAGCTGCAGACAAAGAAAAACACAATCATGCTTCTACTAAGACATGAAGGTTTGAAGTTGTTTTTAGGTTTTTGTGGGAAAGAGGCATTAGAAAGAATTTTTAGGAGGATTTTTAGACTTTCAGTTACAAATAATGACGTTAACACTACTTCAATGACTTTAACTCATTGTGAGACTGTCCTCCCTAACCATTAAAGTCCCTGTGAGGAACTTTATCTGGTTATGAAGCAGTCTAAATTTAATGATGATGCCTCACATCTTACCTACATTGTTAAATGAGATCATCAGTGAGGAGATCTGAGATTACTCTCCTCCCATTTGTGATGCCTTTGCCCGATCCACTCAGTCAGAGGAAATGCTTTACGGCCCACAGACTGAGAGACGATTTGTGGTTAACGGGCATGATCGATCCGCTGTTTTTTTCTTTTAATATGTATGGTTGGAAGCAGGGGGATATTTTTTCTTTAGATAATTTCAATATTTTGTATTTATGGTTGAACTGGTATTGTGCAAATAAGTGGCGTTTCTTTCACTCTTTTCCAAAACAAATGCTCACACTAGACAAGATCTTTACGACAGCAAGAAGTGCCACTTTTGTGCACAAGCTGCACAACAATCAACACAAAATCAACGTTCCTCAGAGGGGCTTTAAGAAATAATTAACATGCTGTTGCCACAAAGGCAAACTCTTTATTGTCAGATTTGTCGACCCTATCAGTATCGGTATCAAGATGACGCAACTTGACTTTGCAGCTTGAAACACTAAAATAAAAACAAGTAAAAGTTAAAGCTTCACATGAATATACAGTATCTGTCAAAAATCTGACTTTTCCTGTATAATGCACGTTTTAGTTCTAACACTTAGAAGTAAAGCATATTGGTCCGCCAGGGGGGCTGTAACATAAAGTGGAAATTTTTTAATTTGGTGTGAAGTGGGAAGGTGTTGGAGGGTTTGCTGAGCGTTTACAGGAATAATTTTTACCTTTTAAAAGGCTGCCACTTCCAGGATGGTTTTGATTAAATGCTGAAAAAGTACCTTGACTCAGAATGTTGGGAGAAGTGTTTGCATCATTCTTTACAGACTTTATTCATTTGTTCTATGAAGACTAAAGCTTTATACTTCAGTAAACCTGCCTGACTTGTCTTGCCAGTCTTACGAAAATATCCTTTCACATATTAACCCCAAACTAATCATAATAGTGTTGACAGAGGGATCACGTTACCGCACAGGAACTCTCACTTCGGTTTGAACTTTCCCACTGTTCCTCATGTAAACTTTATGCACAACGCAGTATGCTGAGCCATGATTCTTGGTTTCAAAGATGCTGATTGTCTCCACTTTACACATGTGTGCTGTTTCATTTTCCCGACCAGGTTTGAACAGGACAAGCACCTTTTCTTGTGAAGCCCATAACCACAAAGGCGTGGCCACGTCTGGATCCGGTACCATCACTGGTAGGTGTCACAAACGTTTCGGCCATCGTAATTCAGTTTTTGATGTTTCTTTCTCTGTTTATAACGGCTTTTCATGATTCCTTATTGTTATATCTTAAGTTATTCTGTCTTTTTGTGCCATTCCTTCTTTAGTTCTTCCATCCCAGCCTCATGATGTGAGAGCTGTGGAGGTCACTCAGAACAGTCTGGGTTTGTCGTGGCATCCTGGCTTCGGAGGCGACTACCCGATACTGCACTGCTCTGTTCAGGTGAGACAATAAGTGATGAATGTGAGGAAAAATCAGTGCAGCTGTTTGACTTAAACAAACATCACTCTCCCTCTGTTTGCAGGACTCAGAGCTTTTTGTTAGCCTCATTTTAAAGAAAAGAGAGAGTTTTCTTCTCCAAACTCATCCTCCACCCCTCCCTGCTTTATTCACGTACCAGCGGATCAGGTTTCTCTTTGGAAAAGTGGCCTCCTGGACTAATCTAGTGTAGATCCACTCCCTCCCTCTCTCTCTCTCTCTCTCTCTCTCTCTCTCTCTCTCTCTGCCAATGCCTCTCTGCCACTCTCCCGCTCTGTGGTCAGCGCAGATCGTAGCATGAGAGGAGGAACATTTTTCTCCTGGAGAAGCGAGCAGTGCAGCACCACCCATTAACGTCTGGTTCTAATAAAGCTGCCCCTCGTACCTCTTTCTCTCCCCTCAATCCCCTCCCCTCCCCTCCCTCACCCCCTCACCCTCACAGGGGAACAAGGCGAGGGGCTGGCTGCAGCAGAAAGGGGGCAAAAATCTGAATTTAACGCTTCATTGTGTGGCGGAGAGAAACATGAAAAAGGCTACAGCGTGTAGAGAGCAGCGAGGTATCAGTGTGTGACACAAAAAAGGGAAGGAAGAGAGAAAGAAATAAAGAAAGAAAGAGAGAGACGGCGAGAGAGAGAGAGAAAGAGAGAGAGAGAGAGAGAAGGCAGTGGCAGCAGGTTCTGTGGGTCTGAGCCATACAAGGGGAATGCAGTCTGAAATGTGACTACAGACTGAGCTGTAAAATTAGATTAAACACAGTTGTTTACAGGCTGGACGGTGATTCACCCAGTCAGGAATGACTTGCTCAGTCTCCCTCTCTCACACACACACACACACACTCTCATACACGCCTCATTCATACAACTTAATATTGCTTGGAATCACACCACCAGCTCTCGCCATGAGGAGAAATCACCCTCTCATGCAGCTTCTTATGTAACCTCTGAATACACATATTGTTTTCAAAGTCACTGTCAGAGCAGCACCTGCTCTACACACACACACACACACACACACACACACACCTTTTCTGTTTGTGTGGCTGCTCTATGATCTATTATACATTTTCAGCTCTTGAAGTCCCGTCCTGTGAAGTGCAGCCTGTGGCCTGCAGGAGCTGCTTCATACTGAGCGCCGCAGCAGAGAACAATGGTGCAGACCGGTTACTTTAATAATGTGGTTTTAATATTGCTGCAGAGAAGCATTTTTCCTTCCTTGTGTTCCTCTTTAACTGTGTTTACCGCTGAGAGTTTGCAGAGGCAGCAGGTTTCTGTCTGTGATTTGACCAGATGGATTCTGCTTTCAGTGCACCTTGCTGAGAGTTGCGCTCAAAACAGCAGTGAAGCAGATTTTACACCCTTTTTGGCAATTAACACTTAATGACCATCCCCCACTGTTATGTACACACTCCAGCCTCCTTCTCTCACAATATCCCATACTCCATACTTTTACTGTGCATACTGGGAAAAATAAAACTCTTGTTGCCTGTTGCTTTACACTTACTCATATTTCTCTAGTTTCTTTATTATAAGTTATTTTCATTCTGTCTGTGTTGAAGGAACGGCATCCTCTGTGCCAGACACCAAAACAACAGATTATCCATCATGTCAACAAATTAACTTTGTTTTCTAAACATTTCAGGCCAAACAAGCCGGAGAGATCACTGCAGGCTCAGATAAGATCATCCAAAACCATAATGTGAACATCCCACCAGCCACACACCTCATTGAAGACCTGGAGCCTCACAGCCTCTACGCTGTCAGGGTGGCCTGTTACAGCAGCCAGGGGCCGTCTGATTGGTCGCCCTGGGTGGAGCTGCGCACCAAAGAAGGAGGTGAGTCCTCTGGCTGTCCAGGAGAGGAGATGTTTGTTTTCACACTGGTGGATGTCTTTTGTGTGGTGTGTGTGTTAGTGTGTGTATGTGTGTGTGTGTGTAGGAGGGCTGGGATCACCTCCTCTGAAGTGAGTCAGGGTCGAGGCTGTGTTATCTGGCTACTTGTTGAGTTCAGTCCAAGTATCTTTGGACTGTTGCTCTTTTAGGGCTACTGGACAAGTGCTACACAGCAGCTAACAGGAGGCATGATTGAGACGCTTTTTAGAATGTTTTTGGCTTGAGTCAAAGATCTTTTTTTTTTTTTTTTTGCGAGCTATGGAGAGATGTATTTTCTTTGCATGTTTGCACATAAATTCCCGGCACTAGCATTTAGCTGTTTTTTACTACTAAAAACACAAGGCCTTATAGAGATGGATTTTCAGGGTCCTCGTCTCAAGTCTTCATATTGCAGCTCCGTTATCCCTGAATGCTGCTAGTTAGGGTAATACAGCTTTTAAACACTTGCTTTTCAAAGCTGTGTTTGTGTTATTTACATAGCCGAGACAAGCCCTGCGGCAGATAAGTCTAATCACTGTTAGAGATTGTTAGCCAGGGCACAGACCAGAGACTCCGCCCACTCCACTGAGTGGACCTCATTATCTTGGTCTGGCATTACGCTTTGAAACTGTGATTTCTCCGGTTGAAGAAGTGATTATTCAATGAGTGTGAGCTCTCGGGGTTGGGAGCCACGGGTGGGACTAAGCTGTCTGTTCAGAAATATCCAACTTTTCAACCAACAAAGCCACGTTACAGGACCAAAAACAGTAATGTGGTTGTATGTGGTGCCTTTGATATAAGTTTGAAAAAATGCTAAATTTATATGTGGAAAAGTAGCCATGACACATCTGTTTTTAAACAAATGCTCCTTCGGGAGGAGACATTGTCTATTCCGCACTGTCGTCAGCAGCGACAGGCAGGAAGTACCGCTGTAGGTCCTGCTGTCTCCTCACGGTCATAATATGATGTGATTTAAAGCAAAAAAACATTTATTTGTCTCTTTTCACAGTGTAGTGTGGCTCAGAATCTCAATTACATCACAATATAACAACATCTGTGTGATTTTTTAACAGCTTGTGGAGACATTTTTGGATTTTGGTTGTCTCCTCAGGCACACTTCTTTCCACACACACTCCACAGTAGGTGAAAAGTCCCCCGGATTAAATCCTTGCATGGATTAAATTTGAAATTCAGCAACCAATGAAGAAGGGTTAGGGAAAACCTAATCCCCTCCCACTAAAAATTGCTCAAAGTGGAGGCAGTGCCAGACCAAGACAATCCAGTCCACTCAGTGGAGTGGGCAGAGTGTGTGGTCTGGGCCGAGGCTAAGAGATTATGGATGTGTGAGGAAATTTGTGGCAAAGAAAAAAATGTTACTAGATTGATTTCTGCTCATTGAATCGTATCATATCATATCACTCTAAATGAGCCCATATTGTTCTTGTGTCGTATCTCCGACCATGTATCGTAATACGTATGATATCGATGTTAAAACGGTTTGTTACACTCCTAATATTGAAGTATGGCGGCATTCCTGTCTCTCCTAGTAGCTCAGTCCTCATTGAAAATGTCCTGGAAAAGTCCTGGAAAGTGCAGCTGTGTTCCAGTGGTCTATTTACTTGGGGTTGTCTGTTGGAATTTTTTCTACTATACCTCAAATTTTGGCCGTTGTTGTTGTTGTAGGGTCCAGAGAGCTGCCAGCAGTGCATTCATGATGATGGTTTAACAGCGTAAAGAAAGAAGGTGAAACTCCTAAAGGGTTACTCTTACTTATCAGGGACACTTGTTTCTTTAAGTGTTTTTCCTCAAAGACACATTTTTCTGAGCTTGTTTTGGGGTGAATTAAATTCACTGCAGGTTAAATTCTGTTGGCTCCTTTCAGCTTGACTCAGCTGGAGAGTCAGGACCGATGGGGAACATTTTTTTATGATAACGAGGAGTCAGAGAATCAGGTTACAGCACACTGTGAGTCATAATATTCCTTCCTGTGCCCCTTCAACTCAGCGTGTGTTTATGAAGAATACCAGACACGAGTCACTCTACCTCCTTCAAATGTAAACTCTTGAGGTGGAAGGCTGACTGGTAGTGAAAGGACGAAGTAGGTGGACATGGAGGAGGGGAGGGAGGGTAGACGTTAAATCTCCTGAAAGGCTTCAGTGAGGATCGCGGCGCTCTGTCCAAACTGTAACACCGAGGCTGCTGCGTGTCTCAGTTTAAACTGAGGTGGGATTTTCCATGCCAGCTCATGCCGTCTCTCTTCCTGGATGAATTGCAGTGGAACCAGCAGAGATATGCCACTGGAGGGATAGTGGGGGCTTTCCATGATGGAAGCTGCCTGTAATTTGAAAACACTTTCAACACAGCATTTCTCAAAAATAGAAAAAAGGGAGAAGTAGCTCCTCCTTGAGATGCAACTTTGATGGAAAAAGGACAAAAAGTGGTTTTGAGATACGCTTGCTGCAGTCAGGATCAAGTTTCACTTCTTTATTATGACAAAGTTATAGCGACTTTGTTTTGTTTCAGTGAAAAAATCAGGTCTTATCTTCCTTTTGGAAGGCAATGTTTTGTTTCCAGCTCTGGCAGCTCGCTCTGCACTTGTTCTAATGAGTCAGAGGATGAAAAAAAAAGAAAGAAAAGAAACAGAGGATAAGATTCAGCCAGTGGTCAAAGATAGTTCAGGAGGCGTTGGAGGTCAAAGGGAGGGAGGGAATGAAGGGGAGAGGTAGAGGGACATATTTTCCACGTCTTTCTATTTGGTTTTAGAGCTAAATGCTGTGACAAAACTCCCATGAGGCTCTGCTGCTGAGCCTGACGTCGGCCTCTCTGGAGCATCTTTTGCTCCATTTGCTTCTAATTAATGATTTCTGCTGATATGCTGATGATAGCTGCACTATCTCTTACATATGTCATCCTGGCACCGACTTCCCCGCACACTGCTTTTCTGTCTCAAGTTTTTTCACTTCATTCCCCTGCCAGCTATTCTCTGTTCTCACATCCACCCTCTATTTTCCACATTGGAACACCACTGAGGAATTTGCGTCCTGCATCAAACAAGCTGAGCAAGTTTTTTTTTTCTCTTTCAACTTTGCTCCTTCATCTCTCGTTTTTCCCCTTTTTGACCTCAGATGACCTGTGATCTCTCTCTTGCCAGAGCACACTGCTAGACACTGTGGGAAAAACAAAAAAAAAGAGGTATAGAAATGGATGGAAGAGCCGAGAAACGAGGGAAGGGGGCGCTTTGAGAAAGCACTCATTTTGCTGTTTTCCCAAAGCCCACTATTTTCCCCCGAGGATGAAAGACCAGAAAGAGGAAGGGGGGGCTCGTCAGTGGGACGGGAAGCGAGACGACCTGCGTCACCTTCCTAATCCTAAAGCTGCAATGAGATTATGTTTTTTCGTATCCATTCTTCCACTGCCTTAAAAAGGTCCAGAAATGCATCTTTAAAAAAAGAAAACCAAATGACTGAACTGAAGCGGGTGTGGCAACTATTACTGCCTACTCACTCCACTTTTTACACAGTTTGTTTCACTGCAAAGGCGACTAACAGACTCCTGACTCCCTCCACATCACATCTGTCTGTACCTCTAAAGTGGAGGCAGGATTAATCCACACTAAAGTGACACCCGAACGCACCGTCCTGATGGAAATGAGTCATGACGACGTGGCACACATTTCACATTTAATCCTGTTTAATACTGCCAGCAAAAATGCAGCTACGAGCATTAAAGGACTCATTTACTACAGACAGGCGACAGTCTGTTCCACCATAAAAACCGTCCTTGATGTTTTTGATGACACTAACATTTGTGCTCTGGCTGATCTGGGAAACATGTTTCCTGTGCGATGCTGAGTTTGTTTTTATTTATGGAGAACAGACTGCAGCTCCCAGGGTTATGAGTCAACTTTTGGCTTAGGGATGACCCGTTTCCATCCATGTGTTGACCCACGCGGAGACTAACCAGCCCGAGAGGATGAGATGAAGCGCACAGACGGAGAAAGAGATGAGCAGCGCCGTATCCAAACAACGTTTAAGCTTCCCAGCCTGGTTATCCGACAGCGGCATGTAACAGGATGTGAAACAGTAGTCTGCCGTGGATGCAGATGTTAACCTCTGCTGCTGTGAACTGAATGTGTTTGTTTCTCAGCCTCTAGCGAAGGCTCGGCTGCTTTCATGTGGAAGACAAAGAAGCAACTCAAGGCTTTTTTTTTCTCTCTCTCTCTCTCTCTGCAGTTTCTCCTTTTCAGACAAAGTTACCAGCACACATCTTGTTTTCCTTTTCAAACTTCCCAAATTTTGCAACTGGAGTTTATTCAAGTGAAACAGTTTTTTTTTTTTTAAACTCCCCGGTTTTACATCAAACAATTAACATCTCTGTTCTCTGGAGCTCAAAGCACTATGAGGGGAAAAAAAAGAGAGGTATTACCACAGAGAGGGCAGCAAGGGAGAAGAAAAGTTGGAAAGGAGGAGATGGAATCATGTTGGATGAAAGACAAGGAGAGAGAAATAGATGAGGAAGGGAGGAGGAACAGTGAGCAACGAAAAGGTTGAGAAGGAGGCAGAGGGAGACCGACAGGCGACCGATCGTAGGTGGAGACGAGCTGCTGGAACGAAATCGACTTGGAGGTTGTTTTTGTTGCCACTGGCAGGCGGAGCAGGGACCGCATGTGGAAACAATCACCCGCCAAACGCTTCCTGATAACATCATCCATAGGCTGGGCCATGTTTCCCAAACTCACACCAACTCAGTGCATGTGTGTGAGTTTGGGTGTGTGTGTGTGTGTGGGTGTTTGTGGGGGGGGGTGTCCAGCTAGTTTGTGTGACTTTGCGAGCCTACAGAGAGAGAGAAGCGGAGACAAAGAGAGCCTTAACTCAACAGCAACAAAGGAAATAAGCGCCGTCGTCTCCTGGTGAAAACGTTCTTGGATTTCTCAGCTACACAGCATCAATCACACACACATGCACACACACACACACACACACACACACACATACACACACATACAAATTCCTCACACTATTTCTAGCATGTTATTCAGCTAGGTTTTCTCTCCACTGGGTATTTCTGCTGCCAGCAACCTTTTTTTTTCACTCTCTGCTCCAGAGAGCCAGAAAAGAAAATGGCAGGCGAAAGAATAAAGCAGAAGTAGGGATGGACAGAAGAGGAGAGAAAGCATGACGGAGGCCTCAGTATGTGACCATCTGAGGTCGTCCAGTCATGCTGAGGCAGGGAGGGGGCACCAGCCTCTGAGCTCAGCTAATCGCCCCTGTCCGTGGCGCCTTCAGCTCGCCTTTTTTAGCCTTAATAAAGCTGAATTCTCCACATTCTTTGACATCTTCTCCTTCCAGCTGTTGTAGTTATCCACACCCTTGAGCCTTCAGGCTGTCAAAACAACACACGCCTGGCTAACCCCCTGCCCACTGGCCCCAGGCCACCGGGCTTACAGTCACAGCGCTGCGGACTCCTCATTTAGACCAAGAAACTTTTGACTCATGCACCACCACACCCTGAGCTACATGCTAACCGATCCTAAAAACAAACAAAAAAAAAATCCATCGAAGTGTGTGAGAAGTAAGATGTTTTCATGTTCTGTTGTGTTTTGTGTTTCAGTGCCAGAAAACCCGCCTGCTAACGTGACCGCAGTGCTAAATGGGACAGAGGTGCTGATGACGTGGGAGGGGCCTCCAGGGAAGCTGAACGGAGAGCTGCAGGGTTACATCGTGGAGTACAGCACGCCAGCGACGCAGCAGGTCAGATTGTGCACACAACAACACAAACTGTATGAAGAAAATGTCCAGTCTGCTTGATCCTGACTTTCTCCCTCTTTGCCATTTTTCTGGACAGTTTGTTGTGGACACTGGTTTGGACGCTGAGCTGTCAATCAATCTATCTGTCCCCCTGTCGAATGTGTCCTTCCGAGTGTGTGCATACACAGGGGCTGGGCAGGGACCCTGGACACCCACACAGACTCTGACACTTATTGCTCCGGGTTAGTGACGAGAAATGTGAAAACTGTTTCTGAAAATGTTAAAAAATAACAAACTTAATCTACTTTGACGTGTGAATGTTGCTAAAATAGGACGAAAGTCAGATTTAGCTCAGAACTCTGGTAGCATTTAATGATGACCTTGAGTTTTTGCAAGGAGGTGTCAGATGCTGTGTCATGTAATTATGCATGCACAAACATGTTATTTAAGGTTTCCCAAAACAACATATGTTGATTTTCTCCACTAAGTCAAAATATTGACATGAGCTCTGCTTTTCTTTCACTCCCACAGAAATGGAGGAGTTTCGAGGTGAGTAATGACAACTTCTCACATGCAAACTCACAAACATGCTCTTCTGTGACCTCTCAGAGTGGCACGTAATGACACAGTGACAGTGGAAGTGAGCTCATGGTGTTCTCCCCCCCACAAGACTTCTCTTTCTTATTCTCGGTCACTGGGTTCCTCCACGGGCCCGAAGTTCCTTCCTGCGTATCTGAGAAAAAAGGAAGGAAAAGAAAAAAGGAGAAGAGAAGATCTCAGAGAGATGGGAAAGGGGAAGAGGGGTGCAGGGGTGAATGGGGAGACGCGTCATAAATATTTATAACAGGCAGGAACAGTGTAGCATCTCTGTTTGCTTAGTCTAATAGAGCCGGATAGACAATTCAAAGAAGAATGACTGATAAAAAGAGGCGAGGAGAGTCGGGGGAGGATGAGTGAGAACCGGAGACAGAGTGGAAAACAGGAGGTGGAGGTTGTGGGTGAATAGCAGCAACTTGCAGGTGCAGTGAGCAAATTTCAGTTTGTGAGATGAGAAAACAAGAAGTCAGACAAAGAAGACGTTCTGGCAATTAGAATAAAAAATAGCACATTGTTAGAAAGAGTAAAAAAGTTTTGATTTAGCCCTAAAAATATGGACGGATGGACTGAGGCCACTGAGTCACTTTGATCAGTTCAAACTAGAGCCCGACCAATTTATCACCACTGTACCGCTTGTATCAGCATATATGTTTTCTGTTAAGGGTAAATATAAAACTACGTTGCTCAGACTCTGGTTGAAACATTTTCCTAACAATGATGCAACAACGACTTAACATGCATTGCATTTTTTTTTTTATAAGGGTATAACTTTAGACTGTGTCAGTGTTTGAATTTTTCTTTACAGCCCATGTAAGAAAATAACATAAGGAGATTTTGTGATGCACATATCAGTCAAGCATTTGCACATGTAATAACAATAGAGTTAAAAAAAAGCAATTGCATCCCATAAAACAGTAAAAGGCTTTCTGATTAGCATAACTATATTCACCAATAAAAAAATAAAAGTTTCCTTGTTTCCATTTTTAAGTTGATCAAAAAAAATAAACTTGATTACTGCTTAGTGTAGCTTTTTAGGCTCCATACTTCACCCATAAAGACCCTCATGACTCATCTCTCATGTGTTGGTCATCACCTGTCTCTCAGGTCCATCGACGCCTCCGGCATTTTCCTGGCACTGGTGGTACGTGGTGATGGCCATCGCCGGCGCCGTGTCCATCGCTGTGCTCATGGCTGTTTACGTGGCCAAGCTGCGGCGCAAGGAAACACGCTTCGGGTGCGTAAGCTGTTGGTTCTCCTCGTGGGAGGAAGGGAGGGACCGGATAGCTGTGCCAAACCAAAAAGCTTCGGCGTTTTTTTAGCTTCTTGACCTAGTTGCCTCACTTGTGCATGCATTCTGAAGCATTTTGGATGGAGTAGCACACATCTGTTTTTAAAGACCAACAGGATTATGGAGCGTCGCCATGTTTTTTTTTGCTGTGTTTACACATCTGCTGGAGGGAGCTCTCATTGTGTTTTGCATTCACAGGGAGGCGTTTGAACCCATGATGGAGAGCGGAGAGCTGGTGGTCAGGTACCGCGCTCGCCGCACGTACAGCCGCAGGACTACAGAAGCAACATGTGAGTTCTCCTGCAAGATGGCACTTTATTTTTGCACATGACTGCCCCTACAACAATGAGACACACACACACACACACACATCTTCAGCAGGCCCAAACCTGCTTCTGTCCTCAGGATACAGAGCGTGACAAACAACTGCATAATAGCATCTTCTGTCATGCCTCAGGCCTGAATCCAGCAGCTCCATGCAAGGTTATCTTCGGCCGTTTTTAGACACAATGGATGGTTCTATTCTCCACATTTCAAGACAGGAATAGTTTATACGTTAATGTACAAGTATATTGGGCTTACTATTAAATCATAAGTGCATGATTTGGTGGATTGAAGGCAGGAAAACAAACAATTAAGGGCTAATTCATTCCCTACAGCTTTAAAAGCACAACTTCAGTGTTCAGTCAGCTGACATATTCCAGTAATGTTGCATGACATTTTGCTCTGACGGCAAAATTACGCTTGACTTGACTACAATGCAGGCTTTTTACTGTCAGAGCAGAAGAGGGAGGTGGGGCAGGAAAGGTAGATCAAGATAACACTCATTGAAGTGGTTGAAGTTGTGGGAAAAAAAGCGGATAAAGTTACACAGAGGACAAAGTGACTTGACGAACCTCTCTTATGAATGAGATTTCAAACTTAAGCAGCTCTTAGCAACAGATGAGGAGTTTCCTCACTGTTCTGACTGGAGTGAAGAGGTCGTTTACCTTTGTTGATTTGACTGGGGTTGTAAAATCTCATCCAGGGGAGGAAACAGCCTCAAAGCTGTGGATCGCAGTGGTTTGTGTCCTATGAGCAGCCGGCAGTCCCTGTCAGTCCTCACGATTACAGACAGAGATGCGTACCTGTAAACGCAGCATGCAGACTCAAATTTCACGCAGCTGGGTCACATTAAAGCCCTGACATTGTCTCTCGTATATGCACGATATTTGTGTGGACCCCATACACAGGTCTCAGCTTGCCACAGCCACAAAGAGGCCAGGGGAGAGCTTCAGAAAAAAAACCATGTTGAATGAGTAAAATGAGAACAGCCAAGAGACAGAGATGTAGAGACAATGTGTACTCAGAGTGAATGAGAAAAAACATGCTGGGAATAAAGGAAGGGGTCAGATTGGAGGGATTTGAGCGGGATTTATGCTGCTGATGCCGACCTGATGTTTGGGCCAATTCTCAGGACAAAGTCGGACCCTCGGGCCCGGTTATTGGGGGCATTGGCTGATAGTCTGTCACAGCAGCATGTGTTGGAACATGCCTGTAGACTGAGCACATCGCTGTCGGACGCGTGGTGGATTGATAGCGCAGCAGCAGCTGGAGGGAGATCTCTGAGCTTGTTGTTGCCTTGTCACATCCTGGCCCAGATGTGAAAACACAGCTAATGTCTGTTAGTGCTTGTCCACCCGCCACCTTACGGCTTAATGACAACCAGCTGGCTGGAGGGAGTCAGGACTATTTAAACAAGCTTAAATCCTCTGACATCAGCTCTCCATCATGACCTGGTTCCTTGTAGGATCATGTGGTCATGTGACCCACACCTGGGAAAGGGACAGAGAGGAACTAGGTGTCTCTGAAAACTGTTGAAGCTTCTTTTCTTTCTTTATTTATTTGTTTTTCTTTAAGTTTTTGACTTTATTTTCAGCTTAAACTAAATTTTACCTCTCTGGCTTAGATAGTTCCAGTTCAGGTTTAATTTATCTTATTCTAGTTTAGACTAAAATGTATTTTTTTTGCTTTTTTTGTTGTATTTTTTTTTTTTTTTGAAAGTGTGAAGACTTGTTTTGTAAAATATGATGGAGGACATTTAGAGTAAGGATTTTAATATTATTAGAACAGGTCTTACTAGGTATTTATTATTTGCGTTAGTACAAACTCAATGCCCATTTTAAAGTCCACTCGTTTTGCAATAACAAAAACAGGATAAAAGGCTAAAATAATGTAATAAACATTTTATTTTGGTGAGTTTTACAAGTCGACAGGATTAGCTCTGTTCTAGTTTTATTTCCATTGTTCCTCAGGCTGGCAGTGTTTGTTAACACTTTGTTTTTGGCTTCGTGTTTTGCTATGTGGTTTTGGAATCTGGCTCTTTTTGGCTCTTTTCTGTGCTGTTAATTTGAGTGCTTTGGGACCAAACAACATTGTTTTTCCACCTCAGTGAACAGCCTGGGCATCAGCGACGAGCTGAAGCAGAAGTTGCAGGACGTGATGGTGGACAGACATAAATTGACCCTGGGAAAGACGCTGGGAGAAGGTTTGTTCTGCTTTAATACTGTTTTATTTGTGGGATTGCCTGCAGCTCATACATACAGTATCAGTGCAGTGAGTGTGTGAAAAACAACAAGGTCAGAAAGGCTTTTGTAAACACTTTCATATCAAGGTTGACTCATTGTACACATTCACGGCTTATCTGCCACAGATTTCAAATCATCTTCAGCCGTTTCCGTCTGACAATAAAATGTTTTGACCCTGCATAAAGTGTGACAGTGATAACCTCACCGCTGTGTAGTCTGTAAAGTCAAGAGAATAAGAGCTCCTCACTGCTGAAACTGAGCGCCTGATGGCGTTTTAATTTCTGTCTTCAGGAGAGTTTGGCTCTGTGATGGAAGGACTGCTGACTCAGGAGGAGGCGGTTCTCAAAGTTGCTGTCAAGACTATGAAAAGTGAGTAGACAGCAGAAGTACTCAACAATCATCGCAATGAATCCCTTTGTCTTCGAAAAAGCAGGCTGTTTCATAGGCAGTCTCATGGGTTTTGACATTGACAAGTTTTAGGTCAAAAAATTCAGTTTTTAGTCAGAAAACAGACAAAGATGCAGCTTGTAGAATAAAACTGGAAAAAGAAAAAGCTGACCCCCAAATAAACCTTGTGACACAGTAAAGACAACTGTAAAAAAAACCTTACCTCATCTCTGAACTGTCTCCTCTCTAGTTGCCATCTGTACTCGCTCAGAAATGGAGGATTTTCTTCGTGAGGCCGCCTGCATGAAAGAGTTCGACCACCCGAATGTCATGAGGCTTCTAGGTGAGTCTGCATTCACACTGCTGGCAAGTCAACAGACAGAAAATGTAAATTAAATAAATCACCTATCATCAATTGTTGAGTTTATTTGCGGATATATTATAAAAGATGAATAGACGGAGATGAATAATGCTATCCAGATTTACTGCATTTTCTGTTGATTATTGTAAAAACAGGGAGCCTTTCTGTGGACAGACCAGATGTTTTTGGTTTGGAGACAGAAATCTTTGAGATAAATATCTTCAAACGAGGGCATATGAAACCCTAACTGTCTGCATGATTAAAAACCAGCAAACGTCAGGGAGAAAACATCTTGAAATTCTTATTAGGTGAACTGAACTTAGTTCATTATCAAATTTAAGACCGATCCTGTTGAGATTATGAGTAAAGCGTGTTCATTCCTACATGATTAGCGCATGCATGCAGTGAGTGTATGTGTGTGTGTGTGTGTGTGTAACACTGAGCTGTGCTGTTTGTACAGGTGTGTGTCTGCAGACTGTGGAGAGTGAAGGTTACCCCTCCCCCGTCGTCATCCTGCCCTACATGAAACACGGAGACCTGCACAGCTATCTGCTCTACTCCAGGCTGGGGGACTGTCCTGTGGTGAGTGTGCTTACACACAATAAAATCACAGAGTCAGCAACACACATGCACACGCACACGCACACGCACACACAAACACAATTTAACAGCTTAATGGGTTCAGGGTTGAGAAGTTCACATGAATGTCAGT
>JAPQLA010000023.1:24888181-24905195 GCA_029822935.1 Naso vlamingii | reverse complement strand
ACACACACACACACACACACACACACACATATCTCTCTCCCCTCCTTCCACATGTCTGAGGCTATAAAAGGAAAGGGGGGTGAGGACTAGCCTTTAGGGAGTGTGCAGTAAGAACAGATGCACACACACACACTAACACACCTTAACTCTTCAAAGTGAATAAGTTGACTGCACCGTACTAAAACACCTTCAGAATTTGGTGAATGAGCGCATTAAACCGGCATCAGCTGTTTTGCACCCAAAAGGACCTGTCTGGAAAATTCAGACATCTATACTGACAATCAACTAATGAGGTCCTTTCAGTTTAATGTAATGATACATGTTCTCTGATGTAAAATGTTTATTTAAGTACAGGTCATCATGGTCTCTGCGAAGGATGTTCAGGGCAAATTTAGCAGAGCTACATCTGTACAGCGGTAATCTGTGTATTAAAATACTAAGTACTAAGTACTAAGTACAAAGTATGTGAAATTATTAGGGCCGCACGATTTTGAAAAAGTCTCAAATCGCGATTTTTTGAACTGATATTGCAATCACAACGTGTTTTTTAAAATTAGAGGGAATTAAACTATTCTGTTTCCCAATGAAAAACATTGAAATGATTATGTTGTGATTTTTGCAGGGATCTGTAGCAAAGAAATATGTTTTCTCGAGTCTGTAGAATATGATGTGTAGGCCAGGACAACTCTGCAGCAGCACAATATTTGAATTAAAATGTCCTTTAAAACACACATTTCTCCTTGAACGAATATTGCGTCCTCTTGTGATTTAAACATTGCAGTGGTCCATATTGCGATTTCGATTAAAGTTAGATTTATTGCGCAGCCCTATGCATTGTAAACAACAATCAAAGCTAAAGTAAAGCACACTGAAATATCTTTAAAACCTCAAAATGTCAGCTGATCTGCTTGATCTGGACTGTGAGGGTGTGGCTTGATTACATGTGACTCACAGCCACAACGAACAGAATCCGATTCTTATACTGTAAAATTCGGTGCATCACGTTTTCAACACAAGCACAGCAAATCTGAACCTGGTTATGATTTAATCGCCCTCAGATTGTTTATGTTGTCTGAACAACCGTTAACAATGATGAGATGCAGAGAAATGCTGTCAGCGAATTGCTTCAGTTAAGACCTGAAAGGTACATTTAAAATTCAAATCGCTTTAATTAATGGTAACATGTTGTACAAGGTCTGTTTCTATTAGGGCTGCAACTAACAATTATTTTCATTATCAATTGATCCGCCGATTATTTTCACGATTAATCGTTTATTCCATGAAATGCCAATAAAGTGTGAAAAATGCTCATCTCGATTTCCCAGAGTCCAATGTGACGCCTTCAAATTGCCGCTTTTGTCCAAACAGCCCGAAACGTAAATATTCCTCATTTGTTATCAAGAATAACACAGAAAAGCAGCAAATCCTCACATTCAAGGGAATACGTAATTCTTGTTATTTTTTGTTTGAAAAATGACAGAAATGATTAATCGATTATCGAAATAGTTGGTGATTAATGTTCTATTGATCGATTAATCAATTATTCGAATAATCAATGCAACTCTAGTTTCTATAATATGCATTATAAATGGAAGCTTTAAGTGTTAATCTACTTAACTATTTCAGCTTAGTTTATCATTCCTTTTGTTTGACACACTACAACAGTCAGTTGTAAATATATCATTCTTGTTCTATCCTGACTGCTTTTGTCCTAAAGTAACTTAAAATCTGTTGGATGAAATCAGAGCTGAGCCTGCAGCACATTCAGTGCTGTGGACACTACTGATGCTTTTTTTACAGTCCAGTCAATGACAGGATGAGAGACTCTGCACAGACATTATGTCAGGCTTTTAATTAGCGCGGTGCACTTTCACGCTTTGCCATAACATGTCAGATTTTATGCTTCATTGTAAAAATGGCAAAGGTCATAGCTAAGACCAGTAATTTATTACTACCATCTCGTTTTTATCATCTGAGTCACTTGGTGTAGTTTTTGCAATATTACTGTCAGCACTCCCCAGACATTTCTGTGCAGCTTCTGTAGCCACAAGAAATCTTTACAGTGACCAGGCTCGCCACTTAATGACTGGGCATTAATCTGAAAAGGTCATTAACCTACAATGATGTAAAGCAGTGAGTCGTGAGTCTTTCTTCCTTGTTTCTTCCTCATCTTCTTTTTTTTTTTGTTAGGGGGAGGGGGCTGACGGTGACCAATCAGTGAAAAAATTGTTTGACTCTTAATAATTGAGTAAATTAATTACACCCCCCACCCCCACCACCACTACCACTGAACTATTATCATAAGGTGCACTGGACATTATGGTGGGTCTTTTATTTATCTATTTCAGAGACCAAATAGTTAACTGAAAGATCAAAATCTAAATTAATATCTGACAGCTTTCTGTGAAAACATCAGATTAAATTGGGTGAATCTTAAATAATGACCATCCAGCTTTCGTGTCCTTACAGTCTGAGTAAAATCTCCTTAGTCCTATTTCAGCACTGAACTGATACAGTCAATGTTGACACAAGATGGCCTAAGGACTGCTAATAGAATATTCATACTCCAGCGCCAATAGAGTGTAAATGATGTACCAGAAAATATTTTTTAAAACAATCTTGCCTAATGCCTGGTCAGACATTTTATCTTCTCAAAAACCAGCACCTCCGTCTGGACAGCCTGATGCATTCTTGTAAACAGAGGATGTGCACGGGTGTCTGAGGCACACCCCTCTCGGTCATGACAGGCAGCAGGGATGCACCAGCCAGACAGTGAAAGCTGGAAGTCTGAAAAACCGCATCACCCATTCATTCAGAAACGTTGACTAGCCTGCCGACAGTGTAAAAAAAATACACACATCCTTACCTCCTTAGTCTCCATCTGAATGCTTTTAGCATGCTCGCCTTCTCGCCCATCTCCCACTGCAACAGCAGCTGGCAGCTTGTTAAGGTGTTTTGGGACGCTGCTCGCCGGGATACAACTCCATCCAGCGGGTAGAAGGGATAGCGGCTGGAGCAGGCGGAGGAGTGGGGGGAGGACATACGCCACTGAGAGCTGACATGAATTCTGGGAATATGAGTCCTGTTGACTCAGAGGAGCTGTTACCTGTTTCTGCCAACTCAGAAATATGCCGCCGTTTGTGCAGTTGCGGCGTCGGAGCTAATGGTGGCGACATTGTACCGAGAACTGGACTCCAAATTTGCACAATTATTTCCAACAGACTCTAAAATGATGAGGAATTAACAATAAGTACCATCAGTATGGTGGGGGTCGGGGTGCTGCCCTAACGGTTGTGGCGGTTGTAGCATCCCTAGCAAACAGCCGTTAGTTTTGCCCGTAAGTTTGACATTAATTAGGTTTATTACTCTAGTTTAAGTTAACTGAAGCTTAAACAATCAGGTTGAAATGTGTCTCCACACCGCAATGTAACGTTATCGCTAATGTTATGCTAGTAAAGTTACTGTTACATTATGGTGGTAACACCGACAGAAGTTGAACTACTTATCACGTTTCATGTTGGTTATTGGCAAATGTGAGAATTAAAGAATAATTACATTTTAACCTCACCCATGGCATCTCAGTTTAAAAAAAAAAAAATCTAGGAGTCTTGTGAATAACCGTTTTTTCTGTTACCCTAATTAAACGTTACGTCAATACCAACGATTTAAAATGCTTCCGTTTTACAGGTATCAAGAAAGTAAAAGCTTTAAAACAAAATAGACTTGATTTACAAAATAAAACGTCATTCACAATAAAAAATCCACATATGGCTAGGCAAGGGGTCTTTAATGAGAAAATCGTGTTGAATTGAAAATTGAAACGTCTGCGAGCTTTTAGGGCTTTTTTTGCCTTTTGATTTGTCTTGAGATTTTACCAGCTAAGTTGATTGCAACTCTTCCTGTTTTCAAGAAGTATTGCTTAAGATTACATAAAGATTACCACATCTTCAGCAAAGACCAATAAATACTTACTGTGATGACATTTTTCATGCACCCTGTTTGAGACATTTAATGATCTTCATTCTCTGCATTTTTAGGGGTTTGGGATCTGCCATGCAAGGACTGCAGGATTCTTACTCCGTGCATCTTTCCCTGATTTTGAATGCCATATCGCCCACTTTCTCTGCCAGCCAGTCAGCTTCCTGCAGCTAAAAAGCCACCTCTGCAGACTTGGGGACATTAATGTCCCCTATTTGGTCGCCTCTTCCTCTTGGTGTGTTTAAACAAGGATGCCTTTGAGTCTCCCTGTCCAGCTGCACAGCCACATTCAAAAGCACAAACACTACCTCCCTGTCTAATCACTTGCTACCCTGAGAAATGTCAAAAGGAGTTTAAAAAAATAGAAAAGGAAGAAATCAGGGAGATAGATGTGATTTGAGGGACCCTGGAAACCCGGGGTAAACAAATCTAGAAAGGAGATGCGTGTCAGGATTCAACAATGTTATCAGACATCCAATGATTTCTTTTCAGGAACTGATTCTTTTGCCAAGATCAGGCGATGCTCCAGAAAACGGCATCAAAAAAGTGACATTTAGGTGTGGCCTATTTTTTTCTGCAGTGTTGATGCTCTGAAAAAAGAACCGCAGATGTCGCTTCCTGGAGTACACTGATGGTGTTCAGATGATTGCTCATCACTATCTCTCTCTAACCCTCCTCCTCCTTCCTCTATGGGTACTGCGTTTGAGTTCACTATTCTCTCTCTCTCTGTCCTTTCCCCTCCCCCTTGCACACACACACACACACACACACACACACACACACACACACACACACTCACAGACATACACAGAAACTGATGTGAGTTCCCCTATCTGTCAGAGCCAGTTCCTCCATTTAAGATAGATGCTGGCTTGTTTATGTTGAAGGAATAGGTGACTGACTTCTGTTAGCGCTTGCACTCTACTTTGAAGCTTATTTGAGTCTTTTTCTTTTAACATTTCTGCTCTGTTGCAGGTGGAGGGAGCACAAAGTCTATTTTGTTGCTGATTTGTAGTTGATAGTTATCATCAAACAGCAGCGAGAGAGAGAGGAGGGGGTTGACTGACACACAGAGAGTGGTTTGATAAGCAGGGCTTAGACGAAGAGTTTCGTCCGGTCGATGACTGGTAGGTGGGCTGCCTTCACCCCCAGCAGCTCTCTATCCTGTGCCCGCTCCTGCTTGTCCCGGGCACATAAACACATAGAGGACACAGAGAAGGAGGAGGAGGAGGAGGAGCAGGGTCAACCATGGAGCTGTAGGGACACGCTCTGATGCCTGTGCGGATTACCAGTGGAGGAGGACTGCCGCTGAGGAGAAGAGCTCTGCAATGAACAAGCCCAAGAGGTAATTAAAAAGCAAAAGGAGAGAGTGCATCAAACCTGAGAGTCGGGTGCACTCAGGCACACTTGCAGCTCAATTTTTTGTGCAAGTGTAAGTCTAAGTATGTCTCAGCAGCAAGTGTGTTTGTGTGCAGTGAGTGTGTACCTTGAGGTTATGAAAGCTATTGTGGTTTGTGCAAAGGCTCTCTTGACAAGCTGAAGAGAAATGAGAGACTTTAGTTTTTATTTGCTGCTCGGTGTGCTTGTTTATGCCCTTTATTTCAATCTAGACAGAAAGAGAAAAGCTTTGTGTTGAAAGAAAGGTTGCAGACACACGTCACACACACACACACGGTCACACATGGTCACTAATAATATGTTTGACCTGCATATCTGGAAAGGATATCAACATCTCAAAGTATTTGTGTGTACTGCACACAAGCGAGCTCTGACATTCAACAGTTGTGCATGCCTGTTGTGCGTTGCTGCTCACCTTTTCAAGGAATTGTGTTCTGCTTTTCTGTTCTGTCCAGCTAATCTCCATTTGTCACTTCAGTAGTGTTTTTTTGTTTGTTTGTTTGTTTGTTTGTTTGTTTGTTTTGTTTCTTTGAAATACTGCAGGGAAACAACTCATTTAGTAGCTTCTGTTTTCAGTGGTATTTTTTCACTGCTTTAGTTGTGACCACAGCTCTTATCAGATTCCCTGGAATGAAAAGGTTGTGTGTTAATCTGAAGGTGTTCAGATGTGAGATACGTGTGATGTCACTACCTGAGCTCACCTGATGGAGTAGCTGCATTACTGTGTGTCCCTTTCTGTGGTGAGGTTGTCCTCAGTCAGTAGGTAGAATGACAGTTTTTGACAGTTTGTAATATGCCTTTCTCAATATTGAGTGGAAGTTCACCTTTTCAAAAGGCTTCACGCAGTCAGCAGAACAGGAGTGAGTTGACTAAACCGAATCACTTGTCACTGCTTTGACCTCATTTTCTAATATTCATGAACTACCAGTACTCATTACATTACATTTAATTTATTTAACATGCTATTTTAGAAACTGTTAAATTTATATGACAAAATTTCTGCAAATACTGTATTTCATTCTACATTCTAATCTAAAAAGAAAGATAAACAAAAATATTCAAAAACTCAGATATTTGACATACAACACCGAGAACAGACTACTTTCATTTACTGATGACCTCTTTAAAAGACTTGTGCCAGGAAAAGAAAGAGGGCAAGCGACCCAAAACGTTTTGTAATTGTATGGGATGATGTTTTATTTCTTTATTGTTTTCCAGTGACAGTGATTTCCAGCTCGTCACAGGAATGGATCAGGAAAGCAAAGTGGCTCTTAACCAGGAGTTTTGCAAGAGAGGACAGAAGGAATGATGTCTGTTTGTATTTCTACATCTTTAGCTATCCTATTCAAGTATGTACAGTATAGTGAATATGTAGAGTTTATACCAGAATAGCTTTAGCCTTATTTGATGTACTTTAATTGCTGTAACTAAATAAGCTTCTTTAAGCACATTACAACATTTTTTGTACCACAATACATGCAGTGAAGGAGTCCTTCTTCTTGTTGTTCTAGAATCTTGGTTCATGCTAAAAAATTGCAAATACACAAATGAAAGATAGTTCAAAGACAATAGCGATGCATTACCTGCTGTTAGTGGTTTTTACAGGTCATTGTAAAAACGCCAGTAACTCTCTCACAAGTGAGAGAGCGTTACTGGCGGGATTCTGAGATGTGTTTGAAGCGTTTCAGTTGCATTTTTATTGTCAGATTAACTGTTGTGCTAAGCTGCACAAGACAGTTGACAGTTTTGAAAAAGTGAAAGCATGTAGAGAAAGCTGTGTAACCAACTGATAAAAAAATGAAACAAGGCCGAGATTAAGTTTGCTAAGATTCACGAGTGTGTGTGTGTGTTCATGGCTGCAGTCACAAACATGTTATGCTCTTCTTTCTTCACTGAACAGCTGAAGGAGGGTTTGGATATTTGTTGCTATTTTTCTGATGTTACAGTAACTACAGTGGTTGATACGCTGCCTTTTTGTTGCACCAGATAGATGAATGGCTCGCTGCAGTTGATGCATCCTCTTGATGCAGAGGGAACAAGACCGCAGGTTGTGAGAGGGGAGAGTGAGAGAAAAAGAGCAGTTCACAAACAAGGCCTTCAAAGGGCCCTGGCTTCAATTAATCAATTAAGGAAAGAAAGAGAGGAATTTGCATATCCCCCAGCCAGTGTGAGAGCGAGAGAGGGAGAAAAGGGAGGCGGGTGGGGGGTGGGGGGGCGATTGGACTTGCAGCCAGGAGTCCTGACACGGATGGGAAAGAGAGTGAGAGGGGGATTTCCAAAGAAAAAAAGGGGAAGCAGTTTCCTGAATGGCTTGAATAGAGCAAGGATGAAGGAAGAGGAAAAAGTGGGTGAAGGAGGCGTCAGTGAGGAAGAGGTGTGGAAGGTCTTCCTAAAATAAAATAAGTAATATGACTGACCCAGACACAAGTTTTTTGCAGGATTTTTTCCTTATTGTCAGACATGCAAACATTTTCTGTGTCACCAGCAATGTTCAGCAGTGTTCCCATGGATGCACTGTTAAATATAGAGGTTTAATAAATATGTTAAACCCAAGATGTGTATCTGACTCTCAGGAAAACCTGAATGCAAATGCCCAAACAGAGACCTCTATTGTGTTTCGATTTTAATGGAAGTCCTGCACACACTGACTTTTTTTTTCTTTCTTCTTTTTTTATACATGTATCTTTATTGGGTTGTCAATAAAAACATGCAAAGTATGACTTATCACCCAGTTTTACATTATTCTCAACACATAAAGACATAATATGTAAGCTGTCCCTTTCACTTTCTCAACATGAGAGATACTATGCTTATATAAACAAAATAGAATGACACAGACCAATAAAAATAAAGTATGGAAATTTCAGTGGGTTGCAAAGGGGGGCACACAACCAGTTGCATATTCAATACTGTGACATAATTGCTGCTTGCACTGTAAAATGTTTCAATATATTGAGCTAATCTTCCAAAGAAGAAATAAAATTAGGGATAGGATACCAAGTTTTATTAAAATTTTCAGAGCCACCCCAAATACTGTACTTGATTTTCTCTAAGTATAACACACTGACTTTATTTACCAACAGTTCTCTGTCTCTGAAGCTGGCTCATTACACAGATAAAAGATTTGTGACTGCTGAGCGGTGCATTACCTGTTCACCATTCTGGGGGAAATTCCCTGACAAACGTCATGACATCGATAATATTTCCCCATCAGCACTTCTGTGTGTAGTAGCGAGCACATCTGCTCTTCTGTGCGACTGCTGTGACAGACGGAGCTGGATTCACTCTGACTCGAGAGATGACAAGTTATAAAGGGCACTGAGATAAGAAACCATCAATCAGAAGTCAGGAAATGTTTTCGCCAAATGATTTCAATTCATCTATTTAGCTCAGCTGTTTTCACATTTTAAAACATAAAACTGGAAAACATATACATGTTTACATTATACAGGATATGCTAAAGAATTGAAATGGGAAAAGTTACTCACTGCAAAACTTCAAGAGTCATACTCACATACACTTTCTATCACTGTGAAACACTAAACACATTTTGTGCTGTTAATCACACAAAACAAATAAAAGATATCTATTAGATCATTCACTCATAAAAAAAATATTAATTTAAAGACTTACAGACATATATTAAATTGAATAAAGGCTAGCTTAAGGTAGTATTGGGCTCAGAGGCCTAACAGATAGGCATCAGCCTCTAGAGCTGGGGGTTGAGGGTTCAACTCCCCAGGGTTGGGGAAGGTTACTTTGGAAATGTAATAGGTTACAGATAACTAGTTACCCTGTTTAAAATGTAATAAGTAATGTAACTCTTTCAATTGCTTTGTTGAAGTAATATAACTTATTTCATTTGATTACTTTTCTAAATTTCTAGTGAATGTTTTCATCTTTTAACCATTTTCAAATGTTTAAACCAGGCAGTGTTAATGGCAGCTGTGGAGCGCCGCAAATTCAAACAAGGAACCAATCAAAAGCATCAGAACAGCATCAAACTTTACTAAACAGCCTTGACTGGAAATGGCAAAAGAAGGCACTGTGCACATCAAAAACATGCAGAGCAACAAAATCAAATTTTTTTTAACATACAGCCTAAACTTTTTATGGAAAATATTCAGGTGTAACCCCCTTTTTGATTAATAACATTAACTGCTATTTAATTACTCATTCTTTCTCAGTAACTGTACTGATTACACTGACCTTTATCTTGTCATTCAATTATGTAATTTCGTTTCATGTAACAGTCGCCCCCCCCAAAACTTCAAGTCCCGCCTGAGTTTTGTATGTTAAATTATTCATATGTACCTAATTTATCTCCTGAAAGAACAAGAAAAATAATTTGAATTTGATAGGAATCAGCTAAATGTCATAGCACTGTCAAATGAAGACCTATTTAAGGAGCTTAGGTTTTAAATAAGTGACTTTTCAGCCATTTCTAATGTACTTTTCTGTGTGTAACAAGTTGGGAAGTTTTTCTTAACTAACAGAGAAGTCAGGTCAAGCCAATATATTTATATAACCCAAAAAGACAAATTACAAATTTGTCTCAAAGGCTAGGGAGACATATAATCCTTTAACTTACCTATCCTAACAGAAGAGCTTCACAGAGAAGTGGTGATGGACAGCGTAGCAGAAGTGTAACAGGTGGCTGAGGTACAGATAAAATGAACCCAGGTGGCTTGATTGTGTGCTTGTTTGTTTTTTTTTCCCACTGAGGTCCCCATGTGTTGTGAGGTTTACCTACTCTTACCACAAAATAGCTCACAGTGGTACACGCTGTGCTGTTTAGTGTTGGTGTTTTGAATTCAGTAGCCAGACGATTTAATGAGGCGGAGAGGAGGAGAGGTGGGGTTTTGCTGCGCAGCGGGTTTCCAAACCAGCCACCTATAGCTGAACTACCAGGATGGAGAGAGATGGGGTTGTCACTGGCATCCCACCCATCAGGGTTTCTGAACCCAGGCATGGCTGAGGGGAAAATGTGTGGTGTGACATACACGATGGCTGAACAAAAGAGCACATACACACAGGGGAGCAGCTTATGGTATAAATAGATCAGTGAATGTCACCCTGTTCGCTTCTATGCAACTCTGCATCTATGAGTGTAAGTTTGTGTGTTGTACATAAAGCAAAACCAACATTTTCTGAGTCTGGTGTGTGGATGCATGTGTTTGAAGAGTTATAGTGTGTGTCTGTGTGTGTCTCTCTCTCAGTAGGCTGGGGAAATGAGCCGCACACACACACACACGCACACACATACGCACAGACACACACGCAGGTTAAGAGAAGGGGATGCAGAACTGGCCATTCAGGGAACTTGTCACCAGTTCTCTGAACTCACTGTTTCCTGGTAATTGCATCACATTAGCTGCAGTATAAAGGACGACACAGCTTCTCAGCATTACATAGTACACCCTGTTTCCATACATGAGGACAAAGTCTAATAACACTCAAGCACAGCAATGAAAATTTTAGCACTTCTTGCAGTTCTTAAAACAACAACCAGGTTTTATTTAAACTCATTTCAAATTTGGCAGTAAGTATGTGGATCAAGCTTCAGCTCTTCGATAAAACTGAAACAGATACCAGTTACAATGTGAAAAGTTTAAAAAGAGTCACTAATGGCTTATTGTGAAACATAGTCAGACATTGCTAAACTGAGCTCCTGATCTGAAGAGGAAGCTTTAATCGCATCATGGGAAAACAGTCTCGTTATCTTTTCTTAACGACATTTGAAAGGCTAGTAAGCAATAATTAGTCTCTTTTTGGGTTGAAAGTTCTTATGTACATCTAAGTACGCTCCTTGTTTGCTAACTACCATTGAGAGCCAAAGGAAACACAATTACAGTGAAAGCAGTATCAATATTTTTTAACATAGTTGGTTCCCAAATTTTGGGGGATTTAATGGTAATCCTTTAAACAAAGTAATATTTGTCGGCAGACTGCATACTTTGTGTCTGTGAGCTATAAGAAGTTCAATCAACGAGAGATCTTTCCTCCTCTAATCGTTTTTAGAAACTTAGAGGTAAAACTCTTTAGCTTTTCACAAGAAGAAAAGATAGAAAAATAATCCATTTTGTCCAGCAGAAGTGCTTTTTATTCATTCTGTTTTCCTAAACATTGTGGGCGACAGTTTTAGCACTCATACATTTATTGATGTTTATGTCAACTGTCCATGTTGTTTAGCATGTTGCCCAGTTTTTAACTGCTGCCATACATTTGTTTTGTGTTGTAGACTTTTGTCTCCCATGTGCTCCAAACGGTACATTACATAGCAGTAAATTATACCTTTTAGATACCCTTTATTCCACAAACTGTGCTGCACTTTGTGACACATTGAGGCACTGAATGAAACTAGTCCAGCAGAAGAACTGCAGTTTGCAAATAAGTATTGCTGTAGGTGTGGGATTATAACATGACTGACCTCACACAAATGTGATATGTGTAATATTGTACCTTTTTAGTGTATTGTAACCATTGTTTACAGACATGCATTAAGCCAGACATGTTCAAAAGGCGGCCCGCGGGCCACATGTGGCCCAGACGCACCCTATGAGTGGCCCAGCCAGAAAAACAGAGATAAACAGAAAAAAACATGTGCTAGCCCACAGAAATCCATAAAGACACTGAATGCAACACTCTCTGTAGCCATGCAGCATTCAACCGGCAATATAGCGTGTTGTTGTGATATGTGTCTAGTGGTGGTAGTAGTAGTAGTTCTATGATATGATCTCAAAAAATGTCTTTTTTTAACCTTAAAACACAAAAATGACAACGAAAACTGTCAGTTTGAACCTGTCTGGACTAAAAAATACCTGTTTATTTTAACACCAGATCCAAAAGCCAAACGAATATGTTTAATGTGCGATGATTGTATAGTGATAATTAATGAATACAATGTTTGGAGGCACTACATTGAAAAACATCAGACTCTCTGGACAAACTTTTCAGAGGGATCACAGGAAAGGGGTTCCAAAAATGGTGAGTTTGATTGCATCCCACAACCGGAGCTGTACTATTTTAATACACTTTGTGATGTGTCTGTGTCAGATGCGATGAAATTTGAATGGGAAACAGTGAAAAAACTTATCTTGCTTTTCTTTACATTAATTTGTATTGGTTTAAAATTTGACATTACCTGCACCTTACTGACTGCTGAAAATGCCTGGCCCAGCCAAATGTCTTGGTTTTAAAATCTGGCCCAACTGAATTTGTAATTGATTGTAATTGTAATTGAAATAGCCATCTGCTATTTAAAAACAGCTAATAACAGTTCTGTTTCGAGGTTTTTAAAGCTCATGCAAACACCAAGAGCATGCTGGTCTTCTCTTCACTTACTGTTGTATTTAAAGTAATTTGAAACAACAAACAACAAAGGTAGGAGCTCCATGTTTCAAAGAGGATGAAGGTAAAGATAGGTTTGTCACTAAGACGCACAGAAGTCTCATAACTCACAATTAAAAAAAAAAAAAAAGGTTGATGAAAGGGTTTATACTATCTCATCTTTTCAAAATGTCAGTACAAGTCTGTGACGTATTTGACAAATTGAGCATTTCCCGGACTACCACTGTCTGGCAGCTTAAGGTGGAGAATAACTGAACAACATGCCGTTTTATACGTTTATTCTGCCAGTGCATGATGGCTTTGACAGCTGCAGTGCTGTAGCACGGCTTATCAGATGAGGGTTGCTGCATTTCCTCAGATGTTGACCTGCACTACCTCACCACACTTTGCTCTACTTATTTCTGGGCTACTTATACGCCTTGTCTCTCTCTGTCTGTCTTTCTCTCCGTCTCTCTTTCTCTTTAGAAAGCCCAAGTTGGTACAACGGAGGAGAAATACATGTCCCAGTCCTCAGGACATCAGTCGGGCCTTGCAGAGCCCCAGCTCTGCCTCCAGTGCCAGTGCTGCCAGCCTGGATGAGCTCATACAGCGCTGCCTAAACTGCTTCGGTCAGTCTCTGTCCCGGCGTGTTTGTATGTGCTCCCAAAGTTTGTCATGTGTCTTTACTCCGTCACAACCAGGTTATATAAATAAGGGATGAGGGAGAGTGAGGGGGAATCCAGGGTGAGAGAAAGTGACAGGGAGGGGGAGAGAGAGCGAAACAAAGGGCAGTCTCATACAATCAAGCTTTGTTCTGCTGGGCTGCAGAGGCTAACTAGCTCTTCCCATTCAATACTAAACTAAACAAATCTCTTTCGGCGCTCTCACTCTCTTCATTGGTCAGTTCATCCAAACCACAAGGGAAATAAACAAATAAGGTCACAAATATCTGATCATCTAGATGCTAGAGAAAGTGAGTTTGCTTGTTTATTTTTGTTTTTTGGAGGAGTTGTTTGGTCATACTAGCCCTCAAATAACTATAAATATATCAAGGTGTGTATATCAAAACCTCAAATACAGTATGAAAAACCTTGTTTAATGTATTTACATTGACAACAGCATAAAGATTCACTGCAGTTAAATATGTGCAATAACATTAGTTTCTAAATATGGCCTCCAAGGGTCAAAAGCTGGTACTGACTGAGTGGAAAAACTCCAGTACCATTTAATGTGAGTTAGTTAGTGTTTTTAAAGTAGTGACACCCACAACCATATGCTAGTCAGTCTCATGTCTGGCATTTGCCACCTTTTCACCAACAAATTTAAAAAGCCAAGTGAGAGAAATCGACCTTTACGCCCGATTATGACATAAAAATAAAGCTGGGGTAGGAAATGCCTGAAAATCAAGCTAGCTGTAGCACGAGACTCTTAAAGCAACTCTGCTGCCCCCTCCCCACCCTGTTTTTACTCCATAGCTCCAACCCACCCTTCAACTGGCTCACGTTTTACTTTGTTTGCTGTTGCTCTCTTTTTTAAAGCCAGTTTGCACCAAAGATTCACAACGAGACGAAACGGTTGCAGGGTAAGTTGCAGCGGTGTAGACTGGTCTCAGCTGGCTGACGGTGTCGCCTGCAACTCAGCTTGTCAAGTCGCCAGAAGCCAGATTTAGAGCATAAGGCATGCCACTTGTTTCAACAACCAAGCTCTATGAAAATACTTGTGATTGGCTGAAACGTGCCTGTCATGGTCTTCATTTTGTAAAGCCTGAACACAGAGCCACGGAGAGGTGCAGAAATCTAGTGTTCTTTCAGACCTATTGAACTACAGTATACTGAGAGGTATTATGAAATTTTTGTTGAATGACACCGAAAATAAATTGCCTACCCCAGCGTCAATGTTAGCGAGTGAATAGTTACATGTAACGGAATTACGTAATTTAATTACAAAATAAATATAAGTGTAATCAGTACAGTTACTGTGAAAGAATGAGTAATTAAATTGCAGTTAATGTAATTGATTAAAAAGGGGGTTACATCTGAATATTTTCTGTAAAAAGTTTAGGCTGTATGTTAAAAAATATTCATTTTGTTGCTTTGCATGTTTTGATGAGCACAATTCCTTCTTTTGCCATTTCCAGTCAAAGCCGTTTAGTAAAGTTTGATGCTGTTCTGGTGCTTTTGATTGGTTCTCTTGTTTGAATTTGCAGCACCACACATCTGTCTGTGGTTAAAAGATGAAAACATTCATTAGAAATTTAGAAAAGTAATCAAAATGTAATAAGTTACATTACTTTGATAAAGTTATTGAAATAGTTACATTACTTGTTACATTTTAAATAGGGTAACTAGTAATATGCAACCTATTATATGTCCAAAGTAACCTCTGCCCAGCTTTAACGTGTGTTTAAAAGGTCCATAGGTCTCATTTTGACACCTTTGTCTGGGCGTTTTTTTCTTAACTTGCTTCTAGGTGGATGTATCTCATACAGTAGACAAAAGGCAGGAAAACATACGGGGCAGGATTTTATTTCATAGCAAGGTTATCACAGACAGCCACTCACACCTACAGGACAGTTGCAATCTTTTCAACCTGTGCTGCAAGTCTTTAGTGGTGTGACAGAAACATAGAGCAATTTGAGAGAACCAGTCTGGAAAAATCAACACCCTACTTAAATCAGACTCAAGTGAACTGAAGTGAACTCTGTGACCGCTGAGCCAATTTTTCAGCTTATAGTTTTGTTTTTGTTGTTTATAACCACATTAACCTGCACTATGTGAAATGTGCTGCTGTGTTTCTGGTTACAGACGCAGAGGGGAAGCTTGCCAGCCCCAGAGGGTCCCAACTGGTCCACATGACCCTGATGATGCACAGTTGGGTCGTGCCATCTCAGATATTCACCCAGAAACTTCTCACCCTATATCCTCCACTGTCATTCAGCGCTGTGCTCTGGTCCTGCCGGTGCACTGCTCCTAATCACATGTCCACATTTATTAATCAGATCAGAAAACAGGCATGGCTTTGTTTTGCACTCCTTGTTGACAAAGGAGATTTGTAGTACACATACAGTATAGTCTTGCTTGCATTCAGCATAAGGTTGTGCTTCACCTGCACAATACGTCAAGATCCTTGATTCTTTCCCTCACTTATAAGGATTGTCCCCCCGACAAGCGAGGACTGAGGCGGACGCAGATCTGCCACCTTATCAGGTGAGTAAGGACACCAGACGCAGGAGCATGTTGCATGACAGACTGTGACAGAGCTGCTTATCCTGTTCTATTTGTGAGTAGTAAACATATTTTCTCTCCTGCTGTGCGACAAGGCAGTGGATCAGCCAGTTCCCAGCCGTATTCGAGGCAGACCCCCGTCTCGAGCAGACCATGGGGGACCTGTGGGCGCTGGTCAGGTCAGACGGAGAGGAGAAACACTCGCAGCTCATCGACACCTCCTGTCTGTGAGTCACGCTTTGATCTGATTTACCACCGTGCCCTGCAGGAATTGTAGTTTGTCTCGTTGTCCACAATTCAAACAAATTTTCTATAAATAGAAAATAGAGTTTTTCTATAAAAAGCAAAACAGCATATTTTTGTTCTGTTGCTTGGCTTTCTTTTCCTAGAAGCCCTCATGTGAACATACTCCAGGCACCCTCGCCCTCAGTGAAGAAGAGGAAGGTGTCCTTAATTTTTGACCACATGGAGCCAGATGAGATGGCCGAGCACCTCAGCTACCTGGAATTCAAGAACTTCTGTAATGTTTCTGTAAGTTCAGCGAGCAACTTCATCCTTTTTCTGCTGACACGACTTGCAGAGAGCTGAAAGTTTAAACCATAATGATGGTGACACTCTCGACTGAACAAGTACCGATTAAAGTGTCAAATACTTATAATAATACAGACCTTGACAAAGAAAGACATGAAGCTGTGGCAACACTTTAAATTTAAGATCTAATTTTTTTTGTCAGTTTTTTTATTTAAATTTTTGCATCAAAAGATACAGCTTCAAAGTCATGTAACATGTGTATTATAAGTTAAAACTAGTAATCATATTGACAAAATAGTGAAAAGTAGTGTGTGCTGTGAGTAAGGGAGCTAACAACAATAATGACAGTGTTGAAAATCTAAACTAATAACACATTTCCAGGGAGAATTGAAGAAAGAAAAGCCTTTTATCCTTGTTGTGCAGCAATAATTTCTTAATAGAACTACCATTTTAACAGTGAATGTCAGGGGCTAACTTTTAAATGCCTAATCTTTTTAAAGGGGACATATTGTGCTTTTCTGTCTCTTTCAACCTATAAATGATGTCACAAAGTT
>JAPQLA010000023.1:24870448-24888081 GCA_029822935.1 Naso vlamingii | reverse complement strand
TTAAATGCCTAATCTTTTTAAAGGGGACATATTGTGCTTTTCTGTCTCTTTCAACCTATAAATGATGTCACAAAGTTAGGTTGCCATTTTAAGTGATGTCAAAGTATGAAATAATGAGGGTTTTTTTTAAAAATCTGGGACCACTGTTGTGTCAGTGTGCTTGGCTTCTCCATAGGTTCATCTGGAAGGTTTGTGTTTGAACTGGCCAATCAGAGTAGAGTAAGCCTGCAGGGGCGGGGCAGGAGCTGAAACAGATTGTTTCAGACAGAGGCCAAAATCCTGGAAAAAACAGTGCTGCTGCAGTCGGCTGTATGAGAAAACAGATGAGTTTTCTGAGCATCAAAGTATGTAAACCAGCTCTAGTAGTAACCAAAAATAAATTATGAACCCAAAAAAGGAGCATAATATGTCCCCTTTAACTAAGATTTGAACTGTAGGTTGTGGCTAACTATTCAATTGGCTATTGAACACACCACAAGGACTGATCAAACCTTGAGAGGGCCTCCCTTGGTGAGGATATCAGGTGGTAATGGCCCAAACATCCAATGATTCCAAGGTTCAATACTGATGATGTGTCCTGAAATTTAAAAATCTAAATACAGTTTCAAACCCAGTAAGAGTGCAAATAAGGTGATCTTTGAAACAAACTGAAATTGTAACATGCAAAAAGAAAAGTTTAACAGACTTTGCAAAATCGAGGAACAGATACAACTGGATCAGTTCTGTTTCCTTAGCTCTTTGCTTCCCTCTCTCTGTAAAGTCTGTTCCTGCTCACCCAAGACACCAGAGTGCTGAGTATTCTGAGGGGTTTTAATATCAAGTCCTATTAGCTAAACTGCACAACTCACTGAACACAGGAACTGCTGTATGGACATGAGAAAGAGCAATATACAGAAATATATGCACCCACATACACAGTGTTGGGGAGTAACTAGTTACATGTAACAAAATTACGTAATTTAAAAACAAAATAAATGTAACTGTATTCAGTTACAGTCATTGAAAAAGGAAGTCATGAAATTAAAGTAACTTATGACTGTTAATGATTACAAAGGGAGTCGAATCTAAATATTTTCTGTAAAAAGCTCAGGCTATATGTTGAATAATATTCATTTTGTTGATGAGCACAATGCCTTCTTTTGTTATTTCCAACCCTGCACATACACACATTTATATACATATATACGTACATACATATGCATACTAAAAAAACAAACAAAAAAAGGAAAAACAAAAAACTGAACCCCACAGTGCTCCTCCTATGTTGACAAGTGGTAATCTATATAATATGGAGTAAGTTATTTCCAAAGGATGCAAAATACAATAGTATTTAGAAGAAAATAAAAATAAAATGGAATAAATTCTACATGCTCGGAATCTGCGTTGTCAGGCAAAATTAATCATTTACCTGGTCATCTGTTGGATCTAAATCCTCAGCAAAATTAATCAAGGGCCCCTATATACTCTCAAATATACACTGTTTACCACAAGTTATCCTTCCTAATGGAACACCTGATTTCACCTGTCTAATCCACTGAGTAGTGTTTGGTCTGTGAATGTTTTTCCACAGCAGTGCAATACATTTTCTGGCGTAAAGCTGAGATCTATAAATTTTCATTCTTTTCTTTGCTATAATTGTGTTTCTCTGGATATGGGCCTGACGGAAAAAGCTAAAGGCATAATTTTATTTGACAACCAAGCGGGAGCTTTAAGAGTAATCATTTTCTTTCCATGTTTGAGTAAATTTAAAAAAATAAAGCTACACAATGCACTGATGCTTTTGTATATTTTAACATTTGATGCACTACAGAGACAGCTGTGCACAAAGTGACAGGACAGACTGTGTTAGTATTAAGAACACGTCAGTAGTGTCAGATCACAGTTCATGGGCCACACCTTTCTTGAACATATCAGTAACGGTACTTTCCGAAAAGTTTGTGAGTTGTTGAATTCGCACTTTTGGATGATGCGTAAAATCTTTTGCAGGACCTTTTTATTTTTTGTAGGTTTAAGCATCCCAGCAGCAAAATCCAGTGGACAGTTTGACCATTTACCTGATGGAAATGCAGTGGCAGGGCGTTCGCATCGGAATCCATTGCATTAGTTATCTTTACATTTCCAGATTCACCCCCTCTATAAAGTGTGTGTTATTAGAAAGCTATTAGATAGAAAAATTATGTAAAATGTTCATTTCAGAGGAGAATGTTTACTTCTTCAGTGGGAAAAGCAGTTAGGGGTAAAAAGTGTGATCTAGCTTGCAGTCAGTGACTAATACAGTTATTTAGCTGGTGACGTGATGAAACTAGATAATTTGAATTTGGTGACAGATTTCCCCTTCTTGTACACCAGTGTGAAAACAGCGCTAAACTCAAGTTTTGCCCTGCCTGACTGCTGCTTTTTGATTGGCCAGTTCCTGGACTACCGCAGCTATGTGGTGCGAGGCTCGGTGAGGGACAACCCGGCTCTGGAGCGGTCGGTCATGATGTGTAACGGAGTCTCCCAGTGGGTCCAGCTGATGATCCTCAGCAGACACACGGCCCAGCAGAGAGCTCAGGTCTTCACTAAGTTCATCCACGTAGCTCAGGTAAACTAGCACAAAAACAAGCAAAGACGTTCAGCAGGGTTTTGGTTTGGCTGCAAATAACATTTTGTTGGGTGGAGGTGACCTCATCTATGCTTCACACCTCACAGTGGTTCACTCTGCTCTCTCCTCTGCAGAAACTTCGAGCTCTGCAAAACTTTAACACTTTAATGGCAGTGACTGGAGGCCTCTGTCACAGCTCGATCTCTCGCCTCAAAGACACCTCGAACCTGCTTCCTCCTGACATCACTAAGGTATTTTAAATATTACTTATGAATGCTTATATGCTATTGCATCAAAGCTGTTATGATTAAACTTTTCTTTCTTGACTCATTCTCCTTCGTGACCTTTGACATTTATAGGCTCCAGTGTATTCATGTCTTTTTTTTTTTCTCTCTTTTTTTTTTTTTTTTTAATGTTTTCAAAGTCTGTCAAGACAATTTTGGTGTGAGTTGATGGCATTAAATTTTTTTGGTAAGACTTTACTTAAAGCAACAACATGTAACCCGCAGTTTCAAAACTAAACTTAGACTTAACGATGCACGTTACCTGATTGGGTCATATTTTATGGAGACAATATCCTGCACTGTCCAGCACTGTCTGACCTCTATCTGGGTGAGCCAAACCTCTTCTGATAGCGCTCCCGCTCCCGCCGCTGCAGCTGCAGCTTTGGTCTGCAGGCAGCCTACATGTTGCCTTCAGGAACCTCCCTGAATCACAGAGTTGAGGTCAAGCAGTCATAGGACATCAGAGGGAAAAAACGGGGGACACTTTCTCCACAAAATGTGACCCGGTTTCTCTGAAGTTGCTGTTTTGTGCGACACATTAACTTACATTGTTAAATTTTGTTTTTTAAGCAACAGGTCGCAATAAAGTTTCATATTGTTGCTTTAAAGCATGCATCTATAATACATTATAACACATTATAAACACACTTAAAATGCGTTATAGGTGGTTGTGGTTAGGGTTAACTCTAACCCTGCTCCTAACTATGATTTAACAGCACTGTAGGCACATTATAATGCATTATAAAGATGCTTATCATGCATTATAGAGGGATGCTTTGAGTAAAGTGTTATCAGTTTCTTTTATCTTTAGGCTTATCTATGAAACTAATACAGTATGTGTGGTGGTTTCAGAAAACAATTTAACTCATGAGGGAGAGGAAAAACATTTAGGTTCAACAGCAAATTAGGGAATTCTTTGGTATGGATACATTTTCACTTCTTGTTTTATTTTAGGGGACTTCACAAGTTTCTTTGTCTTACACTTATATAAATTCTTATTAGTTGTTCAGCTGTTCTGTTCCATTGAAAAAAGGCACATGAAAACTATTTATATACAAAAAGAAATAATGTAAAGTCCCTGTGAGGAACTTTTAACTAGTTATAGAGCAGTCTGAATTTAATACTGATACCTCATATCTTACCAACATTGGCAAATGAGACTGTTGGCGAGAAGATTGGAAATTACTATCCTGTCTTTTACAATGTCTTTGCCCAGTCCGCTCAGTCAGTGAAACACTACGAAGCACTTAGCAGCACACAGACCGGAAGAGACTATTTGTTGTTTAAGAGCATGATCAATCTACTGTCTTTTTTTTTTTTTTTTTACTATTTATGGTTGGAAGAATTTGATGTTTTTCCCTAAATAATTTCAGTCTTTTGTGTTTATGGCTGAACTGGTACTGAGCAAATACGTGGCACATTTCTTTCACTCTCTTCCAAAACAAATGCTGACCACTTTTGTCCACATGGCCGCTACAATGAAAACAAAATGGAGGGGCTTTAACATGTATGTAAATTATTGCAAAGCCATTGGCTGTAGGCATAGATTAAGAGTTATTATTTGATCATTTCAATTTATATTTAATATTTCTATGGTTCTAGTAAAGTCTGAATGAGTAATGACACACGATAGGCCTCTTCATCATGACCTTTTTGATCTTCATCCTCTTTAAGGCCCTGAGTGAGATGACAGAGCTTCTGTCCTCACGCAGCAACTACATCAATTATCGGCGAGTTTATAACGAGTGCACCGGCTTCAAGGTGCCCATCCTGGGCGTCCACTTGAAGGATCTGATCTCGCTGAATGAAGCCCTGCCAGACTACGTCAATGAGGACAAGATCAACCTGAGCAAGCTGCAGCATCTGTACAGCAACATCAACGACCTGTTGGCCATTCACAGCTGCACACCGCCATTCGAGGCCAACAAAGACCTCCTGCATCTCCTCACGGTACGAGACAGAAAGTGGGAGATGATCTGTAAGAATTTAGAAAAAAGAAATTTCACAAAGAACATTTTAAATTATGTTCTTTTAATGCTTCAGCTCTCTCTAGATTTATACTACACTGAGGATGAGATTTATGAACTTTCATACACCAAGGAACCCAAGAACCCCAAGATCCAGGTCAGTAAAGCTACGCACTCCTCTTTGAAGACGAGTATTGTACCATCAGTCTCACACTTGTTATAACCTCTTTTCACAAGAGGAGGGACATTTGGGTGCTCTCTGTGGGTGTAACATCATCTTCAAAACAAAAGTACAGGCTCAGTGCTGAAACACATCAAAATCAACCACATCAAAGCGCCGTACGTTAGGGAAGCGTGTTATGTGGTGGGTGTGCTCTTTTTTTTCCTGTTTCTCACGTAATGTGCAGTTCTCCGTGTCTTGACACTGCATCTGTCGGTCCACAGCCTGTAGCTCCAGTTAAACCGCCTGTAGTTGCAGAATGGGGTTCAGGTGTCACCCCCAGGCTCGACCCTGATACCATCTCCAAACACGTCAAGCAGATGGTGGATGTGAGTATGTGACTCTGCAGCAAACCTCTGCCTTTCACTTCCTGATTACTTGGCAAGCTAAAGCAGAACTAAGCGACAGCTCCTTGACTAGTGCAACTGAATGTCCGATTGCTCTGTTGCCCCCTGCAGTCCATAATGAAGAATTACGACCACAACCAGGATGGTTACATTTCGCTGGAGGACTTTGAGAAAATATCAGCCAACTTCCCCTTTTCCTTCTGCACTCAAGAAACTGACAGGTGAGGAAGCTGCACCACACACAAAGGCCTCTCACGTTGCCGTGGCTGCAAAACAAAGAAAAATTTAAACAGCATGAGCTGTTGACTTACTCACTTTTCTGTTGCACTTTGGAAATTTTTCTGCCCAGGCAGGGACAAATCAGCCGTGAAGAAATCACCTCTTACTTCATGAGGGGAATGTCTGTATGTGCCAAGCTGGGCTACAACTTCAAAGATGCACATAACTTTCATGAAACCACGTATAAGCGGCCAACGTTTTGTTTTAACTGTGGTGGCTTTGTGAGTAATTATTGTATCTGTTTTGTGTTTTTTCTTTTTATAAATGGCCAATCAAACTGCAATATGACATGTGTCACATCTTCTCTCTTGTAGCTGTGGGGAGTCATCAGGCAGGGTTACCACTGTAAAGGTAAGACCACAGTCCATGTAGCTTCATCATCACCCTCCGGGCACATGTGGCCCAAATCGGATTCTTTTAGTCTTATGTGACTCAAATCTGTTTTTTCATGACTGTATGAACAGAGCAAAACACATGTTATCAGATTTTTTTAAAATCGGATTTGGGCCACCTTCTCATATCCTCATATCAGATACAAATCTGATGTTTTGCAGTGCAACCCACAGCTCGAACAGTCATATCAGAATTCATGCAAACTTTACATCACTCACTCGCAGGAAGTGACTGTTTTGACACAAGTTGTGGATCGCCGCTGACAGATGTAGATAAAAGCAGCGGTGACATCCTGAAATTTTGGATGAAATCTTTTTCTGTGAAGCCATTTATGTCACCCACAACTTCTTGTTCTGACTGCGCATCCACACACACCTCTGAACAAAAGTAGCAGCCAGATGTCTTTGTCCCTCCTTATCCTTGTTACCATCTGCTCAAAAATTTGCTTCAATTGGTTTCTATTGCACCAAAAAATGAAACTGTAAACTGAAAACTAACTTCAGTGACTGCCATGTGTATTACCATACAAGAGTGGCTCATTACAGGACTGTGACCAGCTCACACTGGAGTCTGAAACAGGCCAAATTAAAAAAAAAAAAAAAAAACTCTGAACAGCCAAACAAAAAATCTGATTTGAGCAATAAATCAGAACTGGAGTGCGAATGTTATCAGCCTCAATAGATGAGATGATGCACTGCATAATGTTAAAAGTTAAAGGGTCAGTTCACCTACATTTGGCCTAGCAGATATTTTTGGTCTGGAAACAGCGATTGGGTTTGTGGTGCTCCAAGCGTTAAATCAGCAGAGCTTTGGTAATTTAGATGAACTTTTGAAAGTCACAGTGTCAATATTTTTTCTCTCTTTCTTAGACTGTGGGATAAACTGCCACAGACACTGTAGGGATCTGGTGGGAATACAGTGTTCGAAGAAGCACAAAAGCACGAGTGAATCCTGCCCGTGCACCCCTGCCCCCGACTCAAGGACCAAGGGCAACAGCTGGAGTATGTGCTCTTCTCATCATTTACAAAACATTTAACACCTGAAAGTCCCTGCCTATGAAATGACCTTGAACCCAGCACAGTGATTTTGTACGTTCTCTGCTAGGCTCAGAGGAGGAGGCCTTTGTTTTCCCCCAAAGTAACGAGACAGAACACAACAAAGACGCATCGCATCGGAAAAATAACAGCAGTGACTCTCCGCTGTCGGATCGCTCCACTCAGACAGATCCTGGCGTGTGGACACCGGAGAAAAAGGACAAGAGAGGAAATCACCTCAACTCTCTTGTACACACGTCCTCAGAGAGAAAGGTGAGACTCTGCAAAGTGTTCATGAAGAATGTCAAAGATTTATGACCTATTTTGGCTTTTTGCGCAGTCTGTGTCACAAATGCTCATGACCTCAACAACTGAAGAACTATCAGTATGTCAGTGTGAATGTCTGGAGTGAGTACATGTGAGGAAACCACACAGGGAGAATTTTCAGCAGTGATTCAGCTGCGTTAAACAAGGTCAGCTCCTACTACAGGGGCTAATAAATGATGGGACTGTCTGTCTGAAGTGTAAATGTACTACTTCAAATGATTTTTCTTATTGTAGTTTTATTTATTTATGTATTTTGTCTGTTTGTTTGTTTATCTGACAGGGAAAATGAACAGCTCGTTAGCTTATGTAGTTCCTTGGCTTGAAAACAAGTAACATCTCTGCCAAAATAGAAACCTAACACTGTAGCATAAAAACACTGGCACAAAATTTCACAACAGTAAAACACAACAACCACAACGATAAAACCAAAACGTGAAGACACCGCTACATTCCATTTTGTTTTATTTTCCAAGCAGAAATCTGTTGATTACATTTAACTGATGTTCTTAAATTTACCGAGTAATGTTGTTGTAGGACAGTCACCTGTCACTGTGGGTAAAATTGTTCTTTTTTTGTGTAATTATGGTTAAATACCACAAAATTTAAAAAAATAAATAAATAAAAATTAAAGTTTATATTCCAGGGGCTATCATCTTGTTTTCAACTTCTTTCCCCTGTAAAAGCTGCTTCACAGGTGCTGTCTTTAGCTGGTCAGACGTGTTTGCTAAAATATGTGACACAGGACAGAAACATTTAACCAAGAAATAAACCCTTCTGTGCCCAGGTTGCCCTTTCAAAATTACACTTTTCCTCATTTACAATAGAGAACTGAAAAACTAACTCGGTCAACTCACCCTTACCACCCAAAGTAGCCCATAGTTTGTTTTGTTTACAGAGTTAAAGTATTTCTTAAAGTTTATTCTAAGCAGATAGAACGACAAATGACTGACTTTTAACTCCTTGTGTGACATTTGAAGCTTTCCCAAAAGAAACTGTGCAAGTTTCTCCAACATTTGTCCTGATGACGTTATTTTTCCGCTGTTTTCAGATAAACACGCTGCCACACAGAACCCGAGGATGCTCCATGCCCGTCTCCTTCTTGCAGGAGAAGATGGAGGAGCTGCATCTCTACAAAGACAAGAGCCGAGAGCCGGACTGAGCTCTGCCAACATTTCCTCTTTATGGACAAAACATCCAGATGCCACCACGTTTCTGACAGACTCGAGTCAGGCTGGTGTTGAACTGATGAGATTTACTGGCCAAATCAGAATGCCAGCAACTGTATGTGGACTCCCTCATGTGTAGAATATGGTTGTGATGTGTTTTTATTTTGTTTGTGTCAGTCTCATTGGTTTGGCTTATTGTTCAGGCTTCAAACGTCAGTTTTCTTACTGTAGTTTCAGAACGTTGTGTTTTAAGAAGAGGTGCCTCAGTTCTCTGGTGCTAAAATTCTGCACAGCCTCAATCCATCAAGTCATTTATGACAGCAGATATTAAAGGTATCCTGGTTTAATATACACATAATAAATGCAGGGTAGGAAATCAACACTAACCTCAACAAAGGTCTGAGTCATTTTCACTTTGGCAGCTATTTGACAGCTATGTTCATGAATTTGCAACGCTGCCAGAAATGTTAAATTTTTTATTTTTTTATTTTTATGTTTGGCTGATATTG
The DNA here is from genome assembly GCA_029822935.1 of Naso vlamingii. Lineage (NCBI taxonomy): Eukaryota > Metazoa > Chordata > Actinopteri > Acanthuriformes > Acanthuridae > Naso > Naso vlamingii. Next base: position 24,878,971 of record JAPQLA010000023.1, on the reverse strand, counting down.
CCCGATGGTTATATTAGTTCAGACAGTTTTGCAAATTACATAAGTCCTTTTCTTTATGAAAATAATGGATTTACTTGAAATTTTAATGTGATTAACTACCGTGACATTACCACCTGATTAGTTTCTTATATTTCCTGAATTGTTCATGAAAATTTGTATTTGTACAAGTCATAAAAAACATCTTTTCTAAATCACCGACCACAAGTTTTGTTGTAAGATTCAAAGCAGCCTGTCTGATTCAGCCACCGAGACTAGCAATAGATAATGTTCATTTCCTGCCCTGACAAGATTTTTGACTTCTCGATTATTAATTACAGTCACTTCAAAAGTTCATTAAAGGTTCAGCAGGACTGCACTGGGACTATTCCTATGCTCCAAAACTGGCATATTATTTTTATGCTTTTTGTTTGTGTCCTTTGTCCACAATTTCAATCTTGTTGAAACTAAGAAAAATACACCAGCAACAATTGACTCATGCAGTTTGTGTTGAGTTTGACTTCACTCATCGGCCGAAGAAAGGATTAGTCTTAAGACTTACGGGCATTTATAACTCAGATTCCAAAAATGTTGGGATGCTACTTAAAACGTACGCAGAAAAAAAGAATGTAATCTTCTACCAATTGTTTACCAACTGTTTTTTTAAGTGTAGCTGAGCCCATGTAATTACATTCTTTATACAGACGTGTTTCACAGAGTGTGAACCTCGCCCCAGTATTACTTGTGAACGCCCGAGCCTTTCCAGGATGCAGCTTTCATATCCAATTACGATGCTATCACCAGTATCAGTGAACCTGTTTACCTGAGAAATGTTTCAAACAGGTGTTTTCTCAGCATTCCACAACTTCACTCTTTTGTCACACCAGTCCAAGCTAATTTGAAACCTGTTGCTGGCTAAGATGAGCTGAAGCATTAAATATACTGTCTTTGTACTGTCTTTAATTGTGTACATGTCAAAAATGATTAGCACATAATCATATTCTCATTTGTGTTTTACACAGCATCACAACTTTTTAGGAACTGGGTTGTAAAACTGCTTTTATTGTAAAAAGACAACAGGAAAGCTTAACTGGTCAATAAGATTTTCATTTCGCAGGTAGAAAAAAATGTGATGACAACTTCATTTAACTAGCGGACTCAATGAACATCAATCACAAAGGGATAAAAAAAAAGCTGCACATACAACTACTAAGAGTGGCAAAACATTGTTTTCAATCAAAGACTGGATTAACGCTGAAATACTACAATATCAACACCTATAAAAAATTTCCCACGTTCGTTTTCTATTTAAGTAAATAAAATGTGCTCACTCAATAACTGAAAAATAAAATGCAAGACAGAGGGAAGGGTGATGACATAAAAAGCATGCATTTTGTTCTTGGTTAAGCTTCTCAAAACAAGCAAAATTATTCAGGCATTGCTGTATTTTTCCTGCCGTCACTTTATCACACTATGTTGTATCCTAGAAATATACAATTACCTCTTCAATCTGTAGCAAATGTGGACACTGCAGTTCAACAGCAACCCGCATTCAATGCATAATTGGTAACATTCATTAAACGTTTTGATACCTATCATCTACCACCTAACGGTCACTGCTCAGGGTAAGACTTCATTCAGTAAAAAATTCAAAGACATCAAACTGTATACAGTTTATGTTTACACTGATGGGTGAGGAATGAAGGCTATTGTGGTAAACATGACAGACAGTTATGATTGGGGACTTAATGTGAGACTGTACAAAATCGATCTGCTGCAGAGGTCAGAGTGTTTAGGACACAGGTGGATGCAGGTACGGCTGCAGGGCGAAGCTACTGGGAACCAGAAGATGAGCCTTGGCTGCCCTGTCCGGGGTAGCTGCCGTACTGGCTGTAATACTGGTTCCACTGGTTCTGGTTCTGGTAGTACTGCTGCCACTGCTGAGCATACTGGAGGGACAAACAGAAGTCAAGAACAGCAATGAGAGCGTGCAACGTTTTGTCAATTTTGGCCTAACTGCCTCTGCATTTCAGTTTCTGCACCTCTCTCAAGCAAAGTGTGTCATTACGAGAATAAATGAATATCCATTGTTTACATTATGAGTAACAAACATTAAACACCTGCTGCAGATTTTATGGTCTTCAAAGGTTTGTGGCTTGATCTTTGTGCAGGACTGTAGGTGATTCTATACACATCTGACAGAGCTGCGTATTCAGCTGTGGTTTCACGACAATATAAAGACACAGAGGGTATTATAATGGCTGAATTGTACGACGTAACATATTGCTGAGCACAGCCACTGCTGAGGTTGAAGGCAGATCGCTGTCTGCTATCACTCCTCTTTTAATAAAAACTGACAGATTTTCTGTGATTGCAAAATGGGTCAGCAACCAGCTGGAGTTTTGTGACTTAGTCTTGCACAAAGATGCACCCTCTTACAGTCCTGTACCTCCCCTGAACCACTGTGGTTATTTTGTGAGTAAGAGTGTTTCATTCGTCAGTGACTACCTGCTGATACTGCTGGTTGTAGCTCTGTTGCGGTTGCTGCTGCTGCGGCGGCTGCTGCTGTGCCTGTTGCTGGTGGTGGTTGTACGTCTGTCCAGTGGTAGGTGTCTGACTGTAGCTCTGGCTATATCCTGGGTACTGACTGTAGTTGCCATAGTAATTCTGGTTGTAGCTGCCCTGGTTGTATCCTTGGTTGTAGCTCTGGCTGTAGCCCTGCAGGCAAATCAAGTAGTTCAGGAGATGTTCATTTTACTATTACAATCTGTTATCTTCTTGTTTCTCTAATTTTAGTCATTAAGGTCATGTAAGGTACCTGGCTGTATCCTCCCTTGTTGTAAGGGGTAGAGCGACTGTAGCTGCCACCCGATGGCTGGCTTCGGTTATATCCAGCACGAGTGTCAGAGCCTCCGTCGCGGTAACTGTTGCCCCAGCGGTTCTGGTTATAGCTGCCACGACTGTAACCTGCAAAATAAAAAATAAATAAAAAAATAAATAATAATAATAATAAAATACAATTATTACTATTAGGTTACAACTGCCCCGTTGACCTTTCACTAAGCCACACCCACCTTACTTACTGTTGCTGTCTGTCAAGCTTTCAGAGCTAACACAGAGCTCACACTGTGACTTACTACACTCCCTGCAGAAATATTGTCCAATTTTTAAGAAAAACAAAAAAGCAATTTCAGACAGAAGCAGACGGAAGGTCTGACAAACTGACTCAGCAGTGAAAACAGGTTAGTGTTATGTACATAAAGATACACGCCAAAGCCTACAGATCACAGTGCAGCAGCTTCAACTTGTGTTTCACTTCATTCATAAAACAAGCAAGGACTCATTTAGGACACATCTCTTCATAAAATAATGGTAAAAGTAAAGCTGAGCTTTTTTTGTCGGGTTTGAGTTTGGGTTTAACGCTGCAGATTGCTGAGAGCTGCTATTTCCAGACTCCAGCCACAGACTTTAGCTTAGCTGGCCAGGCTTGCTAGTGCTTTTAATAGCAGTAAGTAAGTCAAATTAACCAGCTAATATCGACTAGTAACAACAAAACATGGCTTCAATGTTTATCGAAGGGTTATCAAAGCAGATGTAACATTAGCTGTGCTTGTTAAACTGTTCAAACAGTTCAATGGGAAATGAGGATGCCCCATCAGTTTTGCCAAGAGCATAACATAACACTTTCAGTGTTTAATTTTGGAAAGGAAAATGACATAAATTCCTTGGAACCTCGCCGAATAACAATCATCACTTTTAAAAAGTGCCCCGGACTCAACAGTTTACCATGACGAGCTCGAAATCACCGAACCAGCCTGAACATGAAGAAAATATGAAAAGATTGCATGAGTTTCAATGGAGCACAGCCGTGTATTTGTCAGACCCTGATCAGAGCGGGCAGATGCTATGTTCTGATTAGCCTGTTTGTGTTTGAGGGCGGAGCTTAGCAAAGGATCAATTGTAATATACATTACAGTATACGAACATTCTAGCCCTAACTCACAGAACAGTCAACCTTGATGTTTGAAAGATCGTCAAGGATCTAATCCACAGAGAAAATACGTTTAGTCATTTGACTTAAATCCAACCCAAATACTATAGCTTTATATAAGCAAAAACAACTACAACGTGTACGAGGTATTAGAGCTGCTCTGCTCACCTCCTCTGTATCCACTGCCGCCATCTCCACTGCGGTTCTGGTAGCCACTGCGGGACCCATCTCGGTTGTCATATCGCTGGAAGCTACCGCCACCGCGGCCACGGAACCCACCCTGCCTGTTGTCAAAGCGTTTCTCAGGGGGCGGGCCAGCCTTGCGACCCTCCTCATTGTACTGCTTCACCAGAGTTTCAGCCTCATCGGACTGCAGCTCAATGAACGTCACTGCCTCCAGGAAGTCGCAAGCCTCAGGGAGAGTAAAGTTGGCTTGGCGAGTAATAGAGGTGACCACAGGAGAAGAGAGAGACAGCCCATCCAGCAAGAGATGGATGGAGAGAGAGAGAGAGAGAAAGAGAGGGGAAGGGGGTTGTAGTGAAGACCATAGTAGCCACACCACCGGAAGAAAAAATGAAAAATAATTACTACCATACAGAGACGGTGGAAATCATAGAAACTAAGAGCAGATAGATGAAAGCAGATGGCAGGGTAAAGGGAACAAACATCACCTCCATTGGAACACGGAGGAAAAATTTGTTTAGGCAGACACAGGAGTGGGAGGAGTTCAGTAGAGGTGGGGAGAGGGACAAAAAGGACAACTAGGTTGGTGAAAGGAGGAACAGCACTGCAAACCAAGGACAACTGATGTAATACTGTTACAAATTAACTTCCAACAACTACAGCATGTAACTGCTTGTAAGTTTTGCTATTTGGAAACATTCTTTTCAGGGAAGCAAGTTGTACAACATTAGCTCTACAATTACATGAGTTCAACAAGGCCCAAGTCTCAGTTTGCAGTGCATTAGAAGTAAGCTGTATGGCAAGAGGCAGATAGAGGGCAAAAATAAGGAAGAATCAAATTCATGTGTACTGTTTAAAATAAAATGTCCAGGTCTGATATCTGGTCAAAGCCTATGATGGGGGTGGGGGAAAGGGGACATCTTCCAAGTTTGATTTTAGAGACAAACACAGAAAAAGTAAAAAGTAGATCTGGTGTTTTATTTGTTGTTTCCACAGCATTCCTACCTTTCATTTCTAAAACAGCATGATCGGGCACATCCTTCCCCTGCTCATTGGTTTGCTTTAATGTTCGTTCTTTTAAATCCTCGTCCGTGGGACAAATTACAATAGCCTTGCGTTGAAAACCTTCAAAAGGACGCATTTTTCGTCTCCTTGCTGATCCATATACATTTGTCTAGCAATGGTGACAAGAAAGAAGTAGAAGCTTGTTTGTTATTGTTTACTTGTAAAGGCTTTCCACTGGAAGGAAGCTGGAACCCTGCAATAATGAAGTGAGAGAGGTTTGGCTTGGATGTCAGTCTAAGCTTTTACTCAGGTTCTAATGGCCTCTCATCACTCCACAGACTTACCTCACAGTCTGTGCGTCCAGGTGCCCTGTGACTGTTGACAAATGTTAATTATTGACATGGAGGGACCCCACAAATATCTGAACTGACTAGACAGTACAGTAAAACATTAAACTACCAGTTCTAGATCAATCAACGCTGTATTTTCAAAGTGATATTAGAAGTTACTGTACTTTTTCCAATTGTGTCTTCATGAAGTGGCAATGTGCAGTTTCAGTAAAAAAAGCTGCCCTTTTATGTTTTGCAAATGTTCTCTGCTGTATTAGCGTAAGATTTAGTCAGTTTGAATCGGTTAATTAATCCTGGTTCATAAATGAATACTTGTAAAAAACTTACAAAACAAAATATAAAGTGAGAGTAAAAACCACCAAATGCGAATTTAGTCTGCTATAAATGCTTATTTTAGCTGATATTAATTCATTAAACAACAACAATAAAAGAAATATGCTACATCTTGCCATGAATTACTTCAAGGTGGAGTCAGCAGGACTTTCCTAAAGAATAAAACAAAGGTAAAGATACTTTACTGGTCACATATACAGTGCATAGTGAATTGTGCTTTCTGCTTTTAACCCATCCCTGAGGAGCAGAGGGCAGCCACAGCGCAGCGCCTGGGGACCAACTCCAAAATTTAAGCCAATACTTAGATCAAGAGTACTGACTGTAGACAGACCTACATATATACGTTCTGATGGTGGGGGAAACACCAGGAAGAAACCCACACAAAAATGGGGAGAACATGCAAATTCTACATAGAGAGGCCCTGCCCCAGCCAGCAATCCACCCAAAACCTTTGTGCTATGAGGCGACAGCGCTAACCACTAATCTACCATCCGTACAGACTTATACAAAAGCAATGTTGCTCAATCACTTCTGTGTGATGGTGACTATACATGCAGACACACCACTCTCTGCCTGTATTTTAATGTTCTGGTTGTTTCAGGATGACACTGGGTGAGGAGCGGGTGCGTTTCCCCTAGCCAATGATAATGCGCAGGTGAGGTCGAGAGTGGATAACACATAACATCACACCATATAGACCGGAGAAAAATTACAGATGTGGACATAGCGGCAAAGAAAACAAAATATAGCCCTAGTGAGGTGAAACGGCAAGTAAATAAAGCTCGTTCCAAACTAGAATGAATCTCCGTTTGGCTTTCAACTGCTCGCGAGCACTGAAGGAGAGGCTGGGGATGAGGAGCCACCAGAGTGATGCCGAGTTTGCCTGCTTTCTGTTTGACAGGTAGGTGCCGAAAACCAGCGGATAGCTTGTTAGCTTGCTAAATTATCGACTTTTCCATTGAAAACAAATGTAACTTTCCTACATAGTTTGCCGTGTAACATAAGGTACAAGAAGTATGAGTACACACGACGATACTTCTGGTAGCGTTGAGCTCAGGAGGAGGGGCCTAAATTGAACGTTGTGTTTAAAAGCCACAACAAACAAATGCTGTTGACTCCACCTTCAAGTTTGACACCTCAGTATTAGCCCTTTATGGAAAATTATGACAACTGAAAACACTAAAAATTAGCATTCCTCATTGGTAACACTGCACAGAATTCATTTCTTCAATACAATGTCTTTGTGTGTGTGAGTGTGTGATAATATTTGCTTTTTTTAGTATTTGTCAAGCTTAGCCACATTTATGACTGCCTCAGGTTCATCATACTCTAAAAACATTTCGTTCTCGTTGATGCATTTGTACTACTTTATATACTGAAAGAAACAACATTGTAATGATGTCATACGTATTTACCTTAATGTATGAACCTTAACATCAAATCCGACCACTTCTGTTGTCTTCTATAATGCTTATTGAAAATATTTACAAATCAACCACATAAATCTCACTACTTCTTACAACAAATCTTCTCTTCTCTGAATGACTTAATTTACAGTTAAACTCTCAGTCTCAACCTAATGCACTTATCATCTACTAAAGCATGCTACTTCATAAACAACTTGCTACTCTGATGGGTCCCTCCACACTTACCTCAACTTACCTCATCTTCAAATGGACTCATGTCCCACTCAAGACAACAACAGACAGATATAACCTACCTGCACGTACTCACAGTTTCCACAGAAAAGCCAGGCCGCCATGAGACCTACCTACCTTTTTTCACACTGATTACAAGAGTCTGAAAATCTAGAAACTGTTAGTCATTACTTACCTTCAGGGTCATTTTATTAAAAAACACACTCAAAAGTTCCATATATCTCACTTAAAATAGCTTTTAAAAAAGCTATCAACTCTGTCTTATTAAATTAGCAACAGAAGGTGTTTTTCTTACTCACCAGTCAGAGCTTACTTGTTTCTCAACATCTTTACATAGTCATGGTTTACTTGTACATTGTTGAAAATTCACAAGACAAACAATACTGTATTATGACAAGAAATAGCAAGTGCAAATATACTGAGGGATGAAAACATGAAATATTCTGTCACTTATGAGAGCCATTAATCATTTTCTTTTACAATACATGACAAGCAAGTGACAAGAGGGAGATCAATGCTTCTTCTACGCTATAATACACAGAGCCCCCTGAAAGATAAATAAATAGTCCATTAGAGAGAGTGATCATCACATTGACTGACTGTGGCGACTATCAGAGCAGAGTGTGGGTGGGAGGGCAGTACCTGATCAAGAATGTAGTTGCGTCTCTTGCGGGCAGCGATCTCAATCAGCCTGTTCAGACACTGGGTGGCCTGCTGTATGAGAATATCCCAGCGCCCGGCGTAGTTCCTCTGGCGACGCAGACCCATCACCTGCACAACAAATGGTCACGTAAGACAGTGACGGACCCTAAAGCCCTGTGAAGTGTGTTTAGTTTAGGGGTGGTGGCCCAAACCAACCTTCATCTTGTCCATAATAGCATTTGTGCCCAAGATGTTGTACTTCTTCTCAGGATTAGACTCTGCATGCTTTATGGCCCAAGTGGTCTTTCCACAGGCAGGCAAGCCAACCATCATTAAGATCTGACACAAGTGAAGACAGAAAACAGGTCAATACGGCATAATTGTA
>JAPQLA010000023.1:24846898-24857915 GCA_029822935.1 Naso vlamingii | reverse complement strand
GACGCCATTGTCTTCTTTACAGGCCTTGTGGTGCCATGAACTGCACTGAAAACAGGACACCAAGTCCTCTGTGGCCTTTGGGTCATTCACATCACTTTTAATACCAGAGTTTACAATACCTGACCAGATGGAATGTGAAGTCCTAGCTACAGAAAATTTTCTGCTTATTGGTTTCTCCTTTTTGCCAAAGATTTTTTTTTTACACAAATAATTGAAAAATAATTATTTTTATACAAATGTTAGACATGTATTTAGCACATGCATACAACTACACAGAGCTAAATACAATCCGACAAAGACATAATTACTGTATATTTCCTAATGCATTTTATTATGTTTTTGTTTTTTTGTTTTTTTTACAGTGTTGTTACTTTAGTACATTAAAGACAACGGCCTACTTAGTGTCCATTTATTGTTAAAATCAAAATGATTATATTTTTTTCATATTGGCCCATTTTACCTGAACATTGTGTCGAAAGGCTACCTGCAGGTGCATTCTCAATTCCAAAACATATATATTTTTTCGCATTAAAAAAAAAAACTGATAACCATTCGAGAGACCCATGCCAATTAATAAAAACATCATTACATCATAGGCAAAGCTTTTTTGTTGGTCCTATAAATCATTTATCAAAAGAGGCCCATTTTAGCTGACTTTGCCCTAAATTTAGGAACAACTGGTCTCATAAAGGCTATTTGTTAATGGTTATACTCATAAAGGCTGTTTGTTGAATATGTGCACATTTATATAAATATATGTTTTATTGGCAAAGGGCGACATGTTTTCATCCACCTCGGTTTCTTTCATATGAATGTGGGTTTATGCCTTCTGTGGTTGTTGAGCTGACTGCCTGTAGGAAATTATGTAACGTTTAGGCTCAAGAAAACATCAATAAAAAGTGTCGGCTTAACACAATGTAGCGTACGCTTACCTGGGGCAGCTGTGGTAGGAACACCTGGATCGGGTTACAGCAGCCAGAGGGGCTGGGCTGCGAGCCTGAATAACTCAACTTAGTACGCAGTTATGACTAAATGTCTGGAGCAGCCGGCGCTAGAGAGAAACACAGACTCAGCAGCCCAACTCCAGGAAGACAAGAAACTTTGAACAGGGCTCCGTTTTTGTCTCGAATCTGGGAAAGTGGGACGAAAAGGCTCTCAGCTTTGGAGGTAAGTAACTTCTTATTCGTGGCAGCGTAGGTACGCACCCATCTTCGTGGGTATTTTTGTGTTTAAGATGATTGTTTTATTACAGGACCGCGTCTGTGTTGTGTGTCGGTCGTGTAGATCTTCGTGTGTTTATGGCCCAACTTGAGTAAAGTAACGAAAGCGTCTTTTTTCGTTTTGAATGGGCTTTTCTCTGCGTGGTTTTCTCGTTCATTGTGAGGGGTTTTCAACGCGAGGAGGAGCTTGTTCTCAAACTAATGAAAATCAGATGTCACCATCCCTCCCTGGCATGCCTCACAGTCTGCAGCCACAGACAGAAGCCAGCTGCTGGACTTTGATCGTCTGATGTGCAGCCTGCAGTACTCTTCATCAACAACCCTACACTGACAACCTTACACTGTACAACTACAGTGCGTGGAACCTATGAGGATATGTGACCTGATTAATACATATTCAGTAGTGATCTTTTGTGACTGAGTGGCATTTTTTTATCATCTTTTGTGTGATATAATTGTAGGATGTTCACCTTATTGTGTCATATCACTGAATGATAATAATGATTTTAATTGTGGTAAACAAAAAGTCTTCCACAACATTTGTGGTTCCTTTTGTAGGCTAGTATTGCTTGTTTTTAATTGTGTCAGGTATTTGCTGATCGTTTAAAACTGTAATCTGAGGCAAATTAAAGCTGCCTGCCAGAGCAGGATTAAAAGGGATTTTTTTTTTTTTTTTTTGCGTTTGTGTTTTGCACTGAACCTCAGCCAAAACCAGCTGAGCTGCATTGTGAGAAGCACTTGCTGTGACTTGTTGACTGACTGCTCTTACCAGAACACCTGTAATCCGACAAAGTGATTAACATCGTGCATGCACATGCATGCAAGCAGATGCATATTTGTCACTTTTCTGCAATGGCCCTGCTTTGTTCTTTTTGCACCTTCGTATAACAACTGCAGGTTTTATACGGTGCATGTAACTTGCCAGAAATGTCTGTTATGTTGTGTAGCATTGAGAAATTCCTGAGTCACATGCTGTGGAGACCAGCAGTGCTGTAAAAGAGGATAGCTGCCATAGTGCTAGAAGCCAAAGTAGAACCTGCATCTCAGTTGCAAACAAAGAATGAAGGCACGTTGTATTCTATAGGGAAAAGTTCTTATCATCTCAGGAATTTCTTTAAGTCCCCATGTACCCTTAGGTTCTCCAGAGACTGAGACATTATCCTTGGCTTGAGAATTTTAATAGAGATGCATTGTTTAAGCGTGAAGTCTTTTGCAATGACAGTTCTTGTCATGAAAAGTATATATGTGTGAATGCATATATAAGTCCTGTCTATTCATGTATGCAGAAAAGTATTTCAGTGACTAACTAGGTCAGAGGTGCAGTGCAGGTGTAAGCATAATAAAAAGCAGGGTGGGGTTTTTGTGTTTGTATTTGAAGTCCGGAAGAAGTCATGATGTATCAATGAGACATACATGACAAGTCATCATACATATGTCAGCAGACTTCATCTCTCAACAGTAGTCAAAGTGAACTCAACAGCATGTAGCTTTAAAAAGCATTAAATCTTATCACTTCATTTTTATTTTGGATATATTTTAATAATCTACAAGACCTGACATGATATTATTTAGATCAGATCTTTTGGAAGACACTCATTCTTCGCTGCTGCAGATCCAGAAGATAAAAACCATAAATTCACTAGATGATCTCCTTCCTAGAGCACCGTGACACACATTCCACAGTATTTTACTCAATAATAGTTACTCAGTACTTTTCGCTTACTGGCCTTCGCCCTATTCTCCCGTCAGAACACAAAAATAACAACTTCTCCTTTCATGATTCCATTACATAAGATAGTGATGAGCCAATGTAAACACTGCATTCATTGTTCTATTTGATGATGGACTTTTGGCATGAAAACACTGTAAATGGACTTCAGACCAGTGATATTTGAGATATTTCAAATCGAGCTGTGCAAGAGCAAATCAGAAAGCTCTGTAAAATCCTTTTTGTAAATTTTTTCAATTGACTTTTATATATTTTCCGTATACCCCATTATCAGAAATGACAATAGAACACACAGTTTTTCCTTAAGAAGAAATACAGATACTTATGTTAAAAAAAGACTGGTAAAAGTTGAAGTACTGACTCAACTTCTTTACTGAAGTAAAAGTAATAAAGTACAGTTTCTGAAATGAACTCAAAGTATAGAAGTAAAGCATGTCCCTCTAAAAGACATTTCTAGCAGCCATATCTAGTGTTGGTAGAGTAATTCTTGTAGCGACAGGAAACTGCCCAACCTTTTACTTCCTGTTGCTGCTAGTACTAGCAGTCGCTGTTAACCCTAATCAGAGCCACAAATGAAAGTAGTTTGACTTCTAAAGTTATTCCACAAACACCTGAATTAACCTCAATAGACTGTCGTCATATTAGACTTGTTTTGGGTGCACTGTGGAGTGTTTAATCAAAGTTTGGTACCGTGACTTGCACTAGTGCTAGCATTAGCATTAGCGGCAAAACGGCGAGCTGTCCAACCCCTGTACTGCGTGCAGTGAGCTGAAAATGGTCTCTCTCTCAATAGGAAAAGGTAAAAAATTAGGCCCTATGTCAAGAACTGTGGAATATCCCTTTTAAAGGTAGAAATAGTGGGATATGTCCTAGCCGTTCCTAAAAGCACCAGAAAATTAGCTGATTGTTGAGTTACATTCCCAGAATGTCAAATAGCAACATTTTTGGTTGGTAAAACGTCCTGAGCACAGCAAAAAAAGACAGAAGCAGTCAAACCAAAGTAATGAGCCTCTTTTGAAAATGTAAAAAGTAGAAAGCACAAGATATTTGTTTTCAAATGTAGGGAGTTAAAGGAAAAAGTTTTCAAAAAATTAAGTTAACTTTATATAAATCATTAATTGAAAAATCTACTTAAGTATAGATACAAAGTATCGGTACTTTGTTGCTTCTCACTTTAACCCATACATATAATATACTGTTAGTATATTAGTATAGTATATTAGTATTAGTATTGCATTAGTATATTATTATTAGCATATAAAGTGTAAAATAATAGTATTGGGTGTTTAGTTTTAACATTTTTTTATTTGGACAATATCAGATGTCCGGTGTGAAATGGTCATATAGTCCTGAACTGACCCACATGTAGCAAAAACAATGACACGTCACACGCAGCTCTCTCTTGTGAACACGTTACAGCAAGGATGACGAGAAAGAAAGACACAGTTTTAATTATATCTTTTTGTGGAACAATTGCTGCTACTTCTGTATGGAGGCATGTGTGGATGCAGAGTCAAACCACAAACGGTCAGATCGTGGTCTGAGTGGCTTCACTGAAACAGATGTCTTTTAAAATTTCAGGATGTCCAAGGTTACTTTCTGTCAGCGCCTCTCCTCAAAACGCTCATGACAACCTAGTCAGTTCAGGCGAGTGAGGGATATAGTGGTAGCATAAATTCTGATATGGTTGCTCAGACTGAGGTTGCATTGCAAAAAAAATCTTAGTTGTATCTGTTGTGGGATAACATATGAAAGTGGCCAAAATCAGAATTGAATGATCAGATTTCATGTGATTTGTTCTGTTCACACTGTCATGGAACTGGGACCTAAGAGAGTGTATCACCAAAGCCCTGTGAAATACAGCTACGGAGATTTATCCACCTGTGATATAAATTATTTTAGTTTGTGTTGCCTGTATGACATGAAACTAGAGTCAGGTTGTGGGACTCTGACAAAAAAAAAGAAAAAGAAATAAATGCAAACCACAAAGGGAAGCATTTCATTGTGTCAGAGGAATTTCTTTCATCATTTAGTTCCCTGCAAACAGTGAACAGAGACAAAGCCAGAGCAGGCTGGAGGAAGGATATGAATAATAGCTTGGGGTGGGGCTGGATGAAAATAAGGAGTTTAGCAACAAGACAATCGTTTCGATATATTATCTGGAATTGCTGATAAAGGACAAACGGGAAGGGATAGAGGGTGGGGCTGCTTGCAGTCTCGGTAAAACACACCCTGGCATTCTGAAAAACTAATGATTATTGTCTTCAATCCCTAAATCTTTGTCCTCCTTCCTACAGTATCTCTGCTTTTTCCAAATGTCCCACTTTTAAGAAACTACCATGCAGAAGTAGTCAGTTGTAGTCCTCTGTGGTTTCATCTTAGCTTTCATCTTGGCTTTACCACTCGAGAGAGCTAATTGTTGTTTGGTAAAAGAACCAGCTGACATTGTAATCAAAGCACTGGGAAGGAACTGGAAAGAAAGTGAACTTGAGGTTTCCCAAGAAACTTCCTTTGAGAAACCAACTAAAGCGCAGCAGCAGATTGGCAAGTCTGGAATAGAGGCAGCCACCGCAAGCAGTCAGTCTATTTTAAAATTTTCAGATAAATAATGTTTCTGTGGTTCAAAAATTACAGAGAAGCACACCTTTTATCTGGTTGTCTATTAAAGGTTTATCAGTTACAACTCTTTGTATCAAATCATCATACATACAGAGAGGCATACAGTGTGTTTATGCTATATATTCTTCTCTTCTAGAAATCTTAAGAAGTCTAACCTGTGATGTTTAGTTGACTTTAGTTTATTTGCAAAGTAATTGAATCTGCTGATAAGAGAAGCAAAGGAGGACAAGATGCAAATAAGTCAAGCTGTCAAGATGACAAACAAAAAAAGGAGATTGTTTAAAAATATCTATTACCTTAAAACATGCAATAGCAGGTAATAAAACATAAGAAATATAGTCATTAAGAAGTTCAGTCTTTTAAGCCATGAATTAACCTTTTAAAATACATTATAAATTAACAGTGACCTTCTGGTAGCCACCATTAAAAAGCTTTTAAGTTTAGGCTATTCTCTGATAAAGTACTTACTACTTACAGCAGGTTAGCTTATCTTAAATCAACTTTTAGACTCATGGAAAAAGTCTTGACTAAGTAGACAAATAAACTTCTCAAAGAAATCCTTCAATGTTTCCCTGTTAGAACTAAGCATAAAATTAAATAAAACACATTTTTGATGTTGTGCCAGTAACAACAAATTAACACAAAGCTGTCATAGAACCAGCGAAGAGAAAACAGAAAAGGATAAGCAGCAGTGTGGGAGGAAGGCACGGGGTGGGGTGAATGAATCGCTGGGCAGGAAGGGAAGAGTTCAGTGAGTGACTGATCCACCTGACCTTTGAGAGTCAGTGAGAGTGTAATCTTTTTTTGTCTGAGCTGCTCTTGAGAAAGATATGAGGTGAAGTGTTTGTGTGTGTGTGTGTGTACGTGTGTGTGTACATGTGTGTGAGGTGAATGTCTCACTGGGAGGAGTGGTGAGGAATGTGAGCCTGTGACCAGCCCTGTCTGAAACGTGACTTTTCCCTGCTACAGCACAGTACAGCACACAGGGAGTAATTGTGTGATGCTCTGTACACTTCAATTTGATGACACATGTTTAATGTTTAACTGGTTTGAGGGGATTATCCAGTAACCGAGAAGGATGTGTCTGTAGGTTTAGGTTGGTCTAGTTTTAAAGGTGGATAAATTTTATGATAGTATCAGGTGTAACAGTGCAGAGACAAGACAACAGTGATAAACGTCCCCCTTCCCTCTCTAGATAGATAGATAGATAGTTTGCATAGAGCCTGACTGATATATAAGTTCGTAGATATTATGGGCCCATATTGGCCTTACCGCAGATATATCAGTGTTTATTTTCTTAGGCTGGAAAAAATTCTTGGACTAATGATTTTAAATAATGCAATTACATTACATTGTTGACCATTTTTCTATAACTAATAAGTGAAGTGTTTACTGTTCAGTGTATTGACACTCGGAATAAAGTTTGTTAAATTGTGAGATATCATGCCTGCATTACATATCTTTGTCCTAAGTATTTCATAATCACAGCTTTTTCAACTGATATTATATTTATATGTATATTATATGGACAGATATATCTGATACCAGAATTTTTTTGCTCCCTAATATTGGTATCATCATCGGACCCAAAAATCCCATACCAGTTGGCCAAAAATGGATATCAAAACAAGATACAACGTATTGAGACAGTTTTGGAGCTGTTGGAAGGCATATTTTCTCACTGCTGAAGAAATACATCCTCCAACAATGGAGGTTACATGTATAAAAGGCATGTTAAGGGACAGTGGGCACAAGAAAACAACGACTTACAGTAATTTCCTACCAAGCAAAGTCTATTATACAATAAACAAAACAGACTAATGATACACTGTAGTTTAAGGATAGCTATGGTTTGTTTCTGAAGTAGGAAATGTCCCAAAATAACTCAGAGAAATGTTGAGTGGTCACACGGCAGACCCGGCGGTTGTATCCTCAGTAAGTGGATTACTTGTTTTTCACAGACTGACAGACTGACCTCACTTCTTGTCTGTCTGTGTGACTATGCTTACATGGCCATTAACAATTCACTTTAGGACTGTAAATGTGGAAGAGATCGTTGATTGCCTCAATAAACACACAGTTTCCCTGCAATTTGAAATACTTCTTTAACCCAAACATGCGCACATTTTAGAATACAGTCTAACAAAATAACATGATAGCTTTTTACACTAGCATGGTATTTATTTTAACCAGAGTAGGGGTGGGGTAAAATATCAATACAGCAATATTTTGTCATCCTGACTCTTAAAATACGATTATGGAATACCTGGCGCCAAAATTTTGATATTTTAATTAAATAATATTTATTTTTCTGCCAGTTTGACTCCCCGGTGTCACTACGTCACAACTCCTCATGATGGCACTTATGACGTAAATGTGAGTGACCTAAAGGGAACTGTTTGGCTGAAGAAATGGCTGACAGTGGGGTAATGACAAACAGCAGTGAAAAGAATTTTAAGAGATGAAACGGCCACTTTTCTAGGCTAAAGTCTCGACCCACCTCGGCTTTTACAACATAAATGAGACAAACAAAATTTTTGTATTCATGTATGTAATGTATGTACTTTGTTTTCTTCAGTTAGACAGATATTGTGATGTGTCATTATATAGCGTTAATTATCTTGCAGTATACTGATTATCGCGGAATCACTGTATCATGATATTATCGTTATTGTGGGCCATGTGTAGCTTATTGTAACTTATCGCATCATATTTTATTGTAATGTAGCGTATTGTATCTTATCATATCAAGAGTTACCCTGCAATTCCCACCCCTAAACCAGAGGTAGATAAAGGTCTTATCAGAACTATTATTCCCTTGAAAGATGTTATTAACTAAAGGTTCTTCATAATGTTAAAGCTTTTAGGGACTTAAAAGGGAAATTTTTAAGTTTATGAGGAAGATGTCGCAGAGTAGTAAGCTTTTCTTAATTCATTAAAATTTATTAAGTGCTTAAATAAGCACTCTGGAAATTAATCAGGGTATCAAACCAAGTGCTATTTTCTTCTTTTAATTGTGTTTTTCTAAAAAATTGTCATCTTGCTGCACACAAATAGCAGTTCTCAGTATTTGCCAGATGTTGTTTTCACATAAAGAGTATATTAATGAATGGAAAATCAAACTGGAAATATTTAATTAAAATGAGTTGTTTTCTCATGTAAATATTTAAGTGAATGATAGGCATGCATTTTTGGCATTACCACATTGTTTGAAACTGTCGTGATTTTTGCACGTCTCCACCTGGCAAAGACAGCTCAGACACAACTTAAAAAAGCAAAATTCCCACAGCAAATAGTTTTTAACTTTTGAGAGAAGCAGTAGAAAGCATCCTGACTGGTATTATTACAAATTGACATGGGATGTGTACAGTCAAGGATATGAGGGCTCTGCAGATGGTGATTAAAACCTCACTAGTACCCAGCTACAAAACTCCGGTGATATTAGTTTGGTGAGGTACAAAGAGAACGCCCACCTCAGCCACAACCTGTTCACCCTGCTACTGTCTGACAAGCAAGTTTTAGAAACATTTGCTGCCGTAACACCAAACAACAGAAGAGCTTCTTTGCTCAGATTGTTAACCCATCCTTACATAAATAGTACTAAATTGTTTTTGCATTTTGTAGAGCAACCCTGTGTTGTAGAATGAGATATAAATTAACCTTGAACCTTGACTAGCTTTTTGTCAGTCTGGACAAACTGACCTGCTGGCATACACAGCTGTCTGGAGTATTAGTATAATCTGTCATCCACTTAACTTCCACCACATACTGCACCTGTCCGTCTGTCCGAAACTGGTGTTTGAAACAGACCAGAGTCTGATGTTGAGATTGAACACCTGGCACTTCAGATAATGTGGTTGAGTCAGCAAGCAGGACAGACTGCGACTGGCTTTCCTAAACAAGTCCTCAAAGGGCCGGGATGTCCTTGAGTGGTCTGATCCATAAATCATTTCAGGTATGCATACAAGTGTTTATCTGATGCTGTCAAAGTATGAGGAAATCATGGTGTGTTTGTACACAAAAGGCGTTCAGGCTGTGTGCCGCATAAAGCTGACTCTCAGTCAGAACGCCTGAAGGGGTGAGAGAGCTGAGAGCCTGCAAAGGAGGAGAAAGGGTAGAGTTAAACACTACTTAGTGTCCTCAGTTTGAAGGCACAGCATGTCTAATTTTATTACAAACTGAAAAGTCAAGACTCAGATGGAATGACAGAAACCTAGAGGGCAAAAAGCAAAGCCTGTTGATACGCGTCTTAGTGCTTTTGCATTTTATCGTTGGCCCGAGCATGCCCAGTCTTATAAAATGTCTGCAGAGAGAGAATACATCACATGAGATTGTAAAAATATGATCAGTTAGATTGCTCTCCTCACAGCTGTGGTGTGTTCTCTTTTTCAGAAGCCGAAGGCTGCTACCTCACAGCCATGAGTTCTCAGGGGACTTTTGGCAGCAGCATGCTGTGTGAGTTTCCTCAAGTCCTCGATTTTTGGCTCAGTTTATATTTGTGCACATGAGAGTATTATCCCATGCTGATTGTCTGTGGATTTTTTTCAGTCCAATCTATAAATGATGACCTGAATGCATCGCTGGCTACAGCAGATGAATTATCCAAAGAGTTTAACTCCCTGCTGAAGGAGGCCTCCTCCAACACAAACTCGTCTGGCTCTCAGGTACACACACACACATACACACACACACACACACATACATGCATGCGCGCACACACCTTCAGCACTGTTCCCCACTGCTCATTTTAACTGTTAGTTTTTCATTGTTTTTTCATAAACACATATATATTTTTGTATTGTTGAAAATGTGTGTGTAGACATCAGATTGAATTGGAGTCCTGCCACCTCAAAAAACTGGCCTCTAGGAGGTGTGTTGTATACCAGTATGGACAATAACAGTGATATTTAAAAATAAAACAATTATATTGTGCTAATAAATACCTATGGTAAAATTGTGGAAATAATGCAGCACTTTTTTGGTTATTTCTGTTTTTTTCTGCTCTTGCTCTGTCACAGTATGTGGTGGTAAAGCACCTCATTGTGGGTTGCCACCTGCCAATAAACAGATAACTTACTGAAATGTAAAAGTTCTTTTTAAATGCTTTTGTACACTTATGGTTAAAGACTCTCTCTCTGCATCCCTACACTCATAGTTTTTAGGGATTTATACACAAAAAGAACAAATAAACAATTGGACAATAGATTTGCAAAAATACGTTTTTTGTGAATTTTTGTAGGCCACAATAATCATGGAGCTCTAGCCTCTAGCATAGCATGATTATCTGCGTTTTCCATCACAGGTTTTCTTTAAACATTCCTTCTTAAAAGGTACAATTTGTTTCTGTGGTTCACCTGTCCATATACCAAGTTAAATGTATATCAGGTGCTTTACTTGCCAGCAATATTTAAATATTTTGTCAAAATACCCCCCCCCCCCCAAAAAAAAA
>JAPQLA010000023.1:24802658-24816444 GCA_029822935.1 Naso vlamingii | reverse complement strand
TGTTTTCACAGCTGGCCAGCAACAGTGGATTAAAAGAACTTTTAAGCTATCTGACTCATTTAATTTTCTGCTGTTGTTGTTGTTGTTGATCAATAAGCGCTGTCCCTATGAAATAATGAAAAAATAACTTTAACAAGACTTTGATTGTGGCTCATAAATACTACATTCTATCCAGGCAAGTAGTATTTCGTCCACCCTGCACTGCTCCATTTAAAATGTCGATTTAATCAATATGTTGTGATTGTAAAGTTGTCACAAAACACATAAATACAGCTTAACACGGCAGACGTGCTTTGTGATCGGCTGTATTGACATTGGAAATGAGTGATCACAGAGAGGGTTGGAAGGTGGCAGAAGGTTTACGACCACAGCGGCTCTTGAACGTGTTGGGCTTACGTCACCATTGTCTGTGAACACTAAAACACAATGTATTCAGATTTGTACTTTCTGGAAAATACTGGAAAAGTAAGTTTTCCAAGTAAGAATGGCCAGCTCAGTGTGGCTGGAGCCCTAAAACAGAGGAAAAGGTGAAAAGGTGTATCTAAATCATTCGTCTTAGGTTTTAAATTGACTTTACCTACGCTAATCAGCAACTGCTTGCCACTGACTTCAAGCACTTTTTTTAACCATTAAAAGGAAAAAGGGAATACGTATTTAGCTCTTGCTGACAGGGTTTCTAAGCAACTAGAGTGAAAAGAAGTGTTCAGGGAATGTTTGCAATTACAAAACAAACATCTGTCAGTTTGACAGTAAAAGCTCCTTATTGGCTATGCTGCAGTATACTGAAGTCGGTGTATCATTAATGCTCAGGCTTTTTTTCAGCACTGCAGTTACTAAGAATCTGCAGTGTTACAGTTTGTCCCATGTCCAGTGTCCCTGGCTGCATGTGTATTCAGTGGAGAAACTGTACTCAGCAGTTTCCTGAAGCACCCAGGGGCTTCAGTCTGAAACACACCGAGCTGTGTGCCACCACCTCAGGTACACTAACTGCCGTAAATACCTTCCACACTGTACTATTTAGTACCATGTATTGTAGTACTGTGAACTTTACTGCTGAAAGGAACCACAAAACAAACTGAAATTAGAGACACTAATTCCTCCTTAAGATAATATTTGTTATTGTTTTAAGAAGTGTGTCTGTGATGTTTCTCGTGTTACATTTGTTTTCAGACTGTGCTTGATAAATAAAGCTTAGTTAAATAGGTCATAAACTTCTGTTTATTTATACATTATTTAATTAAGCCTATTCTACCTCATAAGAAAGGTTGCTTTAAATTCAACTGAACTTTAGACTGCAGCGTCTCAAGGAGAAAAAAGGCAGTTATTAAAAGTACTCTATTAGAATATTTTAGAGTATGAAGAAGCTTTTGTCAGTTAGACTCTAAAATATTTGCTAAATATTTAAGTTCAAATGTATCTAACCCTTAAAAGTATGACTGTCCAATACAGGCATGAAATTCATTCTTGCTTTGCTTTGCAGTCATACCCTTTTTTAGAAAAAAAATGTATTTTACTAAAGAATATTAATATTTATATTAATAATAACAACTTTAAAATCATATTGTTCAATGTTTTTTTCATCTTATGCACTGTTTGTTGTAAATTTTGATGTTAGTTTTATTGTCTTATTATTATCAAGTGGGGTTTTTTTCTCCGTAGTTGTATTAATAACACTGTGGGGACTCTGCTCATACAGCCACATTGTGGGTTGTCCTGGAAAATCATTTATATTTGGAGTGACTCTTGATACTAATAACACAGAGCACTTCCTGAATCTTTTCTGCTGCAATTCCTGGAGATGGACTTCTATTTTTAAAAAAAGACAACGCCCATCACTTCTGAGAGACAGTAGTGAAGATGCAACTCCCTGCATGTCTGTTTTGTCTTTTTCTCTGGTGTGCTTAGGGGAGTTTAATCTCTCCATAGGCAGCTTTTCAAATCACACTTATCTGCTCCTGTATTTGTAACTGGTTTACAGTAGTGACTTTGGAAAGTTAAAGCCATTTCAATCAGGAGAGACTGTAAACAAGTCAAACGAGATCAGAAAATTTAAGAAAATTTTATTTTAATTGAAAGAGTAGATTTTGGCTCTTAGAACCGTGCATGAAGTAGATCACCAGGGAAGCGCTCTTATGATCTAGCCTAGATCCTGGTGGTGCTGCTGAGAGGGAGCTTGATGTTGAAACCATATCATAAGGATAAACTTCCGATCACTAGGTTTGATTGAAGATGGCCAGGCATCCATGGTTAAGTGGTGAAGGGGTGGAGGTGGGTCACGAAATCTGTATGATGCTCAAATGACAGCAGAGATAGAGAAGATCTTTAAGTTTGACAGCCAGGAAAACCATTATGAATAAGAGGGCATGCGCAAAGAGATAGTCTTCTTGACAGAACTTTTGCTAATTTTCATTTTCTTTTTGTGTTCTTCTCATGAAGCCTTCTTGCAAACCACTGTCTGCAAAACTTTGATGTAAGACAGACAAATAATGATGTTGAAGACAATTTTGTCCAGCCGTTGACACTAGCTGAAAGTTGATGCAGACTAAATGGACACTAGAGTAACATTTATGCTACACTGAAAATATGGGGTTGAAGCTATGTTTAGCTATAAAGCCCTGATGTGTGTGTGTGTGTGTGTGTGTGTGTGTGGGTGTGGGTGGGTAAGCAGAAGAATTCTCTGGCTCAGACTTGAGCATCAGTAGCACACAACCCTCAGGATGCTGTGTGCAGAGAGCTAAAGCTGAGCTGTAATGTCTAAATATTTTGTGTGACCTTGTCTTTCTCTTAACAGACGTCATCGTCCTCATCAGAGAGCTGGACAGCGAGCTGCACAACTTGTCTGTTCTGAATGAAACCCTCTTAAGGTGGACGAGGTGCATTAAAAATACATGTCCTAAAGGAGCGCTGCCGTGGTGAGCAGTAAACCCAAAGCCATAAATCAACATCGGAGGACTTTGATTTCTTCACTGTCGCTTTTTGCAGTAACAACAGAGGAACAGGCGCGATGGCAGGCCTGCTGACCTGCAGATGTGCACCATAGGATTCTATTTCTGGAACCTCATTGCTTTCACAGATTAACTGCCCTCAAATATGGCCCCAATCCGTTCATTGCGCCACTAGTGTGACTGCAGGTTGTGCATATTCAGGCTTCAAAACAACCCACTGTGCCTCAGTCCAGTCATTTGAAGGCCTGCTGCCTTGGCCTGTTTTTAAAAAAACAGTGGCAGTGCACTTTTTCAGCCTTCTGCAGACGAACAAACATGCAGCTGCATGTCATGCCAGCGTAATGGTCATTTTATTCAACTTTCATTCGTCATCTCACAAGTCATTGCCCATTTCCATCCAGAAAGGTTGAGGGGCCAGATTGCTTTCACAGTAAAACTATGACACAGTGCTTAGATTAAGACTTTGTATTTTATTGCAAAAGTTCACTGTAAGCCCATCGCCCAGGAATTTCGTTTAGCCTGCCTCGGGCTTATCAAGGTCCTTCATCATCAGGATTGACATTTCCATATTGTATGAGAAAGAAAGTAGCTGACATTAACATATTCATGAACGCTGACACACTCAAGCAAATGAAATGGAAGACATGAGGCAAACCCTGCGCCATCAAGCCTGAAACAAATAGCTTATGACATGTGAAGAGATCAGGATCTTGAATCCCCGTATGCAACTTCAGTTCATCACATAGCACACAGGAGAAGGCTGCCACAGGCACATTAAGGATTTTCACTCTGTAAAATCCCGGCTTGTGTTGTTGGCCTCTGCACCAACGCCTTTAATAAGAGAAAAATTAAAAAATAGGATTAAAGATGGATTATCACTGAAACACTAAAGCAAGCAAAGCAGCTGCCTTTGCATCAACCTGTCAGACACTCTTTAGGGAGACGCTCTGCAGACTGGTTTGTAGTTTATACTTGGTTGTTGATGCGGTGGCCTCTTGTGTGGTTGGTGTTAAAAGAGAGGGATGGAGAATCTAGATGAGCTGGAGCACCCTCTTCTGGTAGAAAACCCCAATAACAGCCGGGCATCAGGGCAGGGGCCCGGGCTCGGGACTGGTCAGGCCCCCGCTGGGCTTTTCAAGGGCATCTTGGTAAAGTGTGAGGAGGACAGGGCCTACCCTCCATTAGGGTGGAGGAGCTATTGTGGACATCCTCCTGAACTTCAGCAGCAGCAGCTCCTTGACCCTTGCTCCTTACCTCGCACACTGGAGTCCTTCTACCCACCAGCTCCCATCTGGGGCCACGCAGACTCCCTGCTCAGCAAAGACTACCTGGAGACCACCTTTGTGGACATTCGGCCCGGCTCCACGCTGGAGAGGAAGCTGCTGGCCGAGACGCAGGACTTCCACAGTGTATCCTACAGCATGGATGACGAGGACGACCTGCTTCCTGACTCTGACGTAAGACATTCCACTAACACGATATTGAGACAAAAATTGATTTTTTTTTCTAGCGACAGTTGAGTTTGTGTATTTGAATTCCAAACGACTAAAACGACAAGGCAACTCATTGCATTTCTGCAGATGCTCAAGGAAAAGCTGAGAACACATAAATGGAGCTGAAATCTGATTAATCAATTAATTGTCTTGTCTGAAAATAACAAAAAGGATAATGAAATCTTCAAATGTGTTGTTTTTCGGGATGTACGATATTATCGGCATGTTATCGGTATCTGCAGATATTGGCTTTAAAATTTAATAACGGATATCGCCCAGCATGCCAATACAATAACCAATAAAATAATAGGCTGCTGTTTCCTTGATTAAACGCCTGAGTCGATGCCATGTTTCACATGTTCCCTATAAATAGATGTTATGTTTACTCACTTTGTCACTTCTGAAATAGGACAAATTTGCCCTGGTTGTGGGTTTTGTTATGATTGTCTCAGGGAGAGCATCATCCAGCAGGATGCATCTTACTTGTTTTGCTTAAAAGCAGTTGTCATAAATAAATATGACATGTTTTGCACAACATAAGTTCAAGTATTTTTCTTCTGTTTTTACAAGGAATGAATTCTACATTATTTTAAGCTTTGTATTTTATGCCTGCATTTGCCGGCGGGACACCACAGTAAGAGTATACATAATAATACTGTATATAAATTTCACTACAGAAGACACTTGATCTCTGCAATTAGCTGTGGCGAAAAAAATACATATATATTGGTATAGGTATCAGTTCTCGGCCAACTGAGTTGTAAAATATCAGCATATCGGATATCGGCAAAAAATCCAATGTCGTGCATCCGTAGTTGTTTTGTCCATCAAACCATTCAAAATCGAAAATGTTGAGGTTTTTAAAGAAAATAAAAACAGAGAAAAACATAAATGTTGCACACTGAAGCTGAATCAGGAAATGGTTGCCATGGTTGATTGACTAATCAATAAACTGATTAATGTGCCATCACTATGCATAAATCAGAATATCTTATCTTTTTTTTTTATGTCCTCTTTGTTGCTTAGAGACTTTCATATTGTCAGACAGACTCTGGGAGCCAAAGAGGAACTTAAAATAGACATATGAGCAATGCATTTCAGGGGAAGGCAGCAATTGAATGCTTACTGTCAAAAAGCCAGATTATATAAAGCTCCTCTCCTGCTGCCGTGTAGGTAATGACACTACAGCAGCGATGGAGGATGCCAGTTCTATTTCATAGATCACTGAGCAAAGCTCACCCTGGAGTGAAGTGTAAATTAGCTTTAAGACTCTTAGAGTGATCATGTGATGTTTTCAGAGTCAACAGGAGAATGTGTCTACTGTAAATGTCTCAAATAAGCAGCTGCTGCTTGTTTACATTATTAGGAAAAGTCTTTCAGCAAGGTTGAATCCAATTATTGCCAATTACCTACGAAAAGGCTGAAGGCTGTTTTAAAATTATTGCTTTAATTACGAACACGAGCAAGTGGACAAACACAAGGCAGAACCGCACACCATTAAACTCAGAAACAGTCGCCTGCCACGAAGTTTAGGTTAGGAGTTTTCTCTGCAAGGACAAAAGAACAACACTTGAAATGATGTGGGGGTTTTTTCCTCTCAGGCTCATTCTGAATTCTGGCAGTAGTGCAGTGATGCAAAGGCGCAGGCCTGTGGGAATAAAACCTGCAGTGACCTCAAAGAGGCACAACACAACATCTCCGTCTCCTTTGTTCCACTTCAAACGCGTAGTTAAAGGACTCAAACTGGCCCCCAAAACTCCTTCATTACTACTTGCTGAACTTTCACAATGAGGCTGATCAATACTATACGATGCCAGAGCAGGAGACGCGACCTTAGAAGTGTCCTGTCCCTGATTGACTTCAGACAGAAGCAGGGTGTGAAACTGTCTTTTTGCTCAATTTGAGATTACATTTTATCTGGTCGTCATCAAAAGTGCAAAAATGCTCCAGGACGATCACTCCTGGAATACGAGAATAACTCAGACGGGACAAACCAATCATAACATCAGAGAGTAACAGAAGAGCTGTTTGGAGCGAACGCCATCGGAAAATTAGGGCAAGACACCACAATTAAAAAAAGCTGTACCATAACGCTTTTATCAATTAGTCTGGACATTAATGCAAAAAGCACGTTTTAATTAGATAATGTATCACTGGCATATTTAAACAGAACACTTGTAATACAAAACATAGTTTTCTCAAAGTAAGTGAGGTTTTATGGTGATCTGTCGGTTACAGGCTTAACTTTGTTCACCTGTTAAGTGTTATGGCGTCTAAAGATGTATACACTTTTACCATACAAAAGACTGCATGTTAAAAAAGTGTCATACTTTAAGCCAGAAATCTCCAGTTAACTGAAATCAAAGAAACTATTTGCCTGTATTCCTATTGACAGTCTGAAGGTTTTTAAAGAGATATTTATTTTTATCTCTACTTACGTAGATTTCAGACTGTTTTGTTAAACCCCATTCACTGCCATTCATACTGACAGTATAGAAACACTATAGGACATGTGAAAGCTGCACTCTGCTAAAGAGAACCTCTGCGTTTGTTTGGTCAAAAATAGCAGAATGAGAGAGATTAAAGCGGAGATTAAAGTTATTACACCTTGAAAGATAGTCCCTTACAAATGCTGCCAGCCTGGCTCAAATATTAGCATGAAGAAGGATTTCGACACACAGATATTCCTTTTAACACTGTCACACATTTTCAGGTACTTTCTGCAACATTTATTAAATATGAAAAAATGTAAACAAAAATGATATCTCATAGATATTTTGGGGAAAATGGGTGGGATTTATGTAACAATGACCTGGCAAGATTTGTATGATCTTTTAATATCCTCATTTATAAAAAGTTTTTTATTTTACGAATATGGCAAAAAAAACAAAAAAAAACAAACAAAAAAACCCATCATCATTTCAGTGGGAAAAAGACATTCCAAATTCCCTCAGAAAAAAAACACGACTAATATATCAACAAATAAAAGAGGAAATAAGAGTTTTAAACTTGGCTTTATCCAATGGTCACATTTTTGCTCTGGACATCTTTAGAAATTAACACATATTTAATAATAAAATGCCACTTTTACATATTTATAGTTAAAGTAGGTAACTTCTGCTAACAAGCTAGCAAGCTCACATTAGCTGTAGCATGAGACTTGTTGGGAAACAACTTTGCTGCGGCCATTTGTGCCAGCTTGCCTTTCATTTCGTTTGTTGTCACTCTTTCTTTTAAGTCCAGTTTGGACCGAGACGAAACGCTTGCAGCAGAGTAAACTGAGCTCGAGCCGACTGACAGTGTCGTTTGCAGACAGTTGTTTGTCAGCAGATGTGAGTCAGAGCGTAAGGCACGAACGGCCAATCAGCTCATACCGCTGTCACCAAGAAATGCAGTGTAGACCGGCCAATCAAGACAGAGAGTTCAGAGAGCGTCACTGATTGGGCAAATAGAACGGTAGTGACACAATTTTCATCAAACCTAAATACAAAGGCATGATGGGAAAACACAGAAATCTTGTGATACTCTCAGACCACATCACCTACTAACAGCTGTCTGTGGGTATTATGACATTTTTGCCAAACAGCACAAAACGGTTAACATTGTTTTCCCCAAAGTTACTAACTGCAGCTTTAAGCAACACTTTGGAAAACTTATTAAAAAAACAAAAACAAAATAATTTCACAATTTATATAATTTGCAGCATCATGCCTGAAAATGACCTCGTGAACTGATCCTTAAGGTGTTGTGTGTAAAGTCTGATTCTCATTTACTCCTGTTAATTTTCTTTAATGTTTAAAAGCAGAGAAAGAAGTTTTTTTTTTTTTCTTTTCAAATGGTGCTGAAGTTGGTTTAAATGTTGCAGGAGCCTCTTTGGAAAATGCATAATTTCTGCACATACAAAATCAAACAAGCAGATTAATATGACGGGGTCGGACTGAGAGGGGAAGTCAGATTGAATATGCAGCTGTTTCAAAAAGATGCATGAGTCATGAATGGCCTGCGGTCAGCAGAGCCAGTGCACATCCATTATAACCCCATTCAGTCACATTATCTTACAGGCACCAGCAAAGTTTTATAGCTGTTGTAGTGGACATGAACCCAACACAACAAAACAGCTCATGTTATGTGAAAGCATGTTACCTCTGTATGTTTAATACAACTTTTACGATGAAAAATGCTCAATATTGTCACTAGAAAGGCTAGGTTCACTTGAACTGCAAAAAAAAAAAAAAAAAAAAAAATCTTCCTGATCAGATTTCAGTGGAACCACTTTGAAGTGAAGAAATAGTACCGATGAAAACTGTTCCCATTGTTTTCTCTTGACTGTCTAGAGTAATGAGAACAATTTGTGTGAAAAGATGTTGCTGTGAAATTCAATTCAATTCATCTCTCTTGCGTTGGTGCAGATAGAAAAGTTCTTAAGGGCTAATATCTCAAAACCAGACGAACATAAAGTATCTGCATGAACAGATACCACTGAAGGCTTTTTTTTCTTCTTCTTTTTTTGGTACTTCAACCTGAACTCAATCTAAGTGCACTCTGTTTGAATCCCAGGACTCATCCATTGATGACTTCAGTGATACAGACAGCGAGAGCAACTTTCCTCTGATGATCCCTCAGGACTACCTGGGTCTGGCCTTTTTTTCCATGCTCTGCTGCTTCTGGCCCCTGGGCATCGCTGCCTTCTACCTTTCACAGAAGGTACACACACACACATGCACACACACTCACAAGTGACAAGATACAACCTGGCACTGTAGTTTACAGCCAAGGGTGATTTCATACCCTGTGCATTGTGTGTGCAGAGTGTAGATTAACAACAGGTCCAGTGTTTTCGAGTTTACACAGAGAAGGATTTCACGAAGACTTGCAGGATTATGACACAAGAGCTTTGAAACAGCACAGGAGGAGGAGGAACAGACCTGGATGTGTGATTTTATACATTCAGACCATTTTACAGTTACAATTCTCTGTAATGGTCTCCTGTGTCATAATTTATACAGAAGTTTAATTTATTATTATTAAAAAAACAAAGTGATTGACTACATTTATTAGATATCTTCAATCTTTAATTTTTTATGGAATAAAATGGCCATGTCAGTGTCATGCTCAATAAAAACACTTGGATGATCACAGCCGTCCTGTCAAAGGCTTTCCTTGAGTTGTTCAATTTTAATGTTAAAAGGTGGAGATGGTATCATTTTCCTAAAAAACAAAATACATACCTATAGAAATTAATATGGCTCAATCATCACTCGTTACTTAAACGTGTGGTGGTGACTGTGTCTGCAGAGCCCCGCCCTCTGCCTGTATCTTGATGTTTTGGTTTAGTCGCAACGCTTCTGGGTGGGGAGTGGGTGTGTTTCCCCAGTATATGAGGGTACACAGGCCAGGTTGAGAGTGGAAAAAAATGGTGATTGGAGGCCATTCAGACCAGAGAAAACTGCGGATGCGGACGTAGCGGCAAAGAAAAGGTAATATAGCCCCAGTGAGGTGAAAGCACAAGCAGATAAAGCTCGTTCCAGAACAAGAGTGAATCTTGGTTTGGCTTTCACCTGCTTTGGAGCACTGAAGGAGAGGCTGGGGATAAAGAGCAACGCAGAGTTGGCCTGTTTTCTGTTGGACACAGAGGTGCCGAACACCGGTGGTTAGCTTGTGCTAGCCTAGCTTGCTAAATAATCGACTTTTCCATTAAAACAAATGTAATATCCCTACGTAGCTTGCTGTTTGGGTACAAGCAGTGCAAGCACGCGCTACGATACTTCCGGTGGGGTTTAGCTCAGGAGGAGGCGCCCACTTTGTGTTTACAAGCCACAACAAACAAACGCTGTTGACTCCACCTTTAAATTTTCCTTGTCAGGTTTATTCAAGTTGACAGGCTGTAATCTTTAATTAGTATTTCAAAGGAAACAATCAGAGCAAATTAAAATCAGAAAGAGAGAAATTAGTGGCACCCCAAAATAATCGCTAAAGCCCACTGATCTATACGCCTGCATACTGATGTAAACAGCAGAGAGATACTGTTAAAAGCAAACATTTATTCTAATAAAGAATATACCATTAGTCACCCCTGACACCATATCTACACTATTGTCTGCAACATCCCTGCCTTGTACTATTTATATTTCAAATGCTAGCTGATTCATTTTTCATCACATGCTCCTCTTGCAGGACATCAAACAAGTCAACACAATCAAAATGTCAATATGCTGCGACTTTCAAACAACCATGCCACTAATATACAACTGTGGCTTCCTCTCTCCTCTACAAAGCTGTAGGTTTGACTAAAATACATACTGACAGATAGAAAGCCGAAAGAAGTGCTTATTTGATAGCTGAGATGATCAGTCTCTTCTAACACAAAGGTGATGGAAACAGGGAGCAGGTTAAAGGGAAAAGGGAAGAACATCAGCGCACAAATGATGTCATCAGTCACTATTACCACTGGCAGTGTTCAAAGTCCCACAACACCTCTATCTCTTGTCGCCAGAGGCCCCTAGTTTATATAGGCATCCTTCCAGCAGTGCAGGAAAAAAATCCCATTAACGCCTTTGCAAAGCTAAGTGGCAGCAAGCTGCAAAGGCCTCCTGATCAGATCAATGGCCTTCATTAAGGTTTAATTAGAGTCATAACAAGAAGCCCCAAGGTGATAGGTTTCCAATATTGTTGAGTGCTACCTAAAATAGGGGTCAGAGTCAAAGACAAGGACTAGATGACGAATGCCCTTCGCTTCTTTTCTCCCTGATCTCGCTCTCCTCTCTCCTCCCTCTCTCAGACCAACAAGGCATCGGCTCAGGGGGATTTTCAGGGGGCCAACGCAGCGTCTCGCCAGGCTCTGTGGCTCTCGGTGCTCTCCATCGTGTTTGGAATCATCACGTACATCTGTGCCATCGCTGCGCTGATCTCCTACCTGTCCGGAAAACCACCATAAAAGCAACTCTTGCACAAGGATGCACACACACAAAGCAGACCTCTCACATGGCAACATATCACCTGTAAATGTTAAATAATCACAGTCTCTGTTTGGCCCACCCTATCTGCAGTTATGTTTTATTTAAACCCAGCTGGAAAGGCAGAGAAAGGACAGCAAGGGAAATTCTAATTGGATGAGGACACTGATCAGCTCAGAGGACATTTCTCACAGGTTAAGAAATATATTTACAAAAAAAAAGAAGTTGCACAGTATCACTCCCCGTCCAGGATTCAGTCTGTAAATGTGGTTGATTTTCTCTAGGACTTAAGTTACCTGTCATATCTGTGCTGTAGCCGTCATCACATGTTGAGCATCATCGTGGTTAAAAAAAAAAAGTGTCAATAATGCAGATGTTATTACAACATGTATATATCACTGACACAGTAACAGTGGGTGAATAGCGTGGCCTCCTCTGCCTGGGAGGAGCTGCGTGGAGGACGTTAAGCGGCGATGGAGTCGGCAGATTTATGAGAAGGTCGCAGCAAGGACGCAGCAGCGGCGAAGCCCTGATGGAGCTCGCTGTGGAAGGGCTGTCGCTTGTGGGGTGCTGGGGACGGTTTCAGAGCCTCAGAGCTTTATTTAAAAAAAAATAAATCTATGAGGGGCCAGAAGCAATAACCCAGAATATCTTGCTCCACAGGGAAACATTGCACATGTACGTCGAGCTACCACCCTGATTTCACATTCAGCATCACTCATTGTTTACCTGCAGAAAAGACTGATCTGCTATTTTGATGCCAAGTAAGTAGAAATACAAAAAAAAACTTAATGAAAATGACAATAGTGCCATATAGAAGAAAATAAACAGAAAGGAGGAGTTTTAACTGAAATGCAGGGTGGTGATGCAGAACACTGGCTATAGATATGGAGATAAGAAGCTGCTTCTGTATACAGTGCTGAGAAATGATGACATAGACAGATGGGTACAGACCCGCACAGAAAAGTGCCAAAAATACAGAAGAAACTATGAAGATGATCCTTTTTTGAGCTGCTCTATTAATAGAAGCAACCAGGCTGCAACGCTGCACACCCCAAATATAGATCCTGCTATTTTCTCCTCAGAAAAGACGACTGAAATCTTTCAGGAACTTGCTTTTTGCAGTGTGACAAACTTCTGAAGTTGTCAACTTGAGCTCCTGCTTATGCAAACGAGCAGTAAGGGTTAAAATATTGCAAAAAAAAACAAAACAAAAAAACAAACAAAAAAAAAAAACAGCCTAGGCAAACATGTAGTGCTCAGTCATGTGATGCATGATTCAGTAAAATCTACATTTCACAACAGAAACCTGCATGACCAGTTTGCAGTTTGTCGTGTACAAACCTGCTCCGAGCTTCCATCACTTCCTTTATTTGGTCCTTTTATTCCTGCAAAATCTGCTCTGATGACATTTTTTTTTATGTACCATTACCAAAACTGTGAATAAAGGAACTCCGAGGAAATATTTTAAAAGAATCACTGTAAGGTAAAAGTTGACATTTTCTATTTAGATGTATAGTTTTTATAGAGTCCACAGCTGAACTGCAAACAAGTCGAATACTTGTTTCCTGCAAACCCAGTGTTGTTTCAAGCATAGGCTGATAGTAGGTTATGGTCACCGTGTGTGGTGTTTGTAGACACTCCTGTGATCTCTCAGTGTCGGACCCTCGTCAGCGATCAATCCACACACACACCGTGCTGTACAGTGCCGACAATCCCGAGCCATCCCGTCTCCACCGGACACTTCCTTTGTCGTTACAGCTGATATTTAACATGGATTGTCTTGAATGAGATGGAGTCTTGGCAGATTTGTCTCACGTTGTGTTGCTTGTGTGGGTAACAGCTGGATGCAGTGACGTGCACAAATCATGTGAGTCCATGAAAAGGTTGTGACAAATAAAGTTTATTAGTGCAAGTGATATTAAGACACCTCCCAGATCACACACCTGTAATACATGTAAATATTAACCTGAAAGAAAAATCAGTGACTCCTAATAAATGCACTTGTTTGACATTCATCTTCCTCTTTTCATTTTGCACCCTGACTGACAGCTGGCCAGACGTCCACCAGCACCCACAGAGATCACTCACTTCACCCACAGCACAGCTGACAGCTACTGAACTGAAGCAAAGGCAGCCCAAAGTGGTTTTAAATCTTTTATTACAACATCACTGCAGGTACACATGGATTAAAAATAAAAAGACTCAGAGGTTTTTGGAGTATCGCCGCCTGACAGAGTCTCTGTAGAACTGGAAGATCTTGTCTGATGCTTTCTGACTGACGGCTATACACTGCTGCAGCTGTGGTGGAGCAAAAGAAATGAAAGGTAGGACAAAAAACATGAAATTACTGTAAAATCACTACAGAAAGAGCCAGAAAAACATCCTATCATCA
>JAPQLA010000023.1:24737936-24756835 GCA_029822935.1 Naso vlamingii | reverse complement strand
GCTTCTTATGTCAGATAAATTTCTGGGTTCTTGTTTTTAGACCACACATACACACACACACACACACACACACACACCTGCACCCCTGTTGCTTATGATGCCAGGTTAGGACTCTATGCATTTCAGTCAGCAGGGGGCAGGCCAGTTTTAACTGTTGATTTTCTGTGTTCTCAGTCTGTTTCATCTTTCTGCCGCTGTATCCCTGCCTCCCATGTGTGTTTTCTTGTGTGTTTTTAAGCCTGGTGGACAATTCAAACACAAACACAGCACAAGCATTGAAATGGAAAAAAAGGAACAATAATAATGTACAAAAAGACCGTAAGAGAATTTGAAGTATAGTATTACAGATTAATTTTGTATTGTATTTATTGTGTATAATGACACTTTTTAAAAAGAAATGTACATTTAGTAAAACTGTAAATTAAACCTTGCTTCTTTTATGAAAGATTGCAAGTCTCCTACTCATTTGTCCAGCTGTTAAGACTTCAGTGATCTTCTGTGTAAGTTCCATTGGATGACTAACGATGACCGAGGAGTACTGTTAGTCAGGAGGGGATGGTGGTAATGGTAACAATGGTGGGGTGTTTGCCTATCAGACAGCCAGCAGGTGGTGCATGGAAGTGGAAAAGTAGAGCTGGTATGAATGCTTTATTGCCTGGAGGGTTCACAGAGTTTGGGAGGAGCAAGACAGTTCAGAATGATGAAGAGAACTTTAGCATCTGTTAACCTATGAGATGTTCGGCTAAGTTGTGGAAAAAAACAAGACAAAAA
This sequence comes from Naso vlamingii, assembly GCA_029822935.1. Classification (NCBI taxonomy): domain Eukaryota; kingdom Metazoa; phylum Chordata; class Actinopteri; order Acanthuriformes; family Acanthuridae; genus Naso; species Naso vlamingii. The sequence continues at coordinate 24,756,064 of JAPQLA010000023.1, read as the reverse complement.
CCTTAAAGTGACTAGACCACAGCTGGAAGGGTGCAGCTTGAAGTTGTGTTTGTCATTCAAAATATGCAGAAGAATACAGTAAAGTAATGAAGGGGAAAAAAAAAAAAGAAGATGATGATGACTGCACCTAAATTATTTATTCACAACACTCCTCCCCCAGGTCCACGCCCTCCGACCACAAACACAGCTTATCCCTGCCCTGAGCAGTGTGTTAGTGCTGTGCACAGTGTTGCCAGGCATCCCTGGAAGAGGAGGTGCAATAATCTAGAAGAAGCAAGTAACGGGAGAGAAAAGTTCGCCTCAGTGTGGTGTGCCTCTGTGTCTTAGTGTTTGCCCTGTGTTCTCTCAGCGAGCAGAGTAAGGATCCTTGCCAGAACTGGAGCTCATCTGAGATGCATTAAACCCTGGAGAAGAACAATCCTCTGTAATCTAGCTGTGCTGGCGCTCCATTGAGGGCTCCTATTTGCTGTCAGAGGTACACCCATGCATGTAGCAGCAGCTCCTCCAAGAGACTGACTGTTTTTGTCTCCTCAAGTCAAAATATTTTTCAAGCTCCAGAGGGCGAGACGGGAGAGGGAGAGATCAAGGTGCCTGAAGAACTCTGTGCTTTCTCCAGATTAACTTGGTAAATATTCCTTTTTTGACTTTAAATGTGGCTTTAATGATCAGCTCGTACTATAACTTTTACTTTAAGAAAGTCAGATTATATAGCAGTAGAAGAAACTGAGCATTGATAGTGTCAGTATTAGTATTTGATAAGTGTTAAAAATCAGTGTTTTGCTTTAAAACAAGGAAATGCTCTAAATCTCAACCGCATTTTTTACCGTTTTCTCCCCATTTCTTTATTTAAATACTTGCTGCTCCTGCATGTGACATTTCTCAGGTCTAAAACTCTGTTGCAATTGTGGTCCTTTAACCTATAAGGCATTTTTCACCATCCATAAACTTTAGACATTAATCACAGAGACTTGATTTTCACAAGACGCCTGCAAAGCAACTGTTACGCATACAGCTTGGCTGGCACGGTGCATCTCTATGTAATGGCGGTTAAATTATATTTAATGTCTCTTCTGTAGATCTCCAGGGTTCGCCATTTTGACAAGATCTCTTTCCACACTAGTCTTGTGACATGTCAGGACTGGGTTGCCCTTTCTCCCCAGGCAGATATTTTTTTTTAATCCTTGTTCAAATGGGATTTGCAAGAGAGAAGCTCTCCACAGATGAGTTAATGCCTGCTGACATGTGTCCTCGCCTTTGTGCCTTTTTTGTCAGTCTGTTTCTAATAATGAGGTGCGCCCTCAGTTCTTAATCCAGTGATTCTGTTTATACAGACCATGATAAAGAAAAAAAGACTGTTACTCAAGGGTTAAATTTGTTTTTCCATGCACAGACTTCCCTCTACAAGGCTTTTTCCTTACATGAACAAATGAGCCAGGCACGTATTTCATGTTCCACCAAGAGGAACTGCAGGGGATAAAAGGAATCTCTTACTCATTTTACTGTAGAGAAATGAGCTGTGCCCGTGCAAATTCTGACACAGGGTTGGGTTTGCAAGCTTTCCAGCATGAACACCAACTTTTTCCAGGCACGCACTGACAACGCTTGGCATACTCCTGATGGGCTGTAGCTTACTCCAGATTCCACATCCTTACTCTAGGTTGTGGCAGCCCTTGGATCACCAGATGCAGGAACATTAAGAAATGTTTTGCAATCTGGATTTATCTCTTTCTTCTCTATTAGGAGCTAACCTCTACCCTTCTCCTTTCCTGTCCATATCCCAGGGGCTACAAGTTATCAGTGTGGCTACTGCTTTCAAAAGGGAAGATCCACACTTCAAAAGAAAGATTAGTCCTATCGTTCCTTTCAACGTGTGCAGAGGAGGATTCAAGGACAAGTGAGCACTGTTCACATAAATACAGGAAACATCTGAAGGTTTTCTGAGGTTGAGCCAAAGGAAATACAGCTCCAAACAACAGACGCACTCTGACACTGGTTTATAAGAAGCTCCCTATCAACTTGTTTGTCAATCAACATGTCACGCTGGGGGAGAAAAAATGTGAAGAAGACACCTGAGGTGATCCGCACTGTGACAGAAGGGCTCAAGTCCCTGTATCGTAAGAAGCTGCTGCCTCTGGAGCAGTATTACGGTTTCCATGACTTCCACTCTCCCAGTCTGGAGGATGCAGACTTTGATAATAAGCCTATGGTGTTGGTGGTGGGACAATACTCCACGGGGAAGACAACATTTATCAAGTAAGGCCTTACAGCTATGTATAAAACATTTGCTCACTGTTGACTTTTGTGTGATTACTTGGTTTGGTAAATACTGAAAAAATTACAGACTAAATGTTTGACTTACAGGTATCTGCTGGAGCAGGATATTCCTGGGAGCAGGGTGGGACCTGAACCCACCACTGACTGCTTCACTGCCATCATGCATGGGGAGGTGGAGGGAGTCATCCCTGGGAACGCCCTTATTGTTGATCCCAACAAGCCTTTTCGGAAACTCAACCCTTTTGGAAACACCTTCCTTAACAGGTGAGAGCTCAGATTTTATTCACAGTGTGTTGTGTAATGATTCCACTGAGGGAGCCAGATAGAGTATCAGTACAAAATGGACACACTATGAGGGAGAGGGAAAACGGGGAAGGAAAGATAACAGTTTTTTAGCCCTTCGGAATTTCAAGTCCTTGTGCCAAATTTCAGAGCGGGGAGGCACTTGCCTTATTTGTGGAAAAATCAGAGAAAGGAAGCGATATCACCCTAGAGGGTGATGAAAGCTAATGTACTTAGACAGGAATTGCAAAGTACGTAAGTTCAAAGACGAGGTCAGAGGGCTCCAAAGCCTCTCAGGGCAAAGACAAATAAATGAAGTCAAAGACTTTGTAAGGCTTAGCAAACCTCAACATTAGGGTTCTTTCCTTTTCTCTGTTTACTGTCTGGGCCTCTAGATTTCTGTGTATGTTTTTCCACTGATGTAAACGAAGAAATGCTCACAGTAAAGTGCTGTAAGATGCCAGAAACATGCAGGCCAGACATGATGGCAACATACAGTGCCACAGTTACTGCGTCTCCAGAATATCCTACTGCCAGTTTTCCAGCAGAGTTGCTCTCTCCCTCTGAAGGGTGTGTTTGTCAACGCATTTGTGTCTCTTTAACTTTGACTTCCTGTACTGGGGACCGGTGGGCTCGTTAAACTCATAATCCACAGGAAGTGGTGTTGTTGTTTTAAGCCACACATCATTTAGCTGGCCTTATTGTTTGATTTTGGCAGTAGTGGTCATTTTCCTTCAGGAAACCTCTAGCAATGAGAGGCCTGCTTGCACACAATGGCCTACAGTGTAAGGGGTGGGGTGTGTAGGGAGGGCAGCTTCCAATCTGGTCCTTAAATAACATTGACTTCTTTGATAAGAGTTAAACATTTTTCACATGATTTAGATTTGTTCCTACTGCACTGACAGTTTTAGTACAACTGATCTCTCCAAACTATCCAACAATATAATGCTTCTGTTCTGTCTGCTGTTAAAAACTCCAGGTTCCAGTGTGCCCAGATGCCCAGCCAGGTCCTGGAGAGTATCAGCATTATTGACACACCGGGCATCCTGTCCGGTGCTAAGCAGAGAGTGAGCCGAGGTGAGAGAAGTGACAAAGGTAAGGAGAGGGCATGGGGGGCCTGCGGAGACACACATCCCTGAACATCGGCTCACAAACTCATCTCCTTGGCACGCCTGGCTAACCCATGACCAGTTTGCTCTCTCGCAATGACACCGAGCAGCCATAAACTCATTATCAGGAACAAAACAGGAATAAAAACTCTTCCAGCACATCTTTAGGAATGTTCTGTTCAGAAATAACTCATCATCATTGTGCAGTGGTTTTTCACTTTTTCTATTCATTCACGCTTAAAGTAACCCATTACTACTCAAGTCAATATGCACAAGCAACTAACAAGTTGAAAAGGTCAGTGCATCCATATTAGGAAAGACATATTTTCTCACTAATGTTGATATCTGTAGGATAGTTTTTGTTTTGTCTGCTTAGGTTTTAAAATATCCTTCTATGAGATTTCTTCTTCCACCCTAATGGAGGTGAATGGAATGTTGTTTGCGGAGCAGCACCGAAATATTACGTTTTAAAAATTCAGCATCAACAGGTCTTTATAAGAGTTCCAGTTTCTGTGGATATTCCAAGCTAACAGCTTATTCTTTGGTAAGAATTAGCTGCAGTGTAAACTCATAGTGAGGTTTGTGGGTTATCCGGAGTAACTGGGCCAAAATGACGCCTTTTTTATTTGAAAATGCCGTGAGCACTGCAAACAGTAGCCCATTGAAAGAAACTTCAGAGATGGATATCTGAACAAAGAATGGATATTTGGGGAAATGTGTGTTTTGTGATTTGGGCAAAATGACCATCATGTATACTGGTGTTAATGCCAATGAAGAAATCCCTCAAAAATGTAAAAATTAATTTGTTGGACTTGTAGACTGCTATTTTACAAAATAAAAGTCAAAGAACAGATGTGTTAAAATAAAGGCCGGGTTTTTGGACATGCAGCTGTTGTGGGTTTGACAGATGCAGATAAGAGGTGTGAAGGGTCTGTGTCTGTGTCGACCTTCTTCCCTCTCCTTTTTTGTAAATTTTAGTGTACACTGCACATTTAGGTTTTAGATACCTTGTTTATTCTTTTTTTTTTTTTTTTTTAAAATTCAACCAGGCTATGACTTCCCAGCAGTGCTGCGCTGGTTTGCAGAGCGTGTTGACCGCATCATCCTGCTGTTTGATGCCCATAAACTAGAGATATCAGATGAGTTTTCTGAAGCCATCGGTGCCCTGAAAGGCAACGAGGACAAACTGCGTGTGGTGCTGAACAAGGCAGACATGGTGGGCACCCAGCAGCTGATGCGAGTGTACGGTGCACTCATGTGGTCCCTGGGGAAAGTGTTTGGCACCCCAGAGGTTCTGCGCGTCTACATTGGCTCCTTCTGGTCAGAGCCACTGATGGTGACAGACAACCGTAAGCTGTTTGAGCTCGAGGAGGAGGATCTGTTTGCTGACATCCAAAATCTTCCACGAAATGCCGCTTTACGCAAGCTCAATGACCTGGTCAAGAGGGCGCGTCTGGTTAGGGTAGGTCTACATCTAAATGATTATTGAGAGGTCTACATTAGTGCAATCTAGTTATGATAGTTGTGTGGTAAAACCCTTTGCTATGCTTATCTTAATCCCAGGTTCATGCCCACATCATCAGCTATCTGAAGCAGGAGATGCCTTCTGTCTTCAGGAAGGACAATAAAAAGAAGAATCTGATCTACCAGCTGCCAGTTATTTTCTCTAAGATCCAGCTGCAGCACAACATTTCAGCTGGAGACTTCCCAGACTGTGCCAAGATGCAGGTTAGTCTGAGTCTGTTTTTCACTAAAGGGCACATTTGGGAGACAATTATGTAAAGACTTGTCTTTAACCTCTGCATAACATTTTTTAAACCAGTTGAGGTAAATTTTAAGCAAATTTCAAATTAATGACTTGCACATTTCTATGATTTCCTTTTTAAAGGAGCAACTGATGGTTCATGATTTCACCAAGTTCAAAGTCTTGAAGCCTAATCTGATGGCAGCTTTGGACGAGCTGCTCTCCGCTGACATTGCCAAACTGATGCCCCTCCTGCGGCAGGAGGAGCTGGAAGCAGGTGAGCAACCAGGTGTGCAGGGTGGAGCCTTCCTCGGGACCCGTGCTGGGCCCTTCACAGAGGGTGACCCCTTTGCCGAGGAGAATGGAGAGGGATGTGAGGAAGAGGAGGATTGGGTTGTGACCAAAGACAAGCCCAAGTATGATGAAATCTTCTATAACCTCGCTCCTAGTGAGGGAAAATTGAGTGGCACCAAGGCTAAGGACTGGATGGTGAGCTCCCGCTTGCCCAACTCGGTGCTGGGTCGCATCTGGAAGCTGTCTGATGTGGACCATGATGGCATGCTGGATGATGAAGAATTTGCCCTGGCTAGCCACCTGATTGAGGTGAAACTGGAGGGTCATGGCCTTCCCCCTGAGCTTCCCACACGTCTCATCCCACCCTCAAAACGCAGGCAGAAGGGTTCTGATGCATAGACATGTCACAAAGTCCCTGGTGCTGAGAGAGACTCTTCTCTATTGGCTGCCACACTTATGCTACTGTTTGTGTCTGCTCTTGATTTTCCCCAGACCCATGTCAAAATGTCACATGTATTGCTACAACTTTTCCTCTGAGACAGATTTTGAACTTGCACAACTGAACATACTGTATTAAAGTGTAGGTCAACCCTTTGAGACTTTAGGGCCTACTGCAAAAGATTGTGTATTATGAAGTCACACGGGTCTGGTTGCTTCTTTCCTTTTTGTTTTTGTTTTTTTTGTTTGTTTTTTTTTAGCTTTTCACAACAAGCTTTAAAAATATAACTGAATGGGTTTGCTGAGCAGAAGTAAATAGAGGGAGGTGGGCAGTATTTAGCATTTATGTGTCCAAATAAAGAGCAAAACTTTCTGTATTAAATCCTTTAAATACATCATTCCTTCAGTGACAAGATTGGAGCAGCACAGTATTATTTGGGGGATCATTTGTGGGATTTTGCCTTTTTTTTTATGTCTGGTCATTCCAGTGAGGGTATCATCTGAAAATTTATTTCCAAAGACTTATATTGCTCAAATGTTTTGTTAATAGCATTTTAAACTCTCAGTGCAGATGCAATAACCTGAATGCGATTCACTTTGAGGCTTTACATGACACAATTTTGTGCATAAACTTTATATATTATTTTTGTAACTGATGCTGTTGTTCATTATGTGTAGGAGTTAGACCTCAGTTTTATAAAAGAACATGACATGCTGAGATGAACTTTTCAACTAGACAGAATGATTGATATATTATTGACTACTGTACACAGCTCCATCAACTGTTATGTTACTTTTATCATAACCAAATAAAATTCCCTGACTGTGTCTTGTCTCTTCAGTGATCCTTTTGTAAGTAAACATTTGGACAAAGCTTGAACGTGCTAGTAAACACAGAGAGATTAAAAATGTCTGCAATTCAACATAAAGAACATGATACAGATCTCAGAGTAGTTGCAATTTGGCACTCTTTTGACAAGATTTTCCCTTCTATCAGGCTCACTTGGTCTCTCAGTGACCGACCACATAAACAGTGAGTCACGCTCTCCCCTGCCAAGTCCCCATACCACTATTTTCCGAGGCTCTCTCCCCTCATTCCCAGCATTTGGAGCCGTCTTTCTCCCTCTCTCGCTCTTCTTTTCACAAACGTAAACTATTAAATGCAGTCATCCTTCCTCATCCCTGTTGAATTCTACATTTACTCCCTCACTTGCATGCCTGTACACTTAGTATTTTTGGTTTTATCCTGAGTGTAAACTATGCACTGTGAGCACAAATATGTGTCCTGTGTAGAGCAGAGGGTTTTTTTTACGTAAGGCTGTCAAGGTTCGCAGAAGAAGGGGTGGCCTCCCCGCCTCCCTGTTCCACTCCTCCATGGAAAGAAACACAAATGAGAAACAGAGGCAATGTAGCTCTTTCCTCCCTGCTCTCTGGCTTACAGTGACTCACATATGAAGAATGTGGTGGGCTGGCCCAAGAGTTATTAATATCTCCTTTCCTAGGGTCCGCTAAGTTTCCTCAGGCTCATGCACAGGATCTAGACACTGTACCTTTATGAAAGCCTAAACAACATCCCCCTATTTGGAAAATTCCCGAGTTAGACCTGCAGCACGCCACACCCTCTCCTGTGTATTTGCGTATGAGAGGGGGGTAATATATGAAAAAAGTCAAGTAGGGTGACATAATTCATTAAGAGCAGCTGGATGGACACTCTTACAAACATTTTCTTTGCCGGAAATTTACTTTTACTGGCTTCTTGTATACTTCATATGAAGTCATTTCTTGCACCGCCTTTTAAAGAGTCGAGTAAAACGGTCTCCATAGCTGTTTGAACAATGCCTGCCTGCCTGCTGCACAGTTAGGCTGTGCTGAGTCATACACCATCTCAAACATTTGTTGCTACAAATTATACTACAGCCACGGCAATGAGGTGAAGCTCAAGCTATAGCAGAGGATCCCCAGCTACATCAGACATCCCCAACAATAAGGCTTGCTCAAACCGGGGTCCCCTTGTACGTCACCCAGTGTTTACGTGGGGAATTCCTCGCTAGCTAACCTGTCATAGGAGAAAAACTGAGGTCATCATCTCTGGAGAGGGGTGACATCTGGTGGATACACAACTCCTGGCACCCTTATGAAGAATTGCACAAAGCTGTGTGTAACTGTAGATGGCAGACTGGAGGCGTGCAGCAGTGTGCATTAAAGGACAGGTTCACATTTTTAAGAATCCTGCAGTCCTTCAAGCCATCAGACCACAGCTAGACCCTGACTAGTTTGTCAGTGGGTCAACAAACAAGGGGTGGAGGATGCAGCGGATGCACCTCCAACATCTGGAGTAACCAGGCAGCTTTACCACAATCCTTTTTAACTTCAGCTCCAACTTTAAAACAGTTCAGCACCATCAGATAATCAGGAAATTTAGCACCTCGTCATCCCTCAGATTCACAGATTTCTCAACGCCAGACCACAGACAGAGAAGGCACCACATCTGTATCATCATCAGCTGCAATCATCACCAACAGCAAAGTCCCTCAAGTCTGTGCCCTCAGTTCTTCAAATGACTTCACCACTCTCTCATCCATAACCACAAACTTGAAATGCTCTGATGAAACTGTCATTTTCTATTTAGTGACATATCTCTATGACTGCCTGTCAAAACTAATTCCCCCAGTTAAAGGGATAGTTCAGTGTTTTTGAAGTGGGGTTGTATGAGGTACTTAAACATAGCTGTTCTATTACATTCTGCAGGTGGTGATCAGCACTGTCACTTTTAGGAGGAAGAGGTAATGGAAGAAACTCCCACACACAGTTTTTAATAGTGATGTTTTGGTCTCACGACCTTCATCAGACTGCTATTACAAGACAACGGAAGAGACCATTCAAATAGGTTAGCTGACCCACGCGGACCAATCAGATCACACTACAGAGTGGCGTCAGTCATTGAATGCTGAACCATAAAAACATAGTGGCAATATCAGCCTACAGTGAATTAAATTCAAACGTACACACAGAGAAAGATATAAGATCATTTACAATGTTACAAAAAAAAACATTATTTTTGACACTTTGTCATGAACGTATCATAAATTTCATCATGTACAATCCTTTAGAAAGGATGAAAATCATGCACATGAGAAACGTGCAAAATATTGCAAAACCCTCCATTCCCAGAACTATTACAAATGTGACAAAGATCTGGTGGGGTTTATAATTCTGTCTCCTAAAAATTGTCCCTAGACAAAAAAAAACAAACAAACAAAAAACAAAACAAAACAAGAAAAAGAGGAAATCGGGTTAGTCAGTATTTTAATATATTTAGAAGTATGAAAAGCTAAGGCCTTTTAAAAGGTACCTTGTAAAAAATTCTCATATATATATAGGTCAAGAGAGCCATCGGGAACATCTTAGAGCATTACATTAAGAAGCAGCTCATCATTTTCTTTTTCTTTTTCTTTTTTCTTTCTGAGGAAGAAGGAGAAATTCCAGCAGCAGCAGTCAGCATTGTACTGCTGAGACAGGGTCAGCAGGAAAACTGGTTTTAGCAACATGCATAAATGCTTACCTAAAACATAAATAATTGCTTGGTTATACGTTAAATTTAGGATTTTTTTCACCACTTTAGTTTGCTACTCGACAGTCGTTTATTATGTTTACTATTAGAATGGGCTTAGTAATACATGAAGGGACTGGGGTTGAAAAAATGTAGTGCCAAAATAAACGGCTGCCTGGTGGGAAACTTAAAGTGATGCCGCTGATAGCCATCTGAAGAAGGTGATAGACTGCATATACATAAGTACCTCATACTCCCCTACTTCAAAAATACCAAACTATCCCTTTAACAAACAGTGCACCCATGTGGACAAAAGCAAAAGCCGGGGTCATTTGCATATCAAACATCCCGCACTGGACTGTACCTCATCTCCATCTACAGCAAACAGTACCAGTGGTCGACTTTAAATATGTTGGATTCATTTTGACTTTCACATCCACCCATAAACCATCCCAGCAAACTCCATGTCACCTGTAACCTCCCAGCCCTGTCTGTTGTCACCCACATCCTGCTGTTACCTTACGGAAGAATAATTCTACCCATCCTACTGGACTGTTGCCCCTGCTCCCTCACCATGGTGACAATCAAACAAACCAAACTTACCTCCATCACACAGACTGCCTTTAAGATCATTGGCCTTGCAGTCATCACATTCCTGGCACTCATAATAGCAAATGACAACTGATCACCCCATTTATCATCACTTCACATTTCTGCCACCTGAACAGAGACACGAGATCTTAAAACTGAGGAGAGATTACTTCTGCAGCAGATTTATCCCCTCTGCCATTGCAGCACTGAACCTGCCTTGCTGACAATATTGTGTGCTGGGATAAATGAATGCATAGACTCTATAAATTGTCTTTTAATGGTTTAATCTGTATGCTGCTGCTGTGGATGGAAGACTGCATGTATAATGCACATAGCAAGACAACAAGAATGGTGGATTCCTCCTTTATAGTTAAGCTACATAAGGAGGAGAGCTCCTCTAATTATCAGTATGGACAAACTTTTACCTTACATATGGACACGGGTGTTGTATTAGTTACGACTATACACATTAAAAATGTGAACCTATTCTTTAACATCCCTCTCTTCTTTTTAAAAGTAATTTTAACATACTTGAAATAAAAATTAGTAGAATTATATTAAAGTCAAACTGTTTTTAATTCACTTGTAATTGCACTTTTGGCACAACTGGCTATAAAAGGCTAATATAATACATCACAAATGGGTAAGGAGAGTTACAGAGAACATTCAAATTTTTATTATACATCCAAACAGTAAGTATGTTGAAAATATATCTGCTGAATGTAGGTTCAAAATAGTTCTTATTTTACCTGCTTATACATGGCAGTTTCTGCTCTGATTTAATTGAATCAAGCCTTCACATTTAAACAGTGAAGTAAAAAATATCCAACATGTAATGCAAGACAAGAAGGCAAAGCTATTAGAGCACTATTAAGGGAAAAACATGCAGTAGCAAAAGGCAAAGTTTCATCAATGTAAAAACACAACTTTCAATTCAAATACCACATTCCACCTAATGCACTCCTTCAAGCTTCTGATCAAATGTCACAAAAAAACAATTGTTATATACAGAAGAGCATTTGAATTATTTTCCCAGTTATTTGCAACACATTTTTACTAATTTCTGCAGTACTTAGAAACTGAAATGAGTTTTGATGTCTTTGATTTGTTTCATCATGTCACTAATTTGCTGTCCCTCTTCTCTGAGGACATCCTGAACAACCCTCTTCTGATGAGCATTGAGAGACACCGTTGTCCTGGCTGCAGGCACATCCTTGTCCACTTGTTTCTTCTGGTACTCCATCTTCATGTTCACTTGTTTGATGCAGTTGTCCAGGTGTTTCAGCTGATCACTGATGGTCTGTAGCTCCTTCTTCATCTCCCTTTCACTGTTTGACAGTATGGGAAGTTGGTTTTGCAGGCTGCCCAGTACTCTTTTAACCCTCTTCATAATGGTTTCCTGGCGATACTTTGCATCTTCGTACTTATCAGCCAACCTCTCCGCCTCCTCTCTCAGAGTCATTTTCTCCTCCCTGCACAGAGCCAACTCTTCCATTTGCTTGTTCTTCTGACCTGTTAGGAGTTTTACCCTTCTCTGCATCTCCTCACGGGCCATGTCCTGCTTCAGAATGTACTCCTCGCTAAACACTTGTGTGGCTCGACTAAGCAGCTGCAGACACTCTGGAGGTGGGGGTGATGTGTCCTTGTCCCCAGCCTTTAGTACCAGAGGATTGGTGGAACTACGTGCCAGGATGTTGCGAATGTGCTGCTCAAAGGAGTCATCGGCCAGCCTGCGAAGAGGCGAGCTAACAGAGCCTAAACCTGGATGGGCGCAAAGGAGAGGAGGAGAGGGAGGGCGAATCGAACTCAGCAGGGGCAATAAGATGCATTCAAAGGTGCTGGTGATGCAGACCATGGTGGCACCCAAGGAAAGGTCGGATACAATCAAAAAGCCACGAACAGGAGCTGGTGGACTGCTCATCAGTGGTCTGGTACAGACAATGTGCTCTACAATACACCTCCTCTCAGCTGCCAGCTCCTGGAGGCTGTCCTTATCCTCCTCATCTGACTCGAGGAACTTCTGCAGCTTGTTGACCCAGATTAACCCCACACTGTGCACTCCTGCTTCGTGGGTGCAGTGATACCTGTGCTGGCACAGGGCATCCCTGTGCAGTCTGATCGGGCAAGTGAAATCAAACTCTTGAGGCTCCTCGTCCTCTCCTGTGGCTACTTTGAGGGTGAGCTCTAGCTCAACACACTCAAACACATAGAGAGCCGGCACTGCATCTGTTCCTTGCATCCACTTCCCCACTGCCCGCGTCTCTTCCTCTTCTTCAGACTCCAACACCACACAGTGATACAGCGTGCCTGTTTCTGTGGCGATGACCAAGATGCTGGGCACACAGGACAAGCACAGGATAGCACAGGCATCATAGCCATAGTTATCTTCTGCGGCAGGATACATGGGAAGGGGTCCAGCAGGTTTACTTATTCTCAGCCCATTTGCCTGGTTGATGTAGCTCACATAGGTCTCTCCGTTTTCGTAGAGGATGTACAGAGGGTGGACCACCTGGTCTTTGGAGCACTGAGCTGCCAGCTGGCGAGGAGGAGACGAACTCGGCCCAAAGTCAAACGCCACTGCTATCTCACCAAGAGATGCTGCATAGGATCGGGCCGGAGTTTGAACGCTGTTGTCATCTTCAGACTGTGACACTGACAGAATTTTGGCAACCACCTGGGGCGACTTTAAGCTGTAAAACCTGATGGTGTTGTCGGATGTGAGCAACACCAGGAGGGGCTCGTCGGTCTCGCTCGGGTACCAGGCCGCCTGCCGCAGACTCACCGACGGCGAGCTGGTGAAGAAGCGTTCAGCCACTGGAATGGATCTGCAGTTGATTTCACTCCTTCCGCCCTCAAACTCGGACCTCTTGCCCCACCGCTGAGGAAGCTCCAGCACCGAGACACCGCGGTGCCCGATGAGCGCAACGTGGTGCTGCGTCGGACTGAGCAGCACCTGGCACACTTCGAAGAGAGGAGGGTTGATGCACAGCAACGTTTGATAGTTCCCGCTACTGCGACTCTCATCTGAGTTCAGCTGCCGCAAGTTGGTCGTGTAAAACACGCGGTCAGTGTCGTCCCACACAAAAAAGTCCCCACCCAAGCAGAATGTGAGGTTTTTAGCGACCCGCTTTTCATTTGTGCTAGGCTCCAAATCCAGCTTCTCTCGAATTTTTTTGAAAATGCTGTGGTTTGGTAAGCCATCCAGCCACCGCTCCGCATTGAATGCCGCCATCTTGATCAACCGTCAGGTTGGGTTTACGACAAAACGAAAGGATTGCGACCATTTACGTCATTTAACGTATTACGTGGACCGGTGTCGTACATTTTGCAGATTCACCATGGCGTTAAAAGAGACCGCGGGGCTATACGAGACGCTCAAAACGGAATGGAACAAGAAAAACCCAAACCTGAGTAAATGTGGAGAACTTTTGAGCAAACTGAAGGTAGAGTCGTGCATTGAGTTGTCTGTCTTTGGTTTTATGAGTCGAAACAGGAACACTGCCTATTTAGAAACGTAAGCGCTGTTAGCAGCTGTAGCTAAGGATGCTAACCTGGCTAGCCAGGCTAACGTAATGTATAGAGGAACATTTATTCTAATAATTAAGCTATTTAAGCACATACAATTCTGTTTCTTTCGGGTGACACCAATGAGTTCCTGTCTGTTAGCGTTAACTCAATTAAAAGCCTTTGTTTGAAAAGTCGATTCGAGCATTTTAGGAGTTACGACAGTCAGTAACAAATCCTTACAGTGTTGCTGATGTTAACGTAATTAACGTCAACTTTAACCATCGCAAACTCATTGTCCAAGTAGTTTTAACCTGAAACTGACGACAAAGTTAATCCTTTGAAAGACAATTACCCGAGGCATTTTGCTCCCCTGTTTCCTCAAACGTTAGCTGTAACTTAATTTTGAGTTAGATACCTTTTATTGAATTCTGTTATTGTTTGTTTTATTTTCCATAACCCCGTGCCGTCGGGTTAAAAAAAATCATGGGCCAAAATCGCCTTTGATTCTGTTATGAATTATGAGGGTCATCATCGTAGATTATGAGAAAGAATTTGGATAACACATTTCTCATGTTAAGACTTAGGTTCTGTAGAAATTCACACTCGAATGTTTTCTTACAGGTTTCACTGCTGGAGCTGAACTTTTTACCTACCAGTGGATCCGCGCTCACTAAGCAGCAGCTTATTTTAGCCCGTGAGTATTGATCGAACAATATTCATACAGATCAAGGATTTATATAAAGAGTGTATCAGTGATAGACTGATTTGTGTCTGTGTTTCAGGTGATGTCCTTGAAATTGGAGCTTTGTGGAGTATCCTGAAGAAGGACATTCCGTCCTTTGAGAGATACATGGCGCAGCTGAAATGTTACTACTTTGATTACAAGTAATGTTGCCTTCTGTGTTTTCTGTGTGTTGTGGAATTTTCCATCATATTACCCACTGGGGAGTTTTCTAACATTTGTCTTTCTTTATGACTTTTTGAAGGGATGAGCTGCCTGAAGCTGCCTACATGCACCAGTTACTTGGACTGAACCTGCTTTTCCTGCTCTCACAGAACCGTGTCTCTGAGTTTCACACAGAGCTTGAGAGACTGAGTGCCCGTGACATTCAGACCAACGTCTACATCAGACACCCAGTGTCCTTAGAGCAGGTGCTGCTACTTACCCCAGGACAAACCACAAATTTGGGGGTTTGATAGTGCATTTTGATTCTGTAATGACTGATACCCAGGGAAACATTTTGATACCCATTTACTAATTAGTAATTTGTTTTCCTGAATAATTAATACAAAAGCGAAAATGACATACTGATCTGTACAACTTTTCAAAGCAACACACACAAACACCACATAAAAATACAGGGCTGGGTGGAATTATCTATTTACAGAAAATGTTAACACAGTGTCAGTATAAACATGTATGTACATATCAATTAATGTTTATATCCTCTCATGGCCTTCTCAGTACTTGATGGAGGGAAGCTACAACAAGGTATTTCTTGCCAAAGGCAACATCCCTGCTGAGAGCTACACCTTTTTTATAGATATTCTCCTTGACACAATTCGGTAAGAATCAATATGTCAGCCGTGGCTGCTATTATTTCTACACTTGTTTTACTGATATGTTCTTTTCTGTGGGATTTTTATCCAACGTAAATGTGTTTTTAACCCTGTGAAAGTAATTTATATGTTTTGGGTATATGTTATGATCGAAGCATTAAAACCATATGATGAGCTGTTTAAACACTTCCCTAAATTTATGAGAAGTTATAATAAGCAGCTGCTGTCTATGACAATAAAAATTATGGCTAGCGCATTATATCTTACTAGTTTAACAAAACATGTTGACTAAACAAATGTAAAATAGATGACATTTCAAACATATTCTCCCTTTTCTTTCTTATGGTAAGCAGTTTGGTGTCCTGACATAGAAAATCTTTGACTCTGAAAAAGGAATAACTCCATCTCAGTTATCATTTATAACCAGAAGACTAGGTGATGATATGACTTTGTCTTGTAAAGATAACTTCACCTAAAATTGTAACCTTTTCAATTGCAGTGACGAGATCGCAGGTTGCATAGAAAAAGCATATGAGCAGATCCAGTTCAATGAAGCCACCCGTGTGCTTTTCTTCAGTTCCCCCAAAAAGATGACAGAGTATGCCAAGAAGGTATGTATATTTTAATGTAGGAACAAAACTTTCTTTGGTCAAAGTTGAAGTAGTATGCACATATGCAAGAAGAAATTACAGTTTTCTGCGGAAATGACCATAAATTAATTTATTTTAGCACTTAACTTTGTTCTTATTTAATATTATGATACATATCATAGTAAGATTTTAAAAAAAGTTCAGTCCAGATAGTAAAAGCATATGCACTATGCATGTATTTTGTGCTAGAAGAGACTTAAAATAAGTATAACTTTACAAATGTGAAAAGTAACTAACAGCGACAGCCTGTTAGGGTTTTAAAATAAGGCCAAGCTCAAAGTAAAACAGCATCTACTACTTGGTTCCATTGAAGTATTATGAGACCTTCAAAAACAATATGGGTAAGATGAAAAAAACGGATAGGTACAGGCTAGAATGTCAAATTTCTTACTGTGTGCTGTCAGCTGTTCATCACAGTTTTGTCTGTTTACACTGATGCAAAATTTTGTGGATATTCTTGCCTTTAGATAAAAAAAAGTTTAACAGCCAAAGTTAATTTTTTTGTCTCCCATTTCAGAGGGGATGGAGTTTGAGTTCAGATGGCTATTACTCCTTCACCAGTCAGCAGCAGCGGACAGAAGAGGTGACCATCCCGTCGACAGAGCTGGCACAGCAGGTCATCGAATACGCGCGACAGTTGGAAATGATTGTGTAATCCACCCCGAGGAACAAGCGCACTTAACCATGTACAGACACGCTTAGACACACACGCCGCTGATTCAGTTTACATCCTGACGGCTCAAATGCAGTTTCCAGAGGACTATGAATTCATTGATGGTGGTCAATTTGTCACCCATACCTCAAAAATCAGTCAATGTCTGTTTTTTCCTGTATTTTTAAACTGTCTGTGGACTGTCTTGTCTTTCAGTTAGTTCTCATTCTAAAAGTTGAGCAACAAAACTAGAATTATCATAGGTAACCAGTCTAGTTAGCAACTGTTATACATCCCACCTTATTGATGATATTCAAGGGTTTATAAAGTATAATATCCAAGACACCATTTGTCTTACATTAGAATATTATCGCATTCCTGACCGTGACAGAAAAACAAGAACTTCAGAACCAGCTGCTACATTTAACACCCTTGGGTCTAAGCTCTCTTACAACTACAAGAAACTTGCAGTTACACCATTGCCACTCTTTGACTTTTTCTTTCTGTGTCACACAAAACTATCCACAAAACTCAACATTTTTTTCCCCACAAATTCAAGAAAACTCTTTTTGTATACAAAGTTCATTTTCTCCTTAGTAGAGCTCACAGAAATATATTGCCCTTGCCTTGTATCCTAGCAACTGAGAGAATTGCCATTGAAGTTTGAGTGTTTTCTAAATGGTAATGCCTCTTTCCTCCCTAGGTGGTTTGTAATCCAGTTGATCTTACAATGCAAACCTTTGTCTGCAATAAATGATTCAGAAAATAAACTTTTTGAATGACTGTGTATGTTGTTGTTTTTGTTTTTAACATTACAATTCTTTCTTTCCTAGGTAGCAAGTCATTTATAGAAACATGAACTGCAAATGCAAATCGTTAAAGGTAACGAATATATTAAATGTGTTCTCTCATTGGTGAGAATCTCCTCCCTCTTCCTGTGTCTCCCTCAGTGTTAAGCTAGCTGCTCATCTTGCTGTGGTTGTCCAAGGAGGCTTATACAGGTGGTTTGGGCATGGGTCAAACCTGTGAAAGTGGTGAGCAAACATGTAATTTACTGACTTTAAAGCAACACTATGTAACTTTGACTGCGATCTGTGGCTTCAAAACAAGAAACCTTAATAATGCTGTTAATGTCTCACAAAACAGCAATTTTAGTGAAATCAGGTCACGTTTTGTGGAGAAAATCTGTGGTTTTCTCTCTGATGTCCTATGACTGTTATGTCTGTCTGCAGCCGTTGATTTAGTAGATCTGTCCCCAACGACTGTCCGTTGCCGCGGCTGCAACTTCAGTCTGCAGTCAGCCTACATGTTGCTTTCAGGAACCTCTGTGAATCACAGAGTTGAGGCAGAGCAGTCGAAGGACTTCAGAGGGAAAACCAGAGGACCTTTTCTCCATGAAGTATGACCCAGTTTCACAGAAATCGCTGTTCTGTGCAATGTATTAGGTGCATAGTTAAGTTTTATTTTTCAAAGCCAC
>JAPQLA010000023.1:24719476-24737836 GCA_029822935.1 Naso vlamingii | reverse complement strand
TTCACAGTGAACGGGTGCCAGCGACCCTCAGTGTGGACTTTGCTTTCAGGAGGCTCTGCAGGAGTGATGGCTGACCTCTGCTTTTCTTTTCCAACATGACCTTTCACATTAATCTCTTCTTTCCTGGTGACATTTCTTGAACTTTTATTGGTTTTGTTTTGATGGAATGCTTTGGGCGTGCTTGAGTGTGTTCTCTTCGGCTTAACAGCGGCTTCTTGAGATAGGGAAACTTCAACTTCCTTAGAGTTTCCTAACTTGACCCCTGTGTCTGTGGCTGCAGTTGACATGTTGGCAGCATGATTAGGGGCAGCTGTAGAGATCTCTTGAACATGTGGTGCTAGTGCTCTAATGTTGACTCTCTGAATGTAAGATGAAGTGCTCCAGTTGGTGTCGTCGTCAGCTTTGTTGGACTGAGGTATTTGATGTGGCTCATGGTGTTTCTTTATTGTGTTTTCTTCCATGGTAGTGCAGTCTTGCTGCTTTGAACTTTCTTGCACAGTGGTGACAATTTTTTCAGCTGTTTGCTGGGAGCTCTTACAGTCACCCTCTGGCTTCGTTGCCAGGTTTACGCAGTATTCCTGTGATGCATTTACATCATTTTTGACCTGAGCTTTTGACTGATTTGACACTTTTGTTGAATGGTTGGGTGGTTCTGCAGGCACTTCACCAAAACCTGGCTTTGTGGTGATGCTTTGCTCTGCAACGTTGTGATCCTTGTCTGTTGCATGGCAGGCCAAGTCAGTACTTGTTTCATTCACATAAGAGAGTACACCTTCAGATTTTTGACAAGGTGAGCTGTTTACATTTGTTTCCCTCTGTGCCTTTGCTTCTTTGTGTAAGTTTTTTGCAGTTACACCCTTGACCACCTCACTGTATAAACGACGCACAGGTGCTTGCATTTTCGAGGCAGAAAGTTGAGGGATCATTTCTTGTTGCTCTTTACTCTCAAACCTGTTGAAGTTGGCCAATAAATGTTCATTTGTTACAAATTATAAACTGAAATGTGCTACACATGACTTTTCATTTGATACAATATGGGTTTGTACACTTATCTGAGTGTACCATAGTAAATATTTCTGAACAGGTTGCAAGTCAAAAGGAAGCTTCCAGAGCTTGAGGACAACATTGCTGATTACCTCAGTCTATCTGTATTTAATGATTAAAAAATGTATTTATGCATACAAAGAACTTAACCCACCTGCATTCTACCTGACGTGAGGAATCTTCACATACCACTTGTGCTGCCTTGTGTCTTGTGTCTGATGCCGACACCTCTGAATAATCGACAGAGTCTGCACTTCTGGTTTCCTTCCGTTGAATATGACCATACCTAACCTGTCTGTTCTGTTGTTTTTGCATTGGCATTGTAGTAGTTTTTCTCTGGGGATGCAGAGGTTTTGTCTCATGCTGCATGTGTGTTGAAGATTCCAACTGCTGCTGACTTAATTTTTTAGTTACATCCTTATGTTTCTGCAAGACGTCTGACCTCACAGCTTCAAATTCTCCTGCAGTTCTTCTCACACCATCACATGGTGCAGTGATTGTTCTTGCAGGTGTTGCCTGTTGGAGGTTTGGTTTGGGAGTACTGGCCTTTATATCCTTAGATTTTGCAGGAGAGGTGTGTTGTTGAGTCATACTTGCAGCTGAAGCGAGACATGGGTTGTATTTTACTGGGTCAGCATTCGGTGATAATATCACAGCCTTGTGAATGCTTTGTTTTCTGTTTTGAGGGGCATCGGCAGCAGGAACTTGGTGCATCCTTGTGAGCTTCGCTTTATCGCCATTGTTGGTTTCCATTTGATGACTAATAAGATGAGTAGAGCTTTGTCCTTGACTAGTGTTAGCAGTGAAATTGAGATTTCCAGTTAAATCATTGGCTTCACTATGGTCAAAGTTAGTCGTCTTTTTAGCCTCTACTTCTTTTGCAGTCTTTTTTTTAATGTCCCTACTGACTGCTTGATTTTCGCCTTGTTTCTTCTTCTTTGACTGTGAAAGACCCATTGCTTTTATGCCACTTTTCTGCAAAGAACATATGCTTTTATCAGCAGACTTAAAGGATATGACAACTTGTTTCTCTTTGTGGTATTTGCCTTCCTCCTGAGTTCCAGACAGGAATATAGATAATATTTTTTCGACTGTGTGTGTGTGCAGTAACAAGGAAGAGACGGGCAGAGCACACCCACCGCTAATTAGCTTAGCTCAAATACTGGCAGTCAATGGGAAGTGCTAGCCTGCCTCCGCTTACAGTCATCAGATAAACTTTCCAACAACTCTAAATTGTCCTGTGTGCTCGTTATGACTTGTTTATTTACCAAGTTATGTTTTCTTTAGACTCATATTAGCTCTTTATGTATTTCATCTTCTTCTTCTACTACTGTTGACTGACACACATACACCCTGTGGTTAACCTCTGAAACATATTTGATTCTAAAATACATAAAGCGCTAATCTGAGTCTAAAAAATAAAAATAACATGAAGTCCAGAGGAGGGACGCAAAAAACAACAACAACAACATCAAAAAAGTTGGTGTATCCCTTCAAAGGTAAAGTCTTTGCTTCTCTTTTGCCAACAAATCCCATGAAAGGAAAAAAAACACCAATGAACAGATCCTACTACCAATTTCAGTTTTCGGGTCCAAAGCCCGATATAGCTTAATCCTCTATGCCATAGAGTTCCACCAATCTCATAAAACGATTTAAAAAAGCATCAGTGAGCGACATCATTGCACTGAGATATGTTATTCATCATCACAAACCACAGACACTTTTATGTTGTGTTGTTTTGTAAGGAAAAACAAATCTACTTGATAAATATTACTTCATCTTTGCCAAGAAGTTTAATTTTAGTCTAGTTGTAGTTCTGATTCCAACAGCCTCCAAATATTTTGGATACAGTAGATTACTGTTTGTTCAAAATTACAATGGATGATAATAGAGTTTAACATGACAGACTTTGCTGCCACAGGAAAACATTCTTAAAATTAACTGCTATGCCCAGAATTTCACCAGTTTGAATGGGCAGTACAGTCCTAATTTACAATTTAAGGGTACAGTGTAAAGTTTACTCACCATTTATCAGGAAAACCATCAAAGTGATTCTGGGAAGTTGATGCAGAAAGGATTTCCATCCAGCCTACAACACAAAGCTGGCCTAGTTGATCCACACTGACCGCACTGAAGTCAGCCCCCCCACCTCTGCGTTTACTCTTTCATTTGACCAAGTAGATGCTAACATTAGATATCAGCTGTGCTCGGCTTGTTGCATCTTTTTACGTTAGATGCTTTTACAACGGGAACGTTAATCACAGACAAGGACCAAAGTTGATTTCTTGATTTAACGTACGATAAGTTGCATCAAGGTGGCTAACGTTAGCGAGCGTTAGTTCGAATCATTTGCTAACGTTCACTAAAAATGGAAACTCGGGCTACGATGATTTAACGTTAATTCTCCTGTCAGAGAAGTGGTGTAAAATTTAGCTTTAAGGCTTTAAGACCTCAGTTATTTGTGCAAATACTGAGGCACATATTCCTTGTTTAATTTTTTTTTTTTTTTAAATCAAATTAGGCCTACCTCAAATTAACTGACAAACAGAAAACTTTAAGTAACTCGACATTCCACGTAAAACATTTGGTCTCTTGTTAACGTTGCCCGGATGTTTTTGCCTAAAGTGAGTTTCTGTAGAGAAATGGTAGGTGACAGGCCCAGGTAGGCAGTGGTGAAGGTTTGTTTGTGATTAGCAGAGGCCCCCAACACCTTAAACTTAATGCTTACACAAACATATTGATGGTACAAGTAAAGATGTCTATCCTTATCTGTCTGTTACAAATGTTATCCAAAAAATGGCGATGATTTCTGTGGAAACATATCTGCCTAACTGTCATTTTGATAGTCTGTCTTTTTAAATAAAGTTGCATTGCCTGAAAATCAGATGGGTCACACTAATCACAAAGTTGTGTCCACACTTGTCCTTTGTGATAAGACAAAACAAACACAAATAAACAAAAAAATCAGTAGGCCTTGTAGTAATGACCTCACATTAATTGATTGTAGACAAACATGATTGACTGTTTTGTTTACCTTTGTTTTGTAGGCCTAATACTGTTATTTTATCTCGATTGTACGCATTTAAATTGGACTTTAAAGGAGGACACAATCATCCAACAGTAGCCCCACTGTCTGCGCAGCTTACAGTCATTACATGGAAAATGTGCAGTTGAGTTAGTGATGCTCTGTCCTTGGTGCTGAAACAGCCTCAGCGGCCTCCTGTCCTCACACTGATGGAGGACGATGCCCGCCACAGAACTGTAAAGTGTGACTGAATCACAACAGATTTATGACAATAGCCTGCATAACTTAACTGCATTCAGAAAGAGTTGAATAAAGTATCTTTGCTGTTTTGTTGCTCAGTGTGATTTTTCCCCTTTTAATTAGGTTTCTCAGTCTTCAGGATCCAGAGAGCAGAAAGTCAAGGAGCTCGAGTTGGTGTTTTCCCGGTGTGTAGCTTCTAGTGTT
Source organism: Naso vlamingii (assembly GCA_029822935.1). Taxonomy (NCBI): domain Eukaryota; kingdom Metazoa; phylum Chordata; class Actinopteri; order Acanthuriformes; family Acanthuridae; genus Naso; species Naso vlamingii. Next base: position 24,733,323 of record JAPQLA010000023.1, on the reverse strand, counting down.
TGATCTTTTTTTTTCATTGACAAACTTAAAGGGAGATAATATAACGTTATAAAAGGTACGGCGCGCGCCGAATGGACACAATGCAGGCGTGTCACTTAAACCCGTTTGAGGAAATACATGAAACACTCTATGTTTTGTATCCTGCAATTTTTTTTTTTTTTTTTTTGCAAATTTTAAGTGGCCTACCCCACGCAAAGACGGAACCACGTTGAGTGGGCTCGTCCGGGATTTGAACCCGGGACCTCTCGCACCCGAAGCGAGAATCATACTCCTAGACCAACGAGCCATGAAAATGCGTTCCACTAGTGCTGCTGTTCACGACAGTATCCACCTTCTTCTGTATGAGTGGAGGGATTTCTGGAGTTTGAACCGTGACTTACAACATTTGTCCATAGTTTCAAAGCTAAAATTAACCAAAACCAGTTTACATTTACAGCAGGTTCCTGCTACGAACTTTGTGCAATCCCATGGCGGAGATTTCATTTACCTATTCATGAGTACTTATTTTTAAAACATTATGTCTAAAAACAACAAAAGATAATCTTCTTTGTGATGATGTTTTGTATTTATGGATGTTTTTTGTTTAAAAAATGAAGTAGGCCTGAACACAAAAAAACTTAAAATAACTAAAGTATGGCCACAGACGCAGTTATATTCAAATAGTCCAGAGTTCACCGGTGAACCGGTAAACTTGTTTCTGTCCGTGGTGATGAAACTTTTGCTACTTCCATCATCAGTGCTCGGATCCCTCCGAAACAGAAGGAGCTCTTTTCCTGCTTACAGACAACTACAAACTACAGACAATAAAATATTACACTATGAAATAAGTATAGGAAGAATAACTCAGGCTTACACGTATGTCTAAAAGAACACCAGAGTTAGCACAGATGCCATGAAAAGCAAACCGATCAAATTTTATTTTGACCTCGCCTATGTTTTCTATTTGCTCTGTAGAGTTTGTTTACCCCGTGATATCAGGGGATCAACTGGAGGTCATTGATGTTTTACCCAGCTTTTCATTTCTCACCCACGTGTGTCTGCAACCCACTGCTCAATTTCAATTATTAAATAAAAATAAATAAACACTTGCACAAACCCTACAGCACACCTAAAGCACACGATGCTGTCAATGATTAGTGCGGATGTGTTGGCACAGGGCAGGTAGAGTGAGAAAGGCAATGAGCGAGGGAGTGTTTTGGAGCAAGAGAGAGAGAGAGAGAGAGAGAGAGAGAGAGGGAGGGAGGGAGGGAGAGAGGGAGGATGCTGCCAGCGGAAAATGGCTGCTGCAACCTCAAGCCTATCCTGATACACCGAAACGACATCAAGGTGGAGAGAGAGAGAGCGAGGGCAAGAGAGAGAGGAAGAGAGAGGAAGATTAGGAAAATGAGAGCAGATAGAGAGAGAATGTGAGCGAGTCTGTGAGTGTTTCCTGAAAGGAGGATAAAAAGAGAGAGAGGAGACCCTGGGGTGGGCTGCTGCAAGCGGCGGGCAACACCGAGCCATGGAGGGCGAGTAAGTCCTTACATTTTCATTTTCAACATTGCATTTATATATTAAGCCATCCACCGAAGCGGATAGCGAGAATGCCACCGCCATCAATGTTACACCAATCCAGCATCATGCACTATTATCACAATCGGTGCTCTACAATTTAGCAGGCTGTCGAGAATAAAAACACCATTACGTAGTCTTGAATCAACAGCATACACCCCATTTCCGATATATCCATGCCAATGTGTGATAAATGTTAAGCCACCTACATGTGGACCTGTGCTTTTAGACGCCTGGCACACAGTCTCCACGCACAAAATAATTAAAAAAAAATCCTAAGAATCATGAAAACCTGCCAAACAAACAAGATCGGCTGTGCAACAATTCAAAACTAAATGCGTGGTTAGCGATTGGTAAAAACAGTCACGAAATCAGTCAATGTGTAAAATGTATGGGGGGGTTGGGGGGGCGAAATATGGCGAGTTTGGGGCCAGCATCGCGTCATTCAAGACATGGCTACAGTAAAATGAGGGAGGGATGGAGGCGTTGTGATTTTTATCAACGTGTCTCGGGGTTTCATTATGATTTTTTAAAGCCAAACTTTATGAATGAAATGTGATTTTTTTTTCTCTCTCCCTCTCTCTCTCTCGCTCGCTCTCCCTCATCCTCACCCCTCCTCTCCTCCTTCCCTTTTCTAATCGGCCCCCTCCCCCCATCTCTCGTTTCCTCTCCATCCTCTCACCCACTCGTTCCCCTTTTCCTTCCCTTTTTTTTTCCCACACGCGATTGCATTGTATTCAGGCCCAATAAAATCTCCGGCGAAACATATGTAAGGCTGAGTGCGATGTCGGATCCAGCCTCGCTCCATCCCATTCATAAAAAAATATAACATCGGGGCATGTTAATGAGTGCGTGCAGCAGGGGCTGAATTGAGAAAAGGAGCGTCTGGGAGAATAATTGCAACAATTAAAATGTAGTGTGATTTGAAAACAGGAGAAAGACGCGGCTGTGGATCCATTACACGCACATGTCGAACCGCGGTGCTGAATTATTCAGCCGATCGGTGAGGGCAGAGCATTTTGTGCAAGAATGCCGGGGCCTCTGATGGCGAATGGGTGCGTTCATTGATACATCTATCTGGGAAACACTCATTCTTCCTCTCTCCTCCCATTTGACCATTTCGCTCAACGTAGGGCTTTCTTTCTTGATCTGTTTGCTCAGTTCCTTTATTCTCAGCGCATGTAGCCTGACAGTCGCACAACGAACATCCCAACATACTGTATGCTCCTCAGCAGGAATGTTAAAAAAGGCAAACCAGACACATCAAAAAATATTTTGTAAATTTCGTATATGTTTAACATCATCACGTGCTAATTTAAATCAGATCTGCCTCAATCACGTGACCCCAGATGATTAGAAACTGTCCTGACATGATACGCCTTTACCTGTTATGTTGCAACGCCAGTAACGTTTGTGATGTTCTGCCTGGTGAATTAGGACATGTCATGCAATCTTAGTGGCTAACCTCATCATCACACTGTCATAAACTGCATTTTTGTGTCATCAAAGTTGATTTAGGCCTCTCTTTTTTCAGCGGAGTGTATGTGCGTATTGGTGCGTAAATGTCTGCGCGTGTTTGTGTGTGTCAGACTGTATCATTGTGTTGTTTAATCAGCACGGGCCTCTGCTCACTCTCTTGGCCTCCCTGACAGTGTGCGTGTTCGTGCAGTGGTGATGACACGTGATGACTCCAGTGGCGGTTGGGTGCAACTTGGAGGTGGCGGCTTCAGTCATGTGGTCATATGTAAGGGGCGGAGTCATGACGGCAGGGGGCGGAGGGAATACATCATACGTGGAGAACGGCTGCGAGATCGAGCAGTGAGTGTGTGCGTGTGTTATGGCTGTCTTTGGTGCCACGTTGCTCCTCAACACCACCTAAAGACTGTAATTCATATTATGTGATGGCTTTGATTGGAGAGCAGGCACATGTTGGCTGGTAAACTAACTTGTAATGTGTGGTGGGACTGCTTTTTGTGTCTGTAGCCAGTGCTGGAGTGCGCAGTGCAAAGAGGGTTAGTGTACAACAAGGTGAACCCCATCTTCCATCACTGGCGAGTAGAGGATCGAAAGTTTGGCCTTACGTTCCAGAGTCCTGCGGATGCCACCTCCTTTGAGAAAGGGCTGCAGACTGTCATAGACAAGCTCGACAGAGGTAGAGACACATGAGTCACATATGAAAAGATTTCGTTAGTTGTGCTAGAATTGGTTTGAGAATGTATTTACCAAATCTGTATCCTCTCTTCTAATGCTATCAAGGCTCTGATTCGCCCTCATCCTCCACACCGGAAGAGGCTGACACAGAAGATGATGGACAAGCTGTGAGTAGCTGAGCAGTCTGTCATTTGACTATTTATTTATTTTTATTAGGGCTCTTTTATGCAGCCACTGGGCCCCAGTATTAATGTTTTTGACATGTGGGATGACATGCAGCCTCTGCCAGTCCCATACAGGAAGTGAGTCTTCATCCAACAGCAGAAAGGAAATGCTTCCCAAACCCATCACCATAGTGACGAGTGAGTCGTCGTCTACCTGCTTTGTGGGGTCGGAGGAGTTCAGTTTTGGATCCAGCCATGCTTTCACTACTCAGACGCCTGCTCAGGTAGCACAATTATCTTCTGCTCCAAGTCCATCATTGGTACCTCACTGTGGTAACGAGATGCTCAAAAAAACAGACAAATGTTGTTTTAATTTTCAGTGATCTCTCTGTACGTGTTCTCGTCATACTTGTAAGCTCTAATCATGTTTAGTAGTTCTTGAAGAGGGGTTTGGGAGCCTAGGGTTTGTTTCCCAGCAAAATTTGTGATACTTTAATTTCCTTATTAGACATTTGAACAATAAAAACTGACACTTAAGGCAGAATGGTGGTTTAGCGGTTAGCACTGTTGCCTTAAAGCAAGAAGGTCCTGGGTTGAATCTGGGTCCTTTCTGTGTGGAGTTTGCATGTTTTCCCCGGGTGCTCCGGTTTCCTCCCACCATCAAAGACATGTATGTTAGCATTAATACTCCTGTCAGTGCCCCTGACCAAGGCACTGGCAAAAGATCTGGAGTTGGTCCCCGGGCGCTGTACTGCAGCAGCCCACTGTTCCTGGTGTGTGTAGTTAAAGTTAACTATGAATAGGATGGGTCAAATGCAGAGGATAAATTTCCCCAAGGGGATTAATAAAGTTACTTCTTCTTACATCTTCTAAGTCCACACCTACAGCAGAGACATTGCCCGTTCCATTTAGAGGTAAATCAAATCAAAGTGATCCACTGACATCCGACAGAATGATATCTTATCAAAATTGTGTTCCTTGATCACTTGTGCATCTGAAATAGATGCAGGAGTGATCAAGAGCCTTCTGTAAAGGCTGCCACAGTACACACTGTTCCTGACTCATTCTGTAATCTTATCCCTTCTCCACAGATCCACACCAGGCCCGGACAGCACCAGCTTTCACAAATGACGGCTGTGTTGAATCCTCCAGCACCCCCGCCCCCACCTCCTGCTCCACCTACTCCTCCTGTGGGTCCCCCAGCCTCATCTCCTCTGTCCCCACTCTCACCCACCATTTCTCTGCTTGAGGAGGGAGACCTGCGCATTGTGGATCCTTGCAAAGACCTGTGGGGTTCTCCAGGCTATGAGGACTACAGACGGGCAGGGGCCACCAGGACTATGGTTGGGGGGTTGACCGGGGGTGTGGTTGTTGGTGGTGGAGGGAGTCTGCAGGACAAGTCAGAGCTGTGCGTAGTTCGCTTTGAGAAGGAGCTGGCAGGAGTGGGGACGGCAGGTTGTGACGTGACCGTGAGCCTGGACAGTAAAGCTTCCCAGCGTCTGTCCTCATCGTCACCCACCTGTATGTCCATGCCCAACGCTGTGTCAGGCGTGTCCTCAGGTGCTGGCTCACCCCAGGAGACGGGCAAAGGCTCGCCCTCTCCCTGCTGCATCCACACCTCACTGGCCACGCCCCGGTCAAGGACTCGTAAGAGAGGAGGAGGGGCCAGCAGCAGCTGTGACCCAGGGGTTATATCACCTGATGATGACAGCCCGTGTCCTCAGGCTTCATCGTCATGCTCATCTCGCTGCGTGTACTGCCGCTCTGTTTTCAGCGCTTCAGAGAACGGGCGGGGCCGCTGCAGAGATGCCCCAGACCCGGCCCTGCACTGCCTGCGCCAGTGGACCTGTGTGTGGTGCGCAGAGAGTCTGCTCTACCACTGCATGTCAGACTCTGAGGGAGAGTTCTGGGAGCCTTGCTCTTGTGATGACTCGATGGGGGGGCATCCGCACCCACTTTGCTGTGCCCGCTGGTTGGCCCTTCTGGCCCTGTCGCTCTTTGTGCCCTGCATGTGCTGCTACCTGCCTTTGCGCGCCTGCCTGCGGTGTGGGGAAAGGTGTGGCTGCTGTGGGGGAAAGCACAAAGCGGTCCGATGAGGCCAGGCTAGGGGGTGGGAGGGGATCTCTGGACCAAGGAGGTTTGGGTGGTGAGAGGAGAGAGCACCTGAGGGGAAGTAGTGTGGAGAGTGCTGCAAGTGAAACCGTGCTCTCAGTAAGCCCAGACCCCTGATGTGGCCCTCCAAAGCCCCGCGGCCTTCCACTGCATTCCGCTCTTTCTCTTTTCAACCTGGGGCCGTCCTCACTGGTCCATGCCTGCTGAAGGTGCACTGCACTCAGACCAGGCTCTGCGGGAGTCACCTGGAGCCTTCATAGTGGATTTACTGGTTTGGCTGATCTACAGTTAGCGGTCAAAGACTTTATCACAGGAAGAGAGTGGCAGAGGCATCGATGATGTGTACACTGTTTCAAATGTCTGTTTGTTTTTTTATTTAGACAGGAAAACACAAACGACAAAAGATGTTTATATATATGATTGTTATAATTTTAATTGGTATATTTTATTAAATGTAAAACATATTGACAGAATCCCCCGATGGCACACACTATCACATATCCACGACCATGAGATTTTGGGGAAATTTTTTGTTTCATGTTGACCTGTTTATCAGTCAGATGAACAGATGTCACCCTTTACCTCTAGTTTTACCTCAGTTGTTACTCAAACCCTGATTAAGGAAGGAAAAAGAGGAGGTGGAGACTGAGCACGAACAAGTGCAGTCAGGAAAAGTCTAAACCTCTGAGACCACTAGTGTTGTCTCTCGGTGAAAGTAGTAGACCACAGTAGAAGAAAGGTTATCAAATGCAATGGGACAATTATTGTTAAGGGAAGTTGCAATGACAACCGCAAAGACTTAAAAGTCATAATGTGATTCATTATGGTTCTTAATTACCAAACACAAGGTTATTTTTGTTTTTAAAAAATCAAAAATGTGTGTCAGACATTAAACACTTTCACTTTACACATCTTTTTTCCTCTTGCCATGTATTTTCAATATTAATCATAGACAGCATCACATGCCACCACTGTACTTGTTGAATCAGTTAAGGTGCTTACACCTGAGGCCTCTGAGTGAGTCTGTTCTACCTAATGTACTCCATGACCTTACAGTCCCAACCCCAAAGACAAACAAAACAGGACCCCGTGCTTACCAATCTGTAGATGTGTCTAGGCCTTTGAATGAGACGCCACACACACAAAAAATTAAGTGCAATGAACAATGTATTGAAGAGTATTTTTGTACCAGTTGCTCATGTTAAGAAAAACTAAGCGGAAATGGAAAAGTGTTAAAAATGAATACTGTCGTGTGTTATTATGTTCGATATGGAGCAGAAAAGATAAATAGGAACACAAACTTGTCTTTGAGCAGCAGCACGTAGCTCACAGGTGTGACATTTAAATGTGCGTGCTGTAGACTGTTGACCCTGTGATAAGAAAAGAGACACATTAACTTGAAAAAGATGACTGGCGATAGGCCTTTGTTTGGGCACAGTGGCAGATGTGTATGCTGAATGTTGCTTTAAGTATGAAGTCAAAAAAGCTGCTATTTTAAGTCCTGTCCTAACCCTTTTTAAACTTTCCCCACAGCCTCTTAGAAATCTCTGAGGTGGTGTGGCAGAGTCAAACAATCCTTCAAGTTCTTATTATACCCAATGTGCTGAAGATGCTTAAGATTGTGAGAGAAAGGGGTTTTTTGTACATTTTCAGCTGGCCTTAAATAGAAATTCACCCCAAAATGCTTCTGGTGATGTACCTTGCATTTCTGTGTCCATTTGGCTGATTGGTGATATATTTTTCTAATTCCAGTGAATAACTGGCCACGGGTAGATAAAAGGCTATTTCAATCACAGTTACAACAGATTTTGTTTGTAGAATGTTTTTCAAAAATCTTGCTATGTAATCAAAAACACCAGTTTTTGTGTTAGACCCTCAGAATCAAGGAGGGCCCGTTTGTGCAGCCTTTAACAATCATGCAAGGTAAAATATGTTATGAAAAAGAGATGCCAGTCACTCTATAGAAATTTGCCTCTTGTATCAAAATCACATTTTTGTTGACTGGAAAAATTGAAACTCTTGTATTTCAGTTGAGCACAACAAGCTTGTGTCCGGTTTTCCGAAAGTTGTTGGAAGATGTTGGACAAACTAAGAAATCTGAAATGTCGATTTTGCAGGCTAAGTAAAAACAGGAACCCTGAAAAGTAAATGATGATAAACTCAAAATTACTCATGAAATGTGATCAGTATCACAGAATAATGAAATCTTAACAGTGCGTAAGAATCTGTGGGGAGGTTTCTATCCTGAAACCAGAAGAGTTTTCCTTAAAGATGAAAATACACACAAGCCACACTGTTTAAAGGTGGAGTCAGTAAGATTTGTTCGTTGCAGCTTGTAAACACAACATTCAAATTTGGCCCTTCCTCCCAAACTCAACGCACCAGAAGTATCGTAACTTAGTGTGTACTACAGTACTGTACAGTTACACTGCTTGAACCTATTGTCACACGGCAGGCAGAAAGATTACATTTGTTTTAATGGAAAAGGCCATAATTTAGCAAGCTAACAAGCTAACTGCTCGTGTTTGACACCTTCCTGTCCAACAGAAAGCAGGCCAACTCTGCATCACTCTTCATCCCCTTTTGTGCTCCAACGCGGGTAAAAGCCAAACTGAGATTTACTCTTCTTCTGGAACGAACTTTATTCACTTGCCGTTTTATTTCCATTTCTTCTGGACTACAGAGTGCCTAAGTCACGCCCCTTCTGGTGGACCCCATGGGACCTTAGTACGGAAAAAATATGAACGGTAGTCAATGGGGAAAATTATTTTTTTAAACCTGTTTGACTTGTACCCTGAATTACACATATGATGTTCCTCAATTTAAATGATAATTTTTCGCGTGAAGAAAGTCTGTTTGTTGTCAAACGGTCGATGTATTAGCTTGTGAAAGTACGTAATTATAAAGACTACAACACCAGTCACGTGACTTATGTCCTAACGTTTTCCCTCCTTTGACTCACAGAACTGACAAACTCCCCCTTCGAGTGGCTGCAGCTCTCAACATGACCTGATTTAGATTTTTTTTCACCTCTCTTAATACAGTTCCCCTTGTTCTGGAAAAACGCTGTGAAATCTGCCAGGCTGACGGCCATGTCTGTATTGATGGACGTATATTGTCAGAGATGAGACGTGAGCGTTGTCACAAAAAACATTGTTTTACTTTATTGTTTGACGACACAATTCGACCTTCATTACATGAAAAATTACCTGTCAAATTGCCAGCCATCATATATGTAATTCAGGGCACAAGCCAAACGGGATAAAAAATAATTTGCCCCTTTCCATTGACTACCAATCATATTTTTTCCAAATTAAGGTCCCATAGCCTGAAAGTAGAGAGGTGTGATTTAGGCACTCCATGTCCGCATCCGTAATTTTCTCTGCTCTGAATCCTGTCCCTGTGCTCCACTGTGCTCCCAATCTCACCTGCGCCCTGTCACTGGCTGGCAGAAACGCACCCCCCACCACCCAGAAACGTCCAGAGTCACTCCTGAATCAGCCAAAACATCATAATACAGGCAGAGGGCAGTGCGTTTGCATGCGCAGTCACCACCACACTTGTTTAGAGGCCCAGAAGGGATCAAATGAGTCTATTAGTCTATTTTTTTTTTTTAAATTCCTACTGACTCCACCTTTAAAGAGACCAGTGTTGACTACAGTCCCTTGTCCCAAATAGAGGATCACCTGGTAGATCTTAAATCAACAGAACGAACCTTTCAGGAGCTTAACCACATTATTTGCATTTTAGGTTTCGCCAAGAACTTTTATCCAAAGTGACTTAAAGTGAGTGAACAGGCATTAGGGTTCATTCAGGTCACATGACTGCTGATAAACATGACCCTTGACCTCTTGGTTATGGAATGGTTGTCTTTACCGCTAGACCAGCCTGCCAACACCGTTGGTCCACTTAGGAAAAAAAAAAAAGACATCCTGTCAAAATGGTAGGAGACACAAACTCAGTTGGTCACTACCCCCCCTCCAACCCCCCTGCACATGACCTCTTTAATTCTGCAACGCATAGACCTGCACACAGATACACACGTTCACTCGATGGTGCAGATATACAGATCTAGTAAAGCCATTGCACACAGTTTGCTACTTCTGGTTCAGAAATGGTGTTAGAGTAAATTTCGACAGTCATGTGATCACAATTGCAGGCCCCATTCTTACATCTTAATAAATGTGCCTTTTGATTTGAGTAATCAATAACTTATGATTTCTAAGTAACTCTGTGTTAAGTACTATTTACTTTTTGGGTTATTGATTTCTGCCTATGTGCATATTTTCAAATGTACGTATTTATTAGTTTCAAAGTAATTAATGAGATATTACCTGTTTATTTATTTATTGAGATATTTATTCTGATTCTTTATTTTTTTGAGACAGGTTTTTATCTTCCGTGCTGTCTTACTTCTGACTTTGTGCCAATGTGCTGCTTTGAGGTGTTACATATCGTGGGTTTGTATCATTATTAAACCCTCACTCTATATTTTAAATCTGTGTACTTCTCTCTTACGTGTGCATGTCATTAACTCACTGTGCCTTTTTCCCAAACACTGTATGCAAGTTGTATTCTATAACTATCTAATGACTATGAAAAAAATCGGTAAATGTGTTCTTTTGTTTCCAGTCTTTGAATATGTTTAAATTTTGAAACAATTATTTTGAGAAAGTAGTTTTACAAACGTGGGTATGTCCCATTGAAACAAAACTATGCAGAACACAACAGTAAATAAGTCCAGGGACCATCTGAGGGAAGTAATAGCACTTCAATAAAGTTCCTCATGTATAGAAGGAAAGAAAAACAGCGACACAAATTTAAAAAAACAAAAAAATCAAGTTTATTCTATAAAAACGCGAGTCTTTCCTTGACAAAACAGTTGTAGTTAGCTGCTGGCCTTTCGATGCCGTGGTCAGTTGTCAGTCACTTGGCAGAGTACATGTGCTGCCTCTTATGTTTGAGGATCTCAGTGGAGGTGAGGGTCAGGTCTTCATTGCAGACGTCACAGTGATAAACTCTGGTAAGACTGGACACTGAGGAGGAGCTGGACTTTCCACCTTCTGACTCTGAAAACCACAACACATACGATTAGTCTCAAATTTTATATCTCTGAACTTAAAGCCAAAGCCAATACCAAGTATCAAGTCAGCAGCAGAATGCGTTAAAGTTAGGAAATGCCACAAAATAAATAACATAAAGATTTTCTGACCTTCCTCTTGCTGCTGTTCTCCAGCTGGCCTGCAGGAGGCCTCGTGCTGCATGCGTTCCAGTGGAGTCAGAGGCATGTAGAGGTCACAGTTAGGACAGCTCCAGAAAGTGCGTAAACACTCACTGTAGAGATCCTTTGAGTCCTGCAAATCACACAAACACAAGGAATGATGACACATGCTTAGATTTTGTTCAGATAGTTTCTTTTGTGTTAGATGTATTTGACGAGGTAACCTGAGTGGTTGATTTTAAAATATCTATTTATTTAGAGGGGAAAAAATACACAAATACCATAAGTAAGTCATATTGTTAAGGAGTTAAACTCTAATCTTAAATCATCATCTTCATCAAAGTAAAACAGGTACGTGATGACATAATAATCTAGTCTTTAAGTCACAATCTTAAATCAATCCTCTGGTGCTGAACACAGTTCTGTTGGAGCTTAAATTCAGTTGTTCATGACACGTAGAGCTCAAAGCTTTGACACAGGACATGTCTAGGTTGACCATGGTCATAAACTTAACTCTCAGAAAAACACCATTTTGATGACATCTGCATACATCATGTGGCAAATCATGTTAGAAGTGACAATGCAGTCAACAAAAGGACGTTTTTTGTGTTACCAGAAAATGCCTGTTGTCACCTGCATCACTTTGGATGACAGGGAACCGCTGGTTTTATTTGATTGTAGGGGGAAAGAAGGAACTGACTTAGAGATTATTAACAACTAATCTTTATCTTAAGTGGAACTTCATTTGAAGTGACCTCTAAAAATACACGATTACTCACAAAAGAGTAAGAATTTCTCATCCAAACATGGAGCAATTTTACCGACAGCTGAAATATTTCACTTTAAGTGCTTTTCTGGATCGTCAGCGTGTCAGACAGACTCACAGCCAGACAATTGTAGGTGAAGAAGCTGGTGACATGCAGGCCTCCTTTAATGGGGTCCGGTTTGGCCTCCGCTCCTGGAAACAACGAGTTCAGATGTGGAACTTTGGTGTGAGACAGCTCAGACTCAGGCTGAGGGCCGATGTAAAGATTCTGAGTCTGGAAAGCTGTGAGTCGCCGCAGGCTGTAACTGACCTGGGAGTGAAGGTAAGAAGTACGTTTATCAACGTAAACTAAAACAAAACTGAGCTGTAAAAAAGTTGTCGTAGACTGAAGCTTCATACAAATGACACCCTTTAAGAAAAACTAAAACTGAAAAACGATTTGTTACAAAACTAATCAAAATAAGTTGTAACAATAAGATATATTAAGTTCAATTATTGTCATTTTGCAACACAAGTTTCCATATTGAAACCAAAGTTTTGGCATCTTCATGATATACATACATAAACCATGAACAAATACTTAATTCTAATCGTTGAGTAGCACATTTTGTTAAACTATTTGGTATCATACTTTTGACACTAAAGACAAACTTAACAACAATAGAACTAAAACTGAAAAAGCAAACCAAAAACAAACAACAACAGAACTAAAACTGAAAAAGCAAACCAAAACCAAACAAAAATGAACCCAAAGTGACAAACTAATTGAAAATAGTACACATTTAATCTGAGTACAGACTGTAAGTGTAGCTATTTCTCCTGCTCGCAGTCCATTACTTACTATCCTTGTCCATGTACTGGTGGCATATTTTAAAAAGTGATCACGCAAAAGAAAGTACAAGCCTAAACAAGATTTAATAGAGTAGTGGCACATTAAAAAACATACCTTTACCAAAAGAAAAGCCTGAAAAAGCTGTTTAAAACCTATTTTAAATGATTCAAAAAATTATTTGCATCTAGGTTTGGTTATGTGCTGCTTGTTGTTTCTGCCTGCATTAAACGGTAAACACCTGGTCAGCACTACATCAGTACCTCAGTGTAGAGCAGGAAGCGGGCAAGGCCCTCACTCAGTTTCTCCACAACTTTGCGGGACACCCCCTGGGTTGCTTGTCCCCCCATTGTGTTATGTCCCAGCTGGGCCATCAGGAGGCGCTCCCACTCAGCCCTAAGACTCAGAGCTGAGGACAGCACCTTCAAGGCCTCCTCTGGTTCTCTCAGCTCAAGCTCCAGCCAGCCGTCCACCACCAGACGTGTACAGTCGGCGTTGCTGTCCACAGAGTTTGCCACCAGCAGCAGAGCCTGTTATGCACACACAGAAACAGAGAAGTGATGCTAAAAAATCGCGTGTATGGACCAGAACTGGCACTTACGTGTGTTTCAGGAACCATTAATGATTTTGCATAGCATTAAAAACATAAAGTTGGGTGAAATTTTAAAAGTTGTTCTATTTTATTCTATATTTCTCCACTGCATTACCACAGACATTTCTGGAATTAATAAATCTTGAACTGTGGAAAATAACTAATAACAAAAAACCTTTGATTGAGTGTTACTCTGTGCACATGGGTCAATATTATTACAATACTGAAACCAGTGAACTGACCCCTTTTCCTACTCTGATAATTAAGTTAACAATCAGATCAACTCAAAAACGGGTTGATATAGGTTTTTCTTTTTAATTGGTAGTTAATCTCTTTGAGTGATTGTGCAGAAAGTTTTAAGCCAATAACTTCTGTGGTATTTTAGTGTCAGAAAAAATGGACCACAACGGCCTTCGTGCAGTCATCTGCGACCTTCATCTCAGGCCTCACCTGAGGAAATC
>JAPQLA010000023.1:24511065-24521656 GCA_029822935.1 Naso vlamingii | reverse complement strand
AAATTTTATAGAAAAATACAAGAAAATCATTTCAGATATCCAAAATTGTCTTTGTGGATATTTTAAAATCTGAAGAATGTTACATCAACAAGATTTAATAATGTAACTTGATTTTTTTCAGAACAGTTTCATTTATGGGGTCAGGGTTAAGATGTTCAGCATTACCTTTTAAAGTTTTGGTTTGGATTATATATTTTTTGATTCTGAAGAAGGCCAAACTGTCTGGTCTCCATGACAGATCCTCAGCTGGCCTCCACTGCCAGTGTGCTGCTGGATTCTTCGCCCTCGCTCCACCCCATGCAGAGCGACGAAGGCCATGAACGCTTCCTGACCGAAGATGAAGGCGACACTATCAACCTGCCAGCTGACAGAGGTGGCGACCGTCCCACTCCGGAGGCGCCGATCATCATCAGCCCGCCTCAGACCCACAAACCCGATGTGTACGACCTGGAGTGGAGGGCGGGCCGGGATGGAGGAAGTCCAATCAACGCCTATTTTGTCAAATACCGAAAGGTGAGGAAAAAAAGTACATGCTCTTGCCAGTGTCTTAAAGGCTGATTAGTCTCACTGCAAACACATGACGTTTTCCCTGAGGTGCTCTGCCTAAACTAACTGAGAAGATGTAAACGTAATTTGTTCATTAAATAAAAAGGAAGGGCCAGGACCTGAGCTTACTGAAGGCTTGGTCATTTTCCTGTGTTTGCTTCATAAGCTCGCTCTGACTATAAAACTGCAGCGATAGTAGTTAAGAATTTGTTGGCAGCAGGACTCTGTTTTGCTGGAGTTGTAAATTGTGGCAGAAATCTCACAGGGATTGTTTTTGAGTTTGTTCCCTGTCGTTAGTGAGGCTCCGAGTGAGACTGAACTGTAAAGGACTGTAGACAGACAGATGATTCTGTTTTTCTCTCGTTTTTGCTCATGTGTTTGTATTTGTCTGTGTGTGTGGCCGTCTCTCTGCGTCTGTGTGTCAGGTCGACGAAATGGGAACAGTGGTGGGGAGCTGGCATACAGTTCGTGTCCCTGGCAGCGAGAAGACGCTGCGGCTGTCAGAGCTGGAGTCCTCCAGTCTCTATGAGGTGCTGATGGTGGCTCGAAGTTCAGCAGGCGAGGGTCAGCCAGCCATGCTCACCTTCCGCACCGGCAAGGGTCAGTCACATGAAAACACACTCAAAGCTGTGAAAGAAACAAAAACAAAACAGTGCTCTGTCAGTTTCTTTGTGTATTAAGGCCCCTCCTGGGAGCCTTCATTTTTTCTTGCATATAGACGAAAATGGTGCTGCAGAACTGTCAAAAAGATCCTGTCTAGTGTGGATTTTGTTTTGGAAGAGAGTGAAAGAAGCACCATTTATTTGCACAATACCAGTTTGGCCATAAACTTAAATTTTTGAAATTATCTAAAAAAATATCCTCCTGTTTCCAACCATAGACAGTAAAAAAGAGAATGGCGGATCGATCGTGCTTGTAAAAAACAAATCGTCTCTTTCGGTCTGTGTGCTGCAAAGCGTTTTATAGTGTTTCTGCTGACTGAGCGGACTGGGCAAAGACATTGTAACAGACAGGATGGTAATGTTCAGTCTCCTCACTGATGGTCTCATTTGCAGATGTGGGTGAGATGTGAGGTATCAGTTTTAAATTTAGACTGCTTCATTTCCAGTTAAAAGTTCCTCGTGGGGACTTTGAAGGCCAAAAACGGCAAGAACAATGACTAAAAATGTATTCCTCTAAAAACTGTTTATACTCAGATGGATGGCGAAGTCCTCAACACAACAGTAATGACAACAGCAGTGGTGAACGTTATCATTGACGTCATTTGGAGAATGATTTGATAAATGACAAACGGTGAGAGCCAGTTGAGATACTTCCAAATTTCAGGGTGTCACAATTTATCAAGATCATATAACTTAAAGGCGTACTCCCAGATGTTTGACATATGGCCTCATTTTCGACTTCTCCAGTCCTTTTCCCATTGATACCGATCAACAGCGACAGGAAGCTGCCAAACTATTTACTTCCTGTTGCTACCAACCCACAAATGAAACAATTCAGCCGCAGTTTGGCTTCTAAAATTATTCTACGAACGCATGAATTTGCCTCAACAGACTGTCGTCATATTAGACTTGCTTTGGGTTCACTGTGGAGTCTTTAGTCAGAGTTTGGTGGTGGCTACTGTTGGCTTGCTGCTGGTGCCATTGACTCGTGCTAGCATTAGCATCAGCAACATACGTTTCCTCAGACATGCTGTGAAATGGTTTCTGACGCTGATGAGGTCTGTGAGGTTCGTCCTCACTGATGTCCTCCGTGATGATTGCCAGGATAACTGATGTCGACTCATGCAAAGTATTAATTAAAAACTTGCAACAGAGCCTTTGATTCTCCCAGCCGCTCTTTTCTTTGAATAATTTCACAAACTTCAGACGCTTCTGGTTTTCTTTTTGTCTCTTCGTACAACGTACAGCAGTGACAGTTCATCAGTGTCTGCAGACACAGCTGGAGGCAGCAGCATGTGTTTGGTGCCACTTTTTACAGAACAACATTGTTCATCAATGTCGATGCGCACATCAGTTTTGTTAATTACATTATTTTAAATATCATTATAGTTGACTGTCCAATAGGCTCTCTAGTGTTTCTTTTTGTGTTCATGAGAATATCTGACCACTGGAAGCCACTACTTCACCCTTTCAGCTGCCTAAATCATCAACAGTAAGTTTTTGGTGGTTTATTGTTTCTGGACTCAGAGTTTTGAACTGACATTTAACAGACATTCAGGAAGAAACGTACGAGGGAAGCAGCAGAAACATGCCTCTCGCTGAACGCAGTCTCACATGAAATAAAAAGCAAAGCAAGGTGCGTTTCTTAAAATAGGGGATGTAAGACAATGAACTGTACCTTTTCGGGGTGATATTTGTGTTTCTTCCTTCAGAGCAAACACACACAATATAACCACATTGTGTTTGTGATTCCTGGAAGTACTTTCAGCCAAGCAAAATTTTTGCCTCAAGCTCCCAGTGAAATTAAATTAGTTCAGTTTGTGTGAGACGAGGAAGATTAATAACCGAAGCAGAAGCGGATACCCTAACCCTAGACGATGATGAGTCATTACTACATGACTGCAGGATGATTAAAATGCTTTATAAGCAGCCATACTCTGTATGTGAGGATAGATTATTTCTATAAATGACTACTGCCGTCGCATTGCCAGATTATTATCCTGAATACAATCATCATGATCAGTATCATAATGACAGTGAATAACTGTAAGCATTTGTGTGTGTGTGTGTGTGTGTTTGAGACAAATAAAAATCAGAACAACCACAACTATTCCTAAAACTAACGGTAATGCTATACCACAGCAGGGCTGACAAAATGTTCCCTGGTCAGAAGTATGCAAAATACAGCCAAAAGCCACACATAGGATTGTATCCCAAGGGTGGTTCTTTCACAAAATGATCCTGGACCAAAAAATCCCCAAACAGGCTCTCATGTTGTCCAAATGCAGCTCAGATGCAATGCCACCACCCCAAGAAATATTTGATTTGTCCTCATTGTTCTCAAGTTTTTTTTGGTCTAAATTTTAGGTATTTATCTTGCTGTTCAATTACATGTCCTGTACTGTTTGTGTCTCCCTACATGCTGTTTGTTTTCAGAATTTCCACACTGCCAGGGAGAGAAATACCTAAAGAAAAACATAAAGAGAGTCAGAAAAAAAGTCAAAATCTGCCTTTAAAGGACCAAACCAGCGTTTCTGCATGTCATTGTCCTTTGTCAACATCAGCTGCATGGGTCACATAAACCCCACCCATTTTTCCCAAAATAACTTTTTTTGTCAGTCAGTGTTTATTCAGTCATCACACACAACACAACAAGGACAAACAGTATTTACAGTACAATATACAATTTAATGTACAGATAATATATGCATTCTAGATCACCTAACATTAAGTAATTAATCTGTGCTGATAATGACTGAAAAGGTAGAGGCGGAAGCATAATGCTAATCTATGCCCATCGTACAAATCACAAATTGAAAATCAATAGCGAGTTACATGCTCTTAAACTAAAGTTGACGTTATTCCAATATTCAACCCCAACAACAGAAATACGTCTGCTTTAATCCCTTTTTTAGCTTGTGGAACAGTAAACTTCCAAACATCTCTTAGACCATATTTACAACCTTCGTACAGAATCCAGCAGTGACTTTGTTTTAGCTTTGTGTATTTTTTGCTCTTAGTTTTATCTCTGAGATATCTTGTTTGTTTACATTTTGTCCATATTCAGTTAACGTCACAGAAAGTACCTGAAAATTAGTTAGTTAAAAAGAACGTCTGTGTCGAAATCCTCCTTCATGCTACTAATGGAGCTCAGAAGGCAGCACCTGTAAGGAACTATTTTTCCAGGCGTAATAACTTTTGTCTTGATTGCTCCTCAGCTCCCCCTCTCTCTCTCTCTCTCAGCGATTTTTGACCAAATAAGCACTGAAGTTTTCTTTAGAAGGGTGAATCACCTATACCTGTCAACTTTTACATGTCCTGTAGTGTTTCTATACCCTGTTTCAACGTGAATGGCAGTAAACGGGATTTAAAAACGCAGTCTGAGAACTACTTAAGTATACACATGGTCGAATTTGACAACAACATTTGTAGAAGATAGGAGTGATCTCTGCTAATGGTGAGAAGTCAAAAACAGACTAGTATGGTCCTTTAAAAGCCATCAAATGTATTTACAATCCTCTGTAATAAAAAAATAAATACCCAGAAACAACAACAAGAACATAACCTTTAAGATAGCTTCACTCTTGTTTAGAAATTAATAAACTACAAAATCAGTTCTTTTGTCTTTTTTAAGAGTTAACTTAATGCAGTTGCCATGACGTCCTCCTCTGGTCCTGGAAAGTGTTAAAGTGAATACACCTTCACATTACACACTCATCCAAGCAAAAACATATGTAAGTATAACTTCAGAGTTGTCAAGTGGAAACCTGAAGCCCGCCCTGATAAAACCCGAACAGCTCTGGAAACCAGGAGGAAGTTTTGGATTTCAGAGCCAACATCCGGAGCTGCCCCACGTGCTTTGGGTGGAACTGATAGTCCTGGAGACGTGTCGCTCCTTGTTTTTCTTATTCCGGGCTTTTCTTTTTTTCCTTTCAGAGAAGAGCACCACCTCTAACAAGAATCCGTCCAAGCCTCCCGTCATCTCTGTGCCCCCCAAAGCTCCGGAGGACAAAACCCCCAACACACACTTTGGTGTGGTCATACACGACAGAGGTAGGTGCAGACACAGCCATCGTCTGTCTGCTAAGAGCTGCAGCTGCTGGCCTGCGCGCACGCAATGACTGTGGGATGTTTCTGACGACGTTATGGGCCTTTCTGTCGTGTAGATAGTTACTGTCGAGTTCATGACCGCGCTGTGTTGAATAGATCCCAGAACTTAATGTTCAGATGTGGTCTGCTTTGTTTCTTTCTGCGTCGGAGTGCAAACAGTAAAACGATACATGACACCATGTAATGACTCTTTGGATGAGGAATGCTGTAAGCAAAAAGCTGTGAGATTGCGCCTGGTTTTAGGGTCAGATCTGAGTGTGCGTTTCTGTGTGTGAGTGCACCTTTTACTCCCGTTTAGAGCTGCAACGATTAGTTGGTAAACTATATAGGAAATGTTGCTCTTTCAGCCAGTTGTTAAGTAAAAATGCCAACATTTGCTGATTCCAGCTTCGTAAATGTGCGTATTTGCTGCCTTTCTTTGTTGTTTATGATATTAAATGAGGAGTCTTTGAGTTTGAGACTGTCGATTAGACAGTTTGAAGAAACTGATAAGAATTTTTCACAGTTTCTTGCCATTTAACTGACTGACTGAGCGATTAATCAACTAATCATTCAAATAATTGGCAGATCAAATGATAATGATAATAGTTACTAACTGCAGCTCTACTTGCATTACTTTGCTGATACATTGATCTTTCCACTAACCCTCTCTTCTCTGTCTCCTATCTGCTGCCCTCTCTAACTCTGTGGCTAAGAGTCCAGGCAGTAAGTATGCATTAATCCACAGCATGCAGCTTCACTGTGACGTCATCTTCTTCTTCTCCTTTTGCGTTTTTGTTTTTTCTGTGAGCTTTGTCCGTCCTTAAAAGGGATATCACCACATTTTTGACACGAGGCCTCATTTTCGACTCCTCCAGCCTTATTCCTATTGATAGACTATTTTTCAGCTCATCTGATGCAGTACAGAGTTTGGACGGCTCGTTGTTTTGCTGCGAATGCTAAAGCTAGTGCATGTCAATGGCACCAGTAACAGGCAACAGCAGCCCTGCCAAACTCGGATTAAACAACCTACGGTGTGCCCAATGACGACAGTCTATCAAGGCGAATTAGAGTGTTCGTAGAAAAATTTTATAAGTCAAACCACAGCTTAATTTTAACAGCAGCAGGAAGCTGATGAACCATTTACTTCCTGTTGCTAAGCAGCCACATATAAAAGAAATTCAGCCGTAGTTTGACTTCTAATGTCCCGTGTCAAAAATTCTGGAGTATCCCTTTAACATGACTCAGGATGCAGTGATGATGGTAGCCAGCACTCTGGGTGTGTTCCAATACTCTTACTTTCCTAGTATTTAGTATGCCAGAAAAAGATTTGATATGTTCCAGTGTGCAATATGTGAATTGCAGTATGCCAGAAGTACCAGAAGTACCACAATCCTCTGCGCAGCGGAAAATAAGTCAGATAGGTCACTTTGTGTTGCACGAGTATAGGCGTACCTGAGAGAGCGCTAACGTTTGACAGCTGATTTAATGACAACACGGCAATGACACGGCCGCACATACTGTGTGTCTGCATACTTTTCCTTTGTTCTCCAGAATTTCACGCTAAGGCTGTGATGGATACAGGAGCACCAGAGTTAAAGCTCAAAGAGCACTATCATGACGGAGTAGTATGTCCCAACTGTATGCATACTGCATGCAACAGTATGTACTCTGTGAAGGCAGCAGCAGTACGTACTATAAGTGAAAAACAAAAGTGCAATTCAGCGCACACCCTCTGTTTTTTGCAGACTCAAAGTTTATTCCTTATTTGTTTCTGTCCCAGTGCCTGAGGCCCCAGATCGCCCCACCATCTCCATGGCGACTGAAAGTTCGGTGTATGTCACCTGGATCCCAAGAGCCAATGGTGGGTCTCCGATTACAGCCTTCCGTGTGGAGTACAGACGCGGCCGCAGTGCAGAGTGGGTTGTCGCGGCGGATAATATCTCCCCACTCAAGCTGTCTGTGGAAGTTCGTAATCTGGAGCCTGGTGAGTTTTCACACAGTGCAAAAGTTTTCTCCTCAGTCCAGTGAAGCATGACATGATTCCTCTGCCCAGATTCTTCATCCCTCCCCGATTAAGAAAACCAAAACACAGCTTATTGCTTATCTGTCTTATCTGTATTTTCTTAGCTAGATTTTGATCAGTCTGCCTTAATCCAGACTTATGTTACCTGGTTTACTGCTGAAAAAAAAAGAGTGACTCATCCAGTCAGCTGATTCAGGACTCTTTTTGTTCATTATTAGTAGAAGCAGAGCAGGATTTTCTGTCATAACCTGAGCTGCTTCAGAGGCACATGTAGAAGGAAAAAAGTTTTTGATCTTTCCAATTTATCTATGAGTGAGAGACAGCCATTATACTGAACTGTTTAGGATTTCAGAATGGGGCCAAAGTTGGCCCACCATAAGTTTTGATTTTGTTTTAAGGGAAAAAATGCTCTTTTGGATCCCCGATTAATAATTATTTTCATATCCTAAGCATGGGGGGCAGAGTGAAGCTTTGTACAGGAAGTCAGTCAGTAATGGAAACTTGAGGTCCTAGTATCATGTTACTATTGAGCAATACAATACAATGCAATGCAATACAATAGGTGTTTGTATTTAGCCTGTGGCTCATTATCAGTGTCAGTTTGGGCCCCTCAAGGTAAAAGGTTATGGCATGCCTATTTAAAGGAGAAGTTCAGTTTTTTGCACATTAAGCCTTTTAATAAGGATATTTACAATTATATACGATGTTCGACAATATTATTATGATGAACGTCGCAGTCTTGAGGGCTAGAACTTGTTGCTGACATCACCGCTGGCTAAAACAAGCTGAAAACAATGGAAGAGCGCATGCACTCAACCAGTCAGTTGGAAAATACAGTAAACACTTGTTTTAAAAGACGTAAAAATAATATTTAGCCGAATATTTAGTGGTTTCCTCTCATGTACTGACATTAAAACCTGAAGTTCGACATCGATATATATATATAACCCTGGAAACAGCTCTTTCAGCTGCTTCATGAAACAAACAAACAGCCATTTCCAGATTATATATCTGTGGTTAACTTTGTGTTTTAGTGTCAGTACATGAGAGAAGACTACTAAAGGTTTGGCGGTTTTCACATCTTAAAAAAGGAGCGTTTATTGTATTTTTCGACAGATTACCTAATTGCCTAGCTCCAGCTCTCAGGACTGCACCGTTCATTACAGTAATACTGTAGAACATCAAATATGATCGTAAATATCCTTATTATAAGGATTAATGTGCAAAAAATGAACTTTTTCTTTAATAGCATGTGATCATTGTGATGCAGCATGACACTGAGTAACTGCTCAGCACATCTGAACTGTAACTTTGTGTTTCTCTCTCAGGCTCCAGCTACAGGTTTCGTGTCGTAGCCTTGAACATGTACGGCGAGAGTCCTCACAGCTTCCAGTCCAAGCAGTACCAGGTGCCACAAGCCAGCCCGCGTATCGCAGAACGCCCTGTGGTCGGCCCTCACATCTCATCCACGGACGCCATCAGTGACACACAGATCATGCTGCGCTGGACTGTGAGTACACCCGAACATGCAACATCCATGAGACCAGTGAGGGAGGGGGATCCTTTTCTTACTTCCTAAACTTTTAACAACTCAGGCCTTGTTTTTGTAGTTTTGCTATTCTCAGTAATGTTTGCATAAGTTCTTCTCACAAAGTTACTGGCTGGGTGTGGAGAAGGAAAAAAAGGAGTTGGACCGGACAAGGAAGTTGATCAGTCAGATTTGATAAAAGTCATTTGGAAGAGAAAAGAAGTCACACCCAAACTGTCTCGTTTCTGCTCCAACCTGCCTCATTAGTCGTAGTTACTCACACACAGTTTTCTTGTGCAATGATTATTATTGCAGACATTGTGGTTGCTCTCATTTCCAGTTTTAACACCAAAGTGGTAGGTGGTGAAGATCAAGATAAACTGTTTACAACCTGTGACAGCTCATTATTTGCCCCGTTTGCCTTTTTGAGGCCCTTACAATGGAAAGCTGTAATAATTATAATAATAACAATAATAATAAAATATTCAAAGCTTGTCTCATGCTATCTTAGTATTATTTTAATCAGCTTTTGCTGCTGAAAAAGACCAGTTAGTGACATAATAACTCGGAGAACATAGTGTCTTTTCCAGCTGGTTCACCTGTGTTTAAGCTGCTGGTAGGTCTTGTGCAGCTTGAGTCTCAATCTGCCCTGTAATGGAGCGGCTGTGCTGATTAGAGCTAACAGAGATCGAGAGGCCCTGTCCATCTACATTGTGATTCTGCTCTTTTAAAGCTGTTTCCCCTCCTCACAGCAGTTTGGGCTGCAGATGGACGCCGATAGTTCCCCACATTTACTTAACCTCAGACAGTCTCATTATTTCCTGAACTTCAGACAGACACTGCAATTACAATCTTGCTTTCAGTCGTGTACATCTGCTGATAACAAGCCCTGCCATTAGTTGCTGGAAAATTTCCTCTCTTTGTATAATAATTGCCCACCAGATTGCTGCAGCCTAACGTAATCTTTTTTTCCATCCCCGTGCAGTATAGTCCCTCAAGTAACAACAACACTCCAATCCAAGGCTTCTACATTTACTACCGGCCCACAGACAGCGACAACGACAGCGACTACAAAAGAGATGTGGTCGAAGGTGAGTGGAAACGCAAACTCTGATGTTTGTGTGTCCGTGTTTGCACTGCAGATTGAGTGTGTAGCTGGGGGAGATTATTTGTCGACAGCCCCGTCCTGTCCCGGACGTTAGCTCACGCTCTGCAGATAAACTCAGCTCTGGGACGGTAATGGATACTCAAGAGTCAAGAGTGGGGTATAGTGAAGAGGGGCATTTCTGCTGTTTGATTTATAGAGAGTGCTGTCCCTGGGCAGCAGGGCTTTCTGAAATCTGTTTTTAATAAATGGTTGCCAGAGCTGAAATATGAGCCCGGCCAGAGCAGAGGGGCTCAGGTTGCTGGGTGGAATGCTAACAGTGGAGCCTGGTACAGGAAGGGAAGGAGGGACGTCCTTTCGCTCCGCCCAGCTCTTTAACACTGGACGTCAAGGTTTAACAAAGTCCTCACTGTCAGGGACAAATGTCGTCACTGCCCGGGCCGCAGTAAGCAATGTGCAAAGGTCAAAAGATTTCAAAACATCTTGATTAAAAAGTTTGGCATTATATCTATGTCTTATTTAATTAGTTGAATGCTGCTGAAAATCAAAAAGGTGACCTAGACATTTAAAAACTGTTTCAACTAGCCACTTATTTATGAGTTATAAAATTAGCACAAGACATGCTGTAGAGTGCA
>JAPQLA010000023.1:24440484-24459493 GCA_029822935.1 Naso vlamingii | reverse complement strand
CAAGCCCATGAGGCAAAAGAAAACCCTCATTTAGGTATGAGCACCTCATTTTGTCTAGGCCAGTCAGAGTCCTTCCTCCCCTCAGATTTAGCCTGCTGAGTGTCATGTTCACTCTCCTGCATGTGTATCTGTGTGGCCTTCATGCAAATTTACTGCCTGCATCCGTACTGTGTGGTAGAATATAAAGCACGGTTCAAATGATGAAAAAATAGTAGCCCCGTTGGACCTTAACATGAACTAGGTGCTTATTCTCATCTAGCTGCTACAAGCTTGCAGGTTAGTGTTTTCTGCTGATGAACATTTGAGTGAATCCAAGAGTCAAATGTCTTAGCTGTAATTGTTTTCCAAGTATGTGCCACAGTGAGAAATAATAAGTATCCTCTCTCTTTCATGTGTTTTCTCATAAATTGGTCACCAAGTCAGTGTGGGTGATGACGGGCCATGACTAGTCAGTCTCTGTACACAGTGCACACAGAGTATGTGTGATTAGTCACAGGAGCCAGTGCTCTTTACATAACAACCTAAACTTGGGTTTGTACGTTCCCAGTCTGTCAGCATTCTCTGCACAGTGCGTCTTCGGTCTTAATCAGATTTCATCTCTTATCTCTTGCTGCGTTTTCTTTGCAGGGTTGCGGAGGCCTAAAGCTCAACTTGGGTGAGAAATTCTTCAGACTTTCAGATGTTGGACATTTTACCTCCATTCCTCTCTCTTATCTATTGATTAAAGAGGTTAAAGGAGAAGTTCAGTTTTTTGCACATTAAGCCTTACATCATGGATATTTACGACCATATACAATGTTCTACAGCATTATTATGACAAACACTGCAGTCATAAGAGCTGGAGCTCCTTGCTGACGTCACTGCTACCTGAAAACAACAGAGGTGAAGGGGCATTTTAAGTGCTTTGACAATCCGTCGAAAAAAGGTTGTTTTAAAAGACTACACAATCACCGAATGTTTAGTGGTGTCCTCTCATGTACTGACACTAGAGCACCAAGTTGAACAGTGGCTATTAAGCTGGAAACAGCCATTTGTTTGTTTTCTGACGCAGCTGAAAGATCCATCTCTGGGTTAAAAGTCATTGTTTTACTTTGTGTTTTAGTGTTGGTACATGAGAGGAAACCAAAAAACATTCTGGGATTGTCTTGTCTTTCAAATTTACCTTTTTTCGATGGCTGTAGAACATTGTATATGATCGCAAATATCCTTATTTTAAGGCTTAATGTGCAAAAAAAACAAATTTTTTTCTTTAAATGGTTTGGTAAAGAAGTGCAATTAGCATAATGGACCTGCAGACTCGTATAAAACAATATGGGAGCAACATATTTTCTTGTTGTTGAGCAGTTGTTCAACCATAAGATGAGAACTACAGGGGACCATGTTTGATATAGGAAGCTGCAGCCTGTGAGGCCAGATGGAGAGCTGTAACCTTGTCAACATGAACACAGAAGCTTGACTGAAGACAAGCGATCGAACGTGCAGAAACCGTTTGACTGGCTAAGTTGTAGGGAAAGGAGAACGCCTTCCTTAAGGGGCATTAACTTTGATTTTACAACCTTGATTTTATTGCAGATTAATTGCATAGCAACCAGGTTGATTTCATTTAATTTCATCAGTCGAATGTCACCATAATTAAGCACTAATCATTTCTCAAGCTTGGCTGTTAAATGATTTATGTTTGTGTGTTGCGGTCAGGACGTAATAAGTGCAGATGACACCAATTACGTTTAGTGTTGGCACTTCAGGTGTGTCTGACTTGTCAACGCCTTTATGCAAACAAAGAAAAGAGCTGATGGCAGAACCTGCAAATCTGTCCTGCTGCTAGATACGCCGTACAAATAAAAACCGCTGAACCCTTTGGCATGTTTGTATTTTTCTTTTTACAGCATTTAATCAAAATGGATGTACGCTGGCTCTTAAACACTGATAGGGAAAAAAAGGTAAATGTAATCATCGCACATTAAATTAAAGTGAAAATATACAAAACAAAAAAGAAGTAGACACTGATCTGTCAGTGGAAAGTTGTCAGTGGTACCTCTAGTTGCTGTAAGAAGTTGCGTAATAAGTTGCATGAAGCTCAAATGTGTGTAATCAAGGTGTGACAAAGGATTAAAGAATTAAGGCCTCCACACAACAAATGTGGGTTTTTTTTTAAAGAATTAATTTGCATCAGTAATATTTTCAAACTGCTGATTTATCATAAGTACTTTCACACTGAAAGCGAATGTTATGCTGTAAAAAAAAAAAAAAGACCCTTAAATTTTTTGCATCCAGGTCGATTTTTCTGAGCTTTCGCACTGTGAAGTCATCAACCAACCAGGATGGTTGTGAAGAATAGACATCACATCTATCTCCTACAACAACAACATCAACACTTGGACAAATCTCAATCATAGCACAATATAACAACTCTGACTTAATTCTGCTCAATCTAACCCTTCTTACCACCCACACACTCTGCCCTCAGTTAATGTACATGCCTCAGAAATAAGCAGTGTGAATAGTTTCGATCTGAAATATTTGCATCCCAACAATTTGCATTTTTGTGTCATTTATTCATTTCGCATCCGGTCTGTAAAGGCCTCAAATTAATGACTCTGTGCCCCGAGATACCTAATTTGTATACTCACGTTAATAATTTGTACTCTGAAATGTTGATTAAAAAAAAAAAAAAAATCTTAAGCCAGACTTTCTGAAAGTGTAATCTAAAATAAAATTTCACAAATCATAATGGTTTTTAAATGTATTTTTTTGTCGGCAGCACATTAAAGCATTTTTTTGTCCAGATGTTGCAACACAAACTGGTTCTGAGACTCTTCCAAACAAAATAATATTTGAAGCCTGTAAACAGCGCTGTACAAATACACTTTCTTGGCGTGGGTAGGGAAACCTGCTTTGTTTGAGAGATGTGACCGCACAGCGCTCCAGTTAAACATTAATGTACTCACCAAAAATTACTAGTCATGCCAGCACCTTGCCTAGCTACAATCCAGAAGGTCAAGGAAAAACATTTACTACATATCGTAATGTTCATTAAGCGCAGATTGCTTTGAATAGTTCTAATCATTTTATGCATCATTGGTATATTACCACTTCCCTAACCTTAAAAACTACCCCAAAATCCTCTCAAGTAGAAACTCATTTAGCCTGAAAAAGCTGCTCTAAAGTCTCTGTAATGTTCCTTGTAGCTGATTACTTAAATATAGGGTTTATACACGTGGCAAGCAGTGGGGATAATGAGAGTGCAAGGCCTAACTTCAGGTTTACAAAATGCTCAGTGAGACACAACAGTTACATTTCCTCTTCAGTGACTTGTGTCTGCCTCACAGTTCTCTTAAAGTCAAAGCAGGACTCAGTGTTACTTCATGCTTTTTGTTGTTGATCATATCAACTGTTACAGAGGTGACAGCGCGTCTCTGCGATATCTACCAGACGAGTATTCACTTTAGATAGGCCTCTCTTCTCTTAACTGTCCGCTTGAAGGTCAGCGACTCACCGTATGATTAGTCTGCCTCCACTTTGTGTTACACAAAGCAAGTGAGTCACACTTTGTCAACAGGAGCGACGTCTGACTGTCCCTGTTTGAGTTAATGAGTGATGAAGTCCTCAGCCAGCGAACAAGGCGCCTTTCTGTGCTGACCTGAGCTTGTGTTAGTTAATGACTAATTACAGCATTGTGTTTACCATTACCTGACAAGGTGAGTGAGTGGTACAGACAGTTCTGTAAGAGCGGGACAGCTGACCTGACTATGTGCCGCGGTGGGATTGTGTCATCAGCCAAAAATGTAAACCAGTGGAAGTGTTTACATGAGATCTGCATTATGCCTGCCAAATATCTCCATGAGATGTTTTTGAACAGGCTGTGATGAGTGTTTTGACCAACTATTGTTCACAAGCAACAGGTGTGGAAAAGTCGTGTTGGGACCTGCAAATACCGCAGAACTGTGCAGCGCTCTGTGCATGAGCGACTTTTTTGGGATAGACAGCGAGAAAACTTGCGTGCAATTAGTTTGTGGACTGCACACACATTCTTCAACACAGAGAAGCACACCCTAGTTGCAAAGGTTAAAATCAGAAGCTTGGGGTTATGGACACAGGCAGGTGGCGGTGTCAAGAGGGCGTCAGCTTGCAGCTATGGACTCGAACCCAGTATGAAGCTGCGAGCACAGGGAAGTGTCCTCCATGAGTTTGAATCCTGCTCAGTTCAAGGCTGGTTTATCCCAGAATATTACCAGTAAAGCCAGAAGAAATATCTGAGAGCTGAGGCACGGGCCTCATCAACTGGGCTTTCAGTTCACACCAAAATAGATTTAAAAACAAATGCCGGTAATGCTGACAAACCCTTGAGGTTTGGTGGTGTATCTAAATTTGCCCAAGCTAAAATCAGTAATAAGCAAGTAATGAGTTTTTGCCTGTTAGTGTTTAAACTCAAAGTGTGAAACTGAGAGACTGAGGCTCTTTGAGTGAGAGAGAGAGACAGGTATTGCTGCAGACAGTGTTGTGGAATGTGTGGTGGAGTTTCTGCGGTTTGCAAAGTGTTTGGTAAGGGGAGGGACCAAAAGCGTTGGTGAGCTACTTCTGGGTTGCAGGGCCCGCCCCCGGCTCGCTCACTGTCTGCTCTCTTTCCCTTAAAGCAACAGTTACCTCACAGTGTCTCCTTGGCCTTGGCGTCTTATCCATCATTTGGCATTTTTCTCTCTCTTTTCCATGTTTGCTCATGAAATTAATGTTGAGCCACAGGTTGAGGAGGCACACACTGATAGATAGACTGTAAAGGTTGTTATCTGGCTCCACTGATGTTTTTACTCTCTTGGTGTCCCCCAGGTACATGTGTGGTCAGTAAAGTGTCCTGGACAACAGCATGGCACTTTATCAGTTGGGTGAGATGAGGTGAGTGAACAGGCTGAGAAGTTAGCTTTAAACGCCTAACCTGGTACCACAGCTAATCATCCACTGAGCACAGGCTTGATTTGAGGTTGACTTTCAAATAAACAGAATTATGAAACCATGCATCTATAAAATCTGTCCTTTTGGCAATTTTCTGATTGATTATTTTACATTCCCTAACTGCTGCTTGTAAGGCAATCAGATGTGTATTACTCCTAGATCAGGCCTTGTAGAGAAATTTTATGAATATGTCTTTCAACTCTAGGGTCTAATACAGCAAATTAAGTCTGAATTACTGAACATCATGATTTTTCTTTCCTCCATCAGCGCTGCCTGTTAGCAGTGTGAGCTCCGCTGACAAACTGGCACAGCTTCTCTCCATACCAGACCTCCACCTCAATCACCAGCCAATCAAATGCACCCAGACAATAAACTGGCCAATCATGGCAAGCAGGTCACCAATGAGAGCCGATCCCAAATACCCAGTATAAACCAACAGGCTCAGCAGCAGCAGGGAGCTGCTGGCCACCTGGGTCCAAAGGGCATCGGTGCAGGGAGCCATGGAGTCAAAACCAACCAGATATCCCCTGGCAACCCTGGGCTGAAGACTGTCAGCCAATCTGTGAGCGGTGTCGGAGGGATGCTGAAAACCAAATCAAAGCGGGAACGCAGCGTCTCCATTGATTCGAGTGAACCAAGAAATGCCGTTCCCCCGGCCCTGGAGACAGATGCCAAAGGAGGTAAGTCACATATGCATGAAGGAAACCGTGTCAGCATCTGAGACTTAAAGACAGGGTGTTTCTGTTTTAAGTATGCAGAAGTTCACTTCCTTTAACGTCCTATCAACCAAATCTGAACCCAAAATACCAGATTACACGCGCTCACCTCCTCCACAACAGGAAGTAAATGTGAGGACTGAGAGGACAGAAGAACTTGTTTTCTCTCTTGCTGAAATGCCCTGACCTTTCAGTGAAGCGTCAGAATTTCCCCCTGGCTTTTGATAGTTTGTACCATGCTTGCGCTGCAATGACGTGTTTCAGATGAAAAAGCATCTGGGCTTTCTGTAAAGCTGCGAGAGAGAGAGAAAGACAGGTTATGAGGTTGTGAAAACTCAGTTAGGCTAGAGAGGTTGTTATTAAAGCAGGAGACAGTGAGTGGGTGGGAGGACTTAAAGACCTTTTGTGAGTGTCTCAGTAAACATTTGTGTGCATGCGTTTCAGAACAAAGTGTTTGATGTGCATTTGTTTGCTGTTGCTTATTTTAGCGTTCGTGTGTGGTCACATGAGCTTTTGAATGCAGATGACATTAATGTGATTTTGTGAAACTCACTGGGGTTTCCTGTGCATGACTTAAGCCTCCCCCATTAACACTCACACACACACACACAAAATACACAATTCACACACACTTGGACACTCAGAGGCAGGTTTGGTTACCACGCAGTGAATTTCTGTAAGTAGAAAAACAAAACAGCCTTCAAGCAAAGTACTCACCCTCTTCTTTTTATTTCAAATCACACTGCCACCAAAGTGACTAAACCTCAGTGACTGTGTGAACGCAGTGGCACAGTGGTTCAATAGTGGCTTTCTTGTCAAGATAAACCAACTGCTGGTAACAAAAACATTCGCGGAAGACAAGAGGTCAGCTCTTTCATACTGCCTTTCTGTGACAAGGTAGCAGTCCTCCCTCTGCTGTGCTTTTCTTTGTGTTGTCACTGCAAACTTCTTACTTACTGTACATTCAGTCTTTTTAAGTCTGTGGTTACCCAGGCACATCTGATGTGTTTATTGGAAGGTGATTTTCTGCCACAGCTTCTATAAGATGTTCAGTAAAGAACCACAAACCCCGTGCTGATTTATGTGTAGAGCTTCTCTAAATATGTGATAGTAATCAGGAATATTGCCAGTGTAATTTTCTTTTCTGTCATCATTTTGAGTTTAAACCAAACTCTTCTGCGTCCTCTGCTTCAGGTTACATTCGGGAAATGTCAATGCGGCTACATATTTCTTATATTTGTTTGCATCCACAAAATAATTTGTGTGCCATGTGAGAAGGCTGAGCATGAGACATTACATCTGCAGATGTGATTAGCATGCATGGCATATTGTTTGGTAAGGAAAGAAAACAAATGGGCAAAACTGCTTATTATTTGTTGAATTTTAATTGTAATTTTAAAGTCAGTATTTTTTTTGAATGTCTCAATTTTTTTTTTTTTTTGTTCAGGCAAAAGAGCACAGAGCTGTTTTATAGTTTTACATCAGCTTTTCCAATGACAGGGCAAGAGTGAGATTGCAAAAAGTACAGGCATACGTTCTGATCACAACAGCAGGAGCAGGTCTGCAGAGATGTCAAGCATGGGTGCATCAACCCCATGTGGGAAATTGCACACCTCAGTTGTTTTTACAGTTTGGCTTACAGAGACATACCATAGCTAGAGCTGAACATAATGCATTATTTTAAAGTATGACTCATACCTTTTACTAACACAGCACTATGATGCAGCTTTTTTTTTTTTTATTTAAAGTGATTGTGCTATTTGACATCCT
Organism: Naso vlamingii; assembly: GCA_029822935.1. Taxonomy (NCBI): domain Eukaryota; kingdom Metazoa; phylum Chordata; class Actinopteri; order Acanthuriformes; family Acanthuridae; genus Naso; species Naso vlamingii. Next base: position 24,452,060 of record JAPQLA010000023.1, on the reverse strand, counting down.
GTTTAGATTTAAAAGCATGTGTTACATTTGTCAAGGCAACTGTAAGATGAGACCCTTAAATTAACCAATTTACAGCAGGTAAACTTAACTGGATTAGAACTGATTTGATCAGTTGTACATTATCGTTACGCTCCTGCAAATACAGTGGTGAATCCATATTGGGGATTTTATTTATTATTAGGTTTTAGCACTGAATGATAAAAACCAATTAACCTTGGTAATAACCTTTATAAAGGAACTATATTATGCCAGTTGTAATTCATGTGTTGATGTGTGTGTATTATCCTCTAGAGGGTGTTATGCGCAGTAAGCGGCGCTGTGTTCTGGAGAAGAAACAGCCATATAGTGGAGATGAATGGTGCTCTGGACCTGACACAGAGGAAGATGAAGACAAGCCACACACTGCGACCCACCGTAAGTCTGCCTGCCTCCACAGAGTGAAATATTTGCGAGTTGCGGTCATCTTATGTTACACAGTCCTTGTTAACAATGATTTTATTGTGAGCACAACTGTGCACATGAATTACATGTTAAAAAATGTTTCCATTAAAAGAACAAATTTAGGCTATAAATTATCCATAGCTGTTTTCGGATCCTACACACATGTTTAAAAGAAGAAGATGTCACTCTGGAGAGCTTAACTGTCCCTTTACCATGATTTAACTTTACATATGTTTTAGCACCATCTAGTGTTGAGATGTTGTAGCCAAATTGATGCACAGACTTTGCAGTTTTAAACCAGTATACTATGTTATTATTATTAAACCAGTGCACTGATGATTTTTCTCAGGAGAGCGTGGAATGGCAGGTCCTATCCAGGGGCTCTCCGATCGCCTTTCTACAGGGCCCATGTCTGAGCCTGGGGTTCCTGTAATGGGATGTGGAGTGGGACCTGGGCTAAAGGCAGAGCCACCTCAGCCTTCACAGCAAGTGGTGTATGTTTTCACAACCAGCCTAGCCAACAGGTGAGAATTTTTTTCAGGCCTTGTTGGTGATTATTCATGTCAAAGGAGGAGAAGCCTAGATTATCTTTATTTTATCAGCAAACCTGATATGTATTTTAGATTTTGATTAAATCCTCAGTTCAACACTGAATTATGTAACTGTAGTGACAATTTAATTTGTAATATTGCTCTATTTGTTTGACAGTGCTGCAGAAGCAGTAATGAAAGGACAGACTGATTCCATTCTTCTGTTTCACCAGCAAAATGTTCCTCGCACAAAGTTGGAGCAGGTCAGACATCCCAAGCTCAGCAGCATATTAAACAAATGTCATGTTTGTGTGAAACCTGTTAAACCACTAGGGAGCAAAAGTGTTCACCACAGCAGAGACCACAGGGGCCAAAGCTGAATTTGTTTAGCTGTTTTCTTCTCAGTTATCTCTTTGTTCCCGTTTTCAAGAGCAGTTGTGACTGCTGTGAGTATTTATACTGGGAAGGTGAAATGCACTATGTGTGTTTTGGGTCAAATAAACAAATAGACAATATACCTTACAATGTAAAACATGCATAGAAATTAAGATTATAAAAATAAAAATAATGTAATTGTAGGCGTAATTCTAGGTTTTTCATAGCCATAACTTGCTTTTTCCTCCTCTTGTCTCCATTAGGGCCACCCATCAGGGAAGCTTCCTAACCCATCTGAGAAGGTAAATTCCAGCTGCTCTCCACCAACAGGCACCCCTAAATCCCAAAGTGGAACTCCACGGCCAGCCTCTGCAGGAGTTGGAGGCCAATTGCATCCTGTAGGGACACCGTCATCAGCAGGACACTCTGATAATGAATCCTCTCAAACCAGAACTGGCAGAACCAGCAATCAGCAAAACAGCATTATCACCAACAGGACAGAGGGAGGGAGCATTGCCACACCGGCAGGCCCAGTCCCAGTGACTGGAGATGGAGAGGTTGCAGGGGGTATGACGCTTCCTGATGCTGCTGTTTCTCCTTCGGGGAGTCCCTCCATCCTATCTGCGCACCTACAAAGTGATACAGGTCAGAGGAGTGGCCCAGGGAACTCAGATGGTCTTTCCAAAGAGCAGTTGGAACACAGGGAGCGCTCTTTGCAGACACTGAGAGATATAGAGAGGCTGCTTCTCCGCAGTGGGGCAAATGGAGGCAGTGGAGACACAGAAAGCTCCAATAACAATGCTGGTAATAATCCCTCCAATCTTAATAATAACAACAGTAGTGATAGGGCTGGTATTCTCATGGATAGTGACAATGGTACTAATAACTCTGGAAATTGCAGTAGTGGTAATATGCTATCATCAGCCTTGGCCTCGATTGGAGGAATGAAGAGATATGAAGAACCCCTCCAGTCAATCATATCTCAAACACAGTCCCTCGGTGGACCTGCCCTTGACAGCCCTCAGATGGAATCCCACCATAACCTACCACAACACCCTCATCACCAGTTGTCTTCACCTGGGGTCGACATGGGTCCCTTACTTGGACCGGAAGGGCTGACACCAGAGCAAATGGCTTGGAGGAAACTTCAAGAAGAATACTACCTAGAGAAGAGAAGGCACCAGGAAATGCAACCCCCCACTCATCCCCAGCACTTTAGAATGATGACTGAGATGGGCATGCATGGAGGTCCTATGATGATGAGAGGACCACCTCCTCCCTATCACAGCAAACCTGGTGATCAGCAGTGGAGTTCTGGCAATATGATGGGGGGAGGAATGGGTGGAAATGCACGAATAATAGACATGCACCAAGAAGGACCTCGTGGCCCAAGGTTTCTAGGACAGATGCAGAGAGGGCCACCTGGGGGAGGTAGTTTTCCTGGTAGTGCAGGGGGAGTATTATCAATGGAGGGTCTAGGACCCCAAAGGCCCTCCAGGCCGGGTATGATCTGGTTAGATGAAATACCAAACAGCATAGGTGGTGGAGGACCCTTTCATGGCTGCTACCCTGGTGGACCTCCTCAGCACTTACAAGGTGACTCAGAGCATCCGTTAACACATGAGGAAATGTTTCGCCTCATGGAGAAACGGCAAATGCAGGGGCTTCCGAGGTTTGAACTTGACAGAATAGCTAAGCAGCAGCAACATGGCAACCTTGGCTCAAGAATCATGGATAATCCAGGGGGCCCAGACTTTCCCAATTTGGGAATGAGCCGAGGTCCACCCGTGACTCGAAGTGATCCTATGGACTTTCCTGTCTCAAGGGAGATCATTGGCTCTCCTGGAGGGGGCCCCCAGATGAGAGACTTGGTGGATTCTCCTCTGGGGAGCAGTATCACAGTGAATATGAACCCACAGATGAATGTTCAGCAACAACAGCAGATGATGCTGTCTCAGAAACTCAGAGGAGGTTCTGCAGGAGGGGGGTCTTTAGGTGAAATGTTTAGCCTCGGAGAAATTTCACGAATCAGGGCTTCACAGAATGGAAGAGGAGTAAATAAGGGAATGATTCCAGGACCTGATGGCCCCTTTCAGTTTCCCAATCAAGGTCCCTTCTCTGGAGGACAGGTGGAAGGGCCCTATCTGCAACGTGGCCCTGAAATATTTGGGCCTGACCAGCAAGGTCCTAATCAAGTAGGAGGTACGTCTCGTCTTAGTCATATGCCCATGACTGGAGGCCTCAGGGGAGCAGACCTCAGTCCTAGGCACCCCTCTGATCTGTCAGTCAGTGTTAACCCGCTGACCTCTCCTTCAGTGCCTCCTCCTCATCAGCTCAAGTCTCCATCCCTCAACCAAGAGCCATCTCCTCTTCTACCATCTCCTTCTGCTCCGGGACTGAAGTCACCATCACAGATTTCAAATCACCCCCCTCTTCCTCCTGCCTCTGGTGCAGGGACACCTTCCTCTTCTTCCATGAAGTCTCCCCAGGTAATGGGATCTTCCAGCCTTGTGTTGCACTCTCCATCTGCCTCTCCTGGACGACTTAAGTCCCCAGCCATGGTTGTGGGCTCTCCAGGGTGGGCATCTCCTAAAACAGCTCTTCCAAGTCCAGGTGGTCCAACCAGTGGTAAGGTAGTGGGCAGCGGAGGAGGTAGTTCCACTGAAACAGGTACACTCAGAATCCAAGATGGAATTGGTTCATCAATAATGCCTTTTCTTGTATTGATGTGTTATTAATAATATTTTTAATGTTCTTTGCAGGCCAATCACTTCCCCCAAGGAGTTCCAACTCTACCCCCATCAGTCAACCGGGATCTGTGAATCCCAGTATGCCATTTACTTCCTCTCCTAATACCCTTCCATCTCAGAATCCTTTATCTCTGATCATGTCTCAGATGTCCAAGTATGCCATGCCCAGTTCAACTCCTCTCTACCATGATGCAATCAAAACAATTGCCACTTCCGATGATGAGATGCTTCCAGATCGACCTCTTCTTTCTGGTGTCAGCATTGGAGGTAGGAAAACAAGGGCACAGTGACAGAAATCATCTTAGGGCCTGTGTCCACCTGGTGTTGTTTTTTGGGCAGAAAAGTGCTAGCGAGGAGTGCTGGGATGAAGCGCTTGTGCACTGAGGGAAAAAGCACTGTGCGCTGAGAGCATAAAATTCTGCATGAGTCTTGTCTCAATGACTACAATGTCTTGACAACAGCCGCTATATCATTGAAACTGCTTCATTGCTTTCACTATCTGTTTTGTATTTCAAATCCTTTGTCTTTACTATGAGCATCAGAGAATGCTTTCCCTCACACTTTGTATGGATGATGAGCTTAATAATAATAATGGCTATCATGGCTTCAGGGATCAGACACGGAGCAGAGAGGATGTCAATATGATAGGCTGGATGAGGAAAATGGTGATGTCACCAGGACCTCTCTAAAAAGTCAGTATTATTTGGTTAGTTAGTATAATTTTCAACTGGGAATGTTGGTGGGAATGGGAAATATTTTAAAAAAAGGGGGGGGGGCAGAGCGTTTGGAGAAAAGACGCTGGGTGCTGCACTTTTCCTCATAGTGGTTGCATGCTGTTACAGTTTCTCTCCTCATTGAGAAAAACTGAAAAAAGCTCTCAGAAAAAAAGGCAAGTGGACACAGGCCCTTATAAAGTTCAGAGGAAGCAGTAAAATGGCCTTGGTCTAGCGTGCCAATGAAAGATTTTACCATGCCATCAGAAATACATTAAACAAATGAAGTGTCGTAGAAGGTACTTATAGGCAAGTCAGCTCAAATCATCTGGCCTTAACTGTCTGTATTACAGACGAGAAATCAAAAAATATGAGTGTACCACCAATTTGTTTGTTTTTAAGTCTGATGTGTTGAGAAATAGAGCTGTCTATTTTTAAATGTTTGTGGTGTGATTATTCCATATTTTTACATGCTGGCTTTGATTTACACCAGGAAACATGGGGAACCCCCAGGCTTCCCAGATGCTTGTCTCCCAGGGCTCCATGGGTCCTCACAGTGATCCGCAAAGCCCCATGGGTATTGCAAGCCAAGGTCAGCAGCACCTTTCCCATGATGCCCCAGGAACTGTGCTTACGTCTCCAAATGACATGGGCATGCCTGCCATGAATTCTGCAATGATGGGAGGTGGTGCACCTGATGGAATGGGGCCTTGCAATGTCTCACCTATATCTCAGAACCAGATGGCTGGTTTTTCTCGCATCCAGCAACCACCTCATGGACCCATGCATTCACCTATTGGAGGAATGTCGCAAAATTTCACTCAGTCTAATGAGGATATTTTACCAACTCAACAGTTACACCTACTTAGCAAAGGTCATCCTCTCCAACGCACCTCTCATCCCTCAGACTCATTTGCTTCTTTGCCCATGGGGGATGGCCCGGATCTCAGTGAAGTCATACGACCCACTCACACAGGGATCCCTGAGTTTGATCTCTCTCGCATCATTCCTTCAGATAAGCCCAGTAGCACTCTTCAGTATTTCCCAAAGAGTGAGCCACATCAAAATCCACATCAGGGGCCATCATCCCAGCAACCTACTCCACAGCAGCTCCTGAAACAGCTGTCTTCCACTGGCCCTCCCCACAGTATCGGCCCTTCATCCAACCCCCACTTAGCAAACCTACAGAATATGATGGCTGAACAGCAGCTGCCACTTCACCCCTCTCATGGTGGAGTACGCCAAAGCATGGGCATCCCTCAGGGGAGCTCTAGGGTTATGGTTTCTGGTGGGGGCATGGGCCCCATGTGCCCCCCTGGACATATGATGGGAAGGACAAGCATGGTGCCACAGCAGCAACTCCAACAACAAGCCATCATGGCAAACAGCCTTCTCCACCACCCTTCAAATCAATATCCTGGCATGATGTCATCCCAGCAGCACCCACACAACCTGATGGCACAGCAGAACATTATGATGATGCAAGCTAAGCAGCGAAGCATGTCAGTTCCAGGGGATCCTTTTGGTCCCCAGGGTTCTCTAATGTCCCCTCAGGGTCCCATGATGGCCCCTTCCCACCCACAGTCTGGAATGATGGGCCCCCAGTCTCTCAGACAGCGTGGAATGTCTCTGGACAGTCCCATTGGCTATGGTCCTGGAGGTATGGCCAATATGCCATTCTGATCCAATTCACATAAACTGTAAAAAAAAAAAAACACAAAAACAAAACCCTAAACATGTCAACTAGGTTACTTTCCCATTGTGTCCTAGTTTTTTCATTGTTATTCTTGCAGTTAAAGTTGAAAAGAGGAACTGAAAAATAAAAAAAATCAGTGATAGTCTTGAAATTTTAAATTACAACTGATTTAAAATATTGAGTATTTAAAAACACTGCAACGCAGTAAAATAACAAATCTGAAGCCATTTTCTAAAATACTGTAAAATATGTATATTTCAATGATGTGTGTATTTGTTGTGGAAACAGAGTGGCAGTCAGGAGAGGAGTGCCTCAAATTTCTATTTGTTTTAATATCATTGATTTATTTTCTCCAACTACCAAACTGTTGTGCAAAACAATTCATATATATATATAATTCTTGCTGTATATAAGATGCAATTTGTGATTGTTTGCAGTTGTTCTGTATAACTGTGTTTTAATATAAGTATAAAAATAGAATAATACTGATCTCTAAAGTGATTTTAGTTTTGGTTATTGTGTTGCCATTTATTGCTTGATACTGACACCAGACACAATGTTGTATGAATGAAATCTTTATTAAATTCCATTAGCAGTAGCCAAGATACAAGCAAAAGCAGACTTCAGTCAACAGTAACATTTTTTTCTTGACTGGTTTAATAAAACATCTGTTAAATACAGTAAAAAGTAGCAGTTGGTACTATATCTTCAGAACATCTCATAAAATCAAAACTTTTTACACAATTGCAGACAAAATACTGTCGATCAGAAGCAGTTCGTTCATTTACAGCTGAGATAGTACAAAGTTTCTCAGATGAGGACGGTGCTGGTGGTTGTCACTCCATCAGAAACGGATGGTCGACTTTGAACCTGAGCGCTGAAGAAAGGCATGCAAACACGGCTGCAGCCCAGTTTACAGAGCAGTTGTAGGAGCTCATTGCGGAATCGTACCCCGACAAAAGCATATAGGAAAGGGTTCAGACAACAGTGTGCGAAACCCAGACTCTTTGTCACAGTAAGTGTTTGATGCAGTATTATAAGAGATTCACAAGTTTTATCTATGAGATCCAGTTCTTCCATAGTTTTTATCAGTAAAGTGATATTATACGGTAGCCAACAGACACAAAATACAATAGTGACGAGTAAAGCCACTCGAATTGCTCCTTTCTTTGCTTGGCTTTTCTGACTCTTGAACAAGGTAACTACCACTGCTGTGTAACAATAGATCATTGCAGTCAGTGGTAGGAAAAAGCACACATGATCTAAGACTCTGGTGGTCAAAAGCCAGTTGTTTGCATGGATACCATAATCATGAAAGAAGCAAGAGGACGTAGATGTGTTTGTGTCTCTCACAGTAAGAAAAACAACATTGGGCATTGATAAAGCCAAGCAGACCAGCCATAACAAAGTGCATGTTAGGTGAACTGTTCTCCGACGTCGGCTCTGCATGCTAGTAATAGCATGAACAATTGCCAAATATCGATCAAACCCAATGCAAGCGAGAAGGAAGCTCCCACAGAGAAGGTTAAGCTGTTTCACCAGGCCCAACAGCTTGCAGAGGAAATTGCCGAACAGCCAGCCAGCGGTATTCTCAACCAAATCAAATGGAAATGTAAAAAGAAGCATGAGGTCGGCCAGGGCAAGGTGCAGTAGGTAGATCTCAGTGATGCGCAGGAAACGCCAGCGTCTCAGAAGGACTGTTACCATCAGGCTGTTTCCTGCCATGCCCAGGAGAAAGATCAGGCTGTAAAGCACGGATTGGAAGACTGCATGAAAGGTCTGCAGGCTGATGTCAGCGGAGTCATCATCGCATGGCCCTTGCTCGTCTATTGGATATTCGTATTCTGAGTAATTGACATCAAAATAACCATAGGCGTCAGTCTCTAGCCCCTGTAACATAGAGAATATGAAGAATACTGTTAATATAACCGTTTGAAAATCACTTTGTGTGCAGTGGATTAACACACAATTACATTGTACACTCTAATTCCAGTGGTTCTTTTTTTAATCATAAAAAAAAAAGATTTATTACATAAGCTTGAATAGATTTAAAATTAGTACCCTGACTGTGTTCTCTATTATTTTTCTAATTCAGCTGGCAGGAAACGGCAAATAGCCTGATATTTCTCACTTCTCCTTTGCAGTAGTTGTCGGACATTTTGGGCAAAATATGCCAAAACATTCTACTGTGGCTGTATATTCATGAATAAATTCTAATGACTTCTTCCCTTTCAACAACCAACTTAGTATCATATCTGGTGAAAAACTCATAATTATTTATTATTGAAACGTGACTTTAAATTAGGACTAATACAAAAGTTGTTTTAGTAATTGAAGGGCTTCTAAAATTGCTAATATATATTTTTTTTCAATATCTTTGCATAAGACAGAGGTTATTCATATAAACAAAAATAGGACAACTCTGGTATGTGAAAATAAACTTAAGAGTTGAAAATTATATAAACAAATTAGAAATAGATGTGATCACTGCTGTCATTATTGTCAATGTTACTTTTGAGCCATATTTATGATGACTATTACATTGTTTTTTATAAAAGTTATTAAACAAAATTTTACTGTAATTTTGTCTACAAGAATGAAGTTTATGGATTTGATTCAGAAATTAAAAATGTAGATCATAGGACAGATAATGTGTTGTGATGAATACCTAATTTAAAATAAATAATTTCAGATATAATTGCATTTTTGCTTTGTTAAATGATATTTTTTTTCCTTCTACATCAGTGTCATGGCAAATGAATTTCAGTGTATAGATATCAAATATACGCATATCAATCTACAGCACTCTACTTTCATGATAAACATACAGCAGGATGTATTAGAGTGAATTTCTTCCCATCTTATTTCCCCAGTGAGTTAACAGGAAAGACCAGATGTAAGTAGCTAAAATTTGTTTAGGTGCATTTTTTTCGGTTCAGTAATTCAAGCCACTGTACTTTATTAATAATGTTTCTCTTACTGTAACAATTTAAAATCCTGTGGTTAAATCTCAATCATAGACAGTAGTTACAAATTTGCTGGTATCTTTAAAATGAGTGGTGCTGCAATTGAGGATTAAATGATGCTTAAAAGTTACGCATTATCTTAATCTAATATCTTAAACAGTAGATTTTAGCTACTAAAATCTGCACACTAGCAAATAAAGGACATTGGATTACAGACTTAATCACAGTAAGACTTACACTTACAATTTTTGGTTTAAAAAAATATAAATTTATTGTCTACACACACATTCAAACATCTAAAGTTAAATGAAGAGCAGAACACACCCATTTAACATGTTAAATAAAAACTTTCAAGAAACAACAGTTCTGCTGAACCTCTTAAGCAATTTACCAGTTGCTCTAAGAATTCTTACCTTAAAATTTGTAATGGTTGTTATTGCCATGAGGGAAAAGTCTTGATCACAATTGATGTATGGTTTACACCGCTGAAATGAAATGCGCTGCCACTTCCTGTTTGTGCCTCTTTTATATGCGCTGATTTCTTTCTCGGGTGTGTATTTTTTAGTCACACTGAGTCAAAAGGGACCAAACATTAAAGCAGGCATGCAAAACAAGCAGTGCGGGGCTAAGCAACTGCACCCATCTGGTCTATTCTCACTTCTTACAAAAAATGATACTGAACTGCTCACGTTTATTTCGGTGTCCTAGGCTACAATCACACACCCTCACAAATCTTATGTGCACAACATCATCTGTCATCCTCTGAAAATCAGATAATATTGGTGTAACCATGAACATCAGCTGGCTATGTCAGTGGTATCAGTTCTCTGTTTTTCATTGCAACATTTATCACAAAAATGTCAAGTAGGTAAAACTGTTTGAGGTTAAAGTTTAAGGTTATTATTAATTTAACTATAAATATCTTTGAGATATTTAAAGGAGGCAGGGTTTAATACGGGTGTTGAACGCTTCCAAGGAACCCTTAAGGAAGGCCCTGAATCCCAAACTGCTGACGCTGCTGCGTGGTCAGCACATCAAACTGTGGCTGTACTGGACACCTTCCGGGGTGTGAGTGTGAACATGAACAGAGCAATTCTTAAAAAAAGAGCCTTCTGATCCCTGATTCTTCATTTGACTTGTGGAGTCCGTAAGTCAACAATGACGTTATCAAACACGCAATGCCACTTTTTGAGAGCAGCACCATTATGAAACTAGTAAATCCATTTCTAAACCAAATTATCAACATCACATTTTTTTAAAGCAGTGCGTCATAGCTGTGCCCGGGGTGCCAAGTGGCTTAGTTGGTAGAGCAGGCACCCCATATACAGAGGCTGTGTCCTTGCCGCAGTGACCATGGGTTCGATTCCACCTCTGGTCCTTTGCTACATGTCAATCCCCCTCTTTCTGCCATTTCCTGTCTCTCTCTTCAACTGTCCTGTCTGAGTAATAAAGGCACAAAAAGCCTAAAAAACTTAAGTATATACAGTTGTTACTTTGTCCTCACTGGTTGTTTTCCGTTCAAAGTTAACCTGCACAAACGATCATTACATTGCCGGGCAGGGGGCGTGGAGAGAGATAAACACACATTTCTTGCTTGAAAGGACTTCACAGATGCTGGACAGCGTAATCTACAGCAGTGCTTCCTGCCTGTTGGGGCCGAGGACTGCAGCTGTCACCTCGGCAGGAGCCGGCACAAAGCATTGGTACACACCGACTGGCTACTTTTCCACACATAAATTAGGCATTTTTTAAACTCATATCAAAAACGCTACCACACCCACATTACTGTTTCAGTCCTGTGACTTGGCTGTGTGGGTTGAAATGTCGGATATTTCTTGTCCATACTGAATGTCTTCTACACTGTACGTTTAGATGTACTTAACGTGAGATGCATCGATCACAGCTGTTTACGTTATTTTTAGTGTGATATGTAGTTTTGTGCGGTGGTTTCTTTAATGTGTTGAATTAAAACCAGATTAAAAGCCTACATAGGTTATCTACCTACCTATCTACCTATCTATTTATCTATCTGTCTGTCTGTCTACAGTATCTATCTGCTCCATTGCTCTTGCAGCTGCATTCATAACCTTTTATTTGTTCTTTTT
>JAPQLA010000023.1:24216161-24226291 GCA_029822935.1 Naso vlamingii | reverse complement strand
GAGATAGGCCTACACTGTTATAAAAGCTGCAGTATGAAATCTACAATAACTTTTGTCATTATCACTGTGTTAAAGCTCATTTAACTAGATTTAATCAGCTAAGCCTAATGCTTAAAGCTGCAGTTGGTAACTTTAGGGTAAACATAAATAACTTTTTTGTGTTCTATTTGGAAAAAATGTCATAATAGAGTGGCTTAGTCACGCCGCTCTACTTCTGGGCCATGGGACCTTAATTTGGAAAAAATATGAACGGTAATCAGTGGAGACGGACAAACTGTTTTTTGATCCCATTTGGCTTGTGCGTTGATATACACATACGATTGCTGGTAATTTAAAAGATAAATTTTCATGTAAAGAAAGTCAAATTTTGCCGTCAAACAGTAACGTTTAAATAGCATAAATGTTTTTGTGAGATAATATATATGACAACATACGTCATTGATACAGACATGGTTGTTAGCTCAGCAGATTTCACAGCATTTTTCCAGGACGAGGGGAAAAATATTAAAAGAGGTGAAAACCATTATAAATCGGGTCATATTGAGAGCTGCAGGTACTTGAAGGGGGAGTTAGGCGTCTTGGTTGTCAGAGGAGAGAAAATGTTATGACTTCAGTTACATGACTGGTGTTGTAGTCTTTATAATTGCACATTTTCACAGGCTAATACATCAACCGTTTGACAACAAACTTTAGACTTTCTTCACGTGAAAAATTATCATTTAAATTGACAAACATCATACGTGTAATTAAGGGCACAAGTCAAACAGGATCAAAAAATAATTTTCCATTGATTACTGTTACCATTTATTCTGTACTAAAGTCCCGTGGGGTCCACCGGAGGGGGAGTGACTTAGGCTTTATACCCATAGACAGCTACTAGTCAGTCACGTCGCCTGACAGTATTGCAAGATCTCTGTGTTTTCTCATGCCTTTGTATTCAGAATTGATGAAAATCCTACCGCTCCCGTTCTATTAGCCCAGCCCGTGACGCTCTCTGTACTCTTTGTACAGACTGGCTGGTATATGTTGCACTTGGACTTAAAAAAGCGAGGAACAACAAATAGAAATAAAAAGTGAGCCCATGCAAGTCTCACACTACAGCTAACGTTAGCTTGTTAGCAAAAGCTACCAGCTGCAGCTTTAATCAAGAGTTACAGTTACTGTCCCAGTTGAATACTTTGCACACATGCAAAGAGAATGTAGTACGGACCTCACAAGTATCTGGATTATGAAGCCCTTGTGGGCTTTTTTTTTCTTTTTTTTTTTTACCTTTGCTGCTTAATAAGCACCTGATTTTCATATTTTTGCATTTTTGGGCGCACACTTTTTTAATGTCACCTTTAAATGGGGCCGACAGAGTTTAACTTTGATGAAAGTCTTTTGTGAAATTGTCAGCTGGAGCTGGAGCTCCTGCAGAGTTTATACAAGGGGGCTGAGATTAGACTTCAGAGTGCTGAAGAAAAAGATGAGTGACACAGGCGGAGTTAAGGTTACAGTGTCACCTGATCTGTTTTAAATTTCTTTTCTTGTAAAGCTGCTCTCTGTGTCTTTCAGGTCCAGTAATGCCTGCAGCTGGTGCAGCAAAGTGGACAGAAAGCAAAGAAATGTCAAATAAAAATTGACACATATTTCCTTATATGGATTCCCGGCAGAGAAACTACATAAAAGCCTGCCAGTCACCCACTATCAGAATAAATGCCACAGTGGACAAAATAATAAATATTTCTTCAAAAACACTCACATGTAGCCTTTTTATGATTCAGCATGACATTTCAATAATTTAAATTGTCAAAATCATCCACATCCACATAGAAATAAAGACAGAAAAAGTCAGAAAAAAAGTCAAAATATAGCAACATTTACAAAAGCAACTTTAACAGCTGCACTGTGTCAAAACTCACAACTGTCAACTTGTGTGACTCGTGTAAAAGAAAGAAATCCAAGTGCTAAAAGATGCTAATGAGATGCTTATTTGAATTCCAAAGCTTCGAGCAGACTCTATTACTCAGAGAGACTTGCAGTCCAATGAATTAAAGAGGTAAATTAGCTTAAAATGTCTCCATCTCCAACATAACAAGCAGCTAAGAATAAGGCGGTCAGAGGTCAGAGTCACAGTGCACTGATAACAGAGCCAATATTACTGTGCCTCATGAAGGATCATGTGTAATCACTCTCACAGTCACACACATACATACACACACGAACGCCAACACACCTTTTGAAGTGTAATATATGAAAATTACTTTCTGCACGATAGCACGCAGCACCCTTCCCACACTCCTTATCTCTGACTGTGTTTTCTTTATCTGCCTCCTCACCGTTGCTCTCCATTTATCAGCTGCTCTGGCATCCCTGTGACTCGTCTCTTGGACAAAGATGGACACAGGTGGTCAGAGAAAGTGTCCACATGGCTGAGACCAGAGCACTGTCCTGGGGCTCTGGCAGTGGCCTTGAAGGCTTATCATCTCTCCACAGAAGTGCTCTTTCATGCTTTTGATCTCGTGTAAATTAGTTTCTGGCTTTTCTGTTAAAGCAATTTTCCTCCCCACCCCTGTTACAGAAAATCCCAATGATCAGAAACTTATGGGAGTGTCATTCTGCTGTCCTCATGTCTGTGGCTGTGACCTTAATTGACTATCTTAAGGAGGGTAGCTTATGAGATAAAACACGTCAGGAGCTTACAAGGAAATAACAGTGGAGGGAAATACAATGAGCTCGCAATCTGAGCTCTGAACACTTCAACAGAGCTGCCAAGAGGTTAGAATAAACCATTGCTCCCGATTAAAATAACAAATATTAATTAAATCAACTTCATTTCCTTAGCTCATGTTTGGCAGTTTGTCATAAGCTTCAAGGAGACCATAAGCTTGTGCACACCTGGTATTAACATCTGTCCTGAGTGATCCATAGTATGAACACCAAGGAAAAAAAATAAAACAAAAACCCTTCTTTTTATTTCTTTCTTTTCGTGATTTTAACCTGCAAGCTGCACCATTTTAATGTAGCCAGCCTGAAACAAACAGGTTATTGTGAAAGAGCACCGAAAATTAACACTGTGAGCAAAAAGGACCTTGCTGCAAACAAGATGGCAACCTCTTCCTCCACAACTGACAAGAAGTCACATGACCTCTGTAGCGGAGCTCTGTCTTCTTCATGTTGTTATTTGTGAACATCTCCATTGTGCATGTGCATTGTCCATGAGGTTTTTTTTATTCTTCATTATTTAAACAATTAATATACAAATGATATGGCAGTTATCAACAGGCGCTAATGTTTCTTTAAATCATAATAAAATAATAAAGATTATCATTCATATTATTACTAGCACTGTGGCTAGTGCTAGCCAGCTCTGGCACTAGCCACAGCCTGTGTTACAATTTCAGCTTGTGGTGGCTAGTCAACTACTGTCCAGCAAAGACGTTAGCATAACAGTGTTTCCCCTAGAAATCTTTTTAGGCCTGGTGGCAAGAGCTGATAGAGATTATACGCGGCTACTAGGTTTTTTGTTGTTTATCACGTGGTACAAGATTTTTGGTTGGTTATTTCCATGTAAAACACTTGTAACACAGCATTTATTATGAACACAGTGTGCACGGCTGATCTCATCTCTCCTCCATCCTCTCCTGTGATTTCTCCCCGACGTCTGCCCCTCTCCCTTCTTTCCCACCTGTTTCTCACTTTGACTCTGGAGTTTTTGAAAAAAATATTAAAATATCGTGGTGTCCTTTCCCTGTTTTTAGCTTCTAAGGCAGTGCCATGTTCATGCTGATTAGCGCAATCCAATCGATCCTAAACCTAATTGCATTGTGGGACATCATCTAATAGATTTTTTTTTGTTTGTTTGTTTTAACGCACAAGTTTGTTTGCAAGCGCCTGCTGAACAAGTTTGCTCATTAAACAATCACATTGATTGGCTAGCTAACATTAGTCGATCAAGTATATAGCACAGCACTCTAAAAAATGAACCCATTGTAATGTTGGGCTAAACTTAATGACAGTAAAAACAATACACCACATACAACCGCATGGTGGTAACACGAGAAAATATTAAATATCACACACTTAGTATATCGTGAGAATGCCGGGAGAAGAATCTGTGAAGATAAATGCCAGTGTTTCTCAGGTCCAGTGAGCCTATCATTACGTTGCACAGCAGCATTCATTCAAATAGTTTACAAGTCTACTAGTTCACTAGTTCACTAGTTGTTTACCAGTCAGAAACGGAACTAGCCAGAGAGACAGCCTCCGAGGGGGAGGTGTGGCCGTCAAGGGGCACAGGAAGGCTGACAGGCAGCTCAGAGGCTCCCAAATGCAAATGATAATTTCCAAATGAATAGAAAAATTGAGGATATTTTGCATATAAAAAAGGTTGTTATGACCTGTTGTTGGCCTGGCGGCCTGCCAGGCCTGTACACTGGTAGGGGAAACGCTGCATAACATTAGACGCTAACACTACTTCAGCTAATGTAACTGGCAAATAAATTACTCATCACAGTTTGCGTCCAGTTCACAACAAACAATGCCTTTGCCACCTACGCGAACGCACTTTTGCCACTAACGCACAACTTGTCATGCTAACATAAATAGGCCTATGAAGTTGGGAATAGTAGATAATGTATCAGTAAATTACGCAGAAGACAAACTTCCGCTATAAGGGTCACGTGACTTCCTGTCAGTTGCAGAGGCAGAGGTTAAGATGTCTGCCCCCGTGGTCTGGAGATTGGTACACTTGAAACTAGCTGATAACTATTAGCAAATTCTTTACACAACATTTGTATAGAAATGATTCTGTCTCTTTATTTTCTATATTTTGGTCAATTTATATTTTTCTTTCTTTCTTTTTTTTCTAAACAACGCACAAAACAGCCACACGCCATGTATACATAAAACAGAAATCTGCAAACTCATCAGACATTACAACATAGTTTGAAATGGAGAGGAATAAAACCGATGGGGGGTGCAGATCGATAAAAGTAAAATCACTTTTTTTCGTCGTGTTTTCTCTTAAATTTGCAAACAGCGAGAAGGAGGGCAAGAGTACCAACATATCAGACCTTTACAGAACATCAGATGATACCCTCACACTCCACTCCTACAAGTTTTTAATTCATACATACATACATCAATTAAATTAGTTATGTCAATCATATGGCCTATTTTTAATGTACATTCTTATGCAGGTCCAGGGTCTTTTATCCCTATGGTTAAATCCACACAAGGCTGAGGCTGCCTGTTCCACCGACAATAAAACGATGATGGGTTATATCAGCGTTATATATATCATCTCTTACCTTAGTGCCTGAGAGACAGACTAATGGGCACAGTGTTATTCTCACATTCAAAATAAAAGACAATCTTTCTGTGATCTCCTTCCAGAAACTCTTCACTGAAGGGCACTGCCACATTTTGTGTCAGTGTTCCTGCTTCACCACAACCGTGCCAGCACAAATGTGAGAGGGAATTATCCATTTTCTTTAATCTGCATGGAGTTAAATAAGCTCTGCATATAATTTTACTTTGAAAAAATTTGTATCTTACACATTTGAATAAAGCTGTAGTGTTTTTTTAACAGTGTCCCATTGTGCAGTGGTCAGGGATACGCCCAAGTCTGTCTCCCACTGGTGTGTGATGGAGGATAAACCATCAAGAGTTGCAGAGATGCAGAGAACAACATACATAAATTATTGCTGTTCATCACTGTAGTGATGATCGCTTTAAGTGGTTTCCACTGTATTATACAGTGATTTGTATATAACACAAACACAAAAAAAAGTTAAAGAAAAGCCATTTAAAGCAATAATTTTTATATTACAAAAGGCTGAGCTATAAATTTGTCTTGAAGAGTCATTACCGTGATTAAAAATGGTTCCCTATTTAATTTAGTCCATCCGCCCTATCAGGGAAAAGATTTATTTTCCTGCAGCCTCTCAAGTGACGAGACGGCATAAAAAAGGACCTTTATTGTTTTACCGTCACAACTTGAGGTCATTTGAATCCTTTAGAAATCAATGAAGGAGAATCCAGCATGCTCTGCTGAAAACTCTGAAGTATATTAGTCATAAACTCAAGCCACAGTCTGTAAATGTTGTCTTTTATTTTCCTCAGATGTTTTCAGGTAATTTGTACTGAGCCTTACACAATAATAAAATAAATAAATCAATCAGGTGTCCCTTTTATCAACACCTGCAGCTTTGACCCAAATATCTAGACTATGATGGCCACACTACCCCTACTAAGTGTTCTGATACGTGTCTCAGTAGGATTGCCTTCCATTTGATTCTTTTTTATGCACTTAAACATTTGTACACTTTTTGCATCTCTGCTGTTTTTGTGCATGCAAGCACCTTATTCGTTTGCAGAATCCACACAAAAAACATTTGGCATATACCATTAAAAGTTGTCTTGTGTTTTGACGTGTGTGATTAATTGACAGGAAACTGTAAATAACATTTTTAAAGATGCAGTAACCTCATATTGACCTACAATAGCTGTTTTTAATAATAAAAAGTATTTTTACCAGTATTGATTCAGTTCAGTTCAAGTCAAGCCAATTCAGAAAACTGATTTTATCCACAGAGGGCAATTTAAAGGCACATAGAGCATGTCAAGACAACAAGTAAAAACAAGAAAAAAACGAACGAAAGCCAACAACAATGACAACAGTGTAATGTCCACTGAAGTTAAAAAATCTGTGCAGTATACTAACATTTTTAAGCGACTGTAAAGGGAGGATGTAGAAGTAAAAGCAATGAAACTGAGTTGTAAGAATGTAGAAAAATGAATACTAAATGACTGGAGTGAAACAAAGTGCACTGAGGTAGTAATACAGACATAAATTATGTACAGTCGACAGTTTTTCCTCACTAAATAGTCTACACACCACATGCAGCAGGTTTTATAAGCTGCTGTTTTTCACTTAAAAAGACTTCATGTTATCCACTCAGTACAACAAAGCTCAGTTAGTTGAACAGAAGCTGGAATACATTCTGCTACATGTGCTGTTCATATTGTGTTCAGAGGAAAATGATCGACAGACTGATGTGATTATTCATAAGCAACTGGTAATTGTCAGTGACCCATGTGAAAGAAGAAATAATCAAATCCATTACTGTCTGCGGTTGTGATGGGAAAAAAGCATTGTGTGTCTCTGTGTTTTATTGCAGGGGGTGAACATTTTTTTTTATTTTTTTTTTGTGATCCTCTGGAGTAAATTTAATTTCTTGTTGATGAGCCCTTGCTCCACTGGTGCAAATACAGGCTGGATATATCACTGTTCTGCTGCTGCGCCTTCTCCCTCCAGGCCAAAAATGTTATCTCGCATTCATTATTTGGCTTGTCATATCATATGAATTACCACACAAGAGAAGCACTTCCAAATAGTATGAATCAGTTTGCAAAACTTGAGCCACAGCATCAATAAACTTCAGCTAAAGTCGGCTTACCAGAACTGCTCTCCCCACAATACGTGATTAGGAAAAGGAAAAGGGCTTTACTGCAGGGATCTGGTATGATGTATAGCAGCAGGAATAATGCTTATTGGTTGTGGCCACTGTGAGGAAAGGGCCCATCTCCCTCTGCTGAGGAGTGTCACATGGAATTTGTTTCCATTTGTGTAAGGCAGCAAATCAGTCAATTTCATCTGTGTTCCTCTTCTCTTCTACGCATCCCAATGAGCTTAACACAATATTAAAATATGGCAGAGAGCTGATGAGAAAAAATGAGCATAATGCCCATCTGAGCTGCTGCTGCAGCTTCGACTGTCTGTCCCTGTTTCCTGCATCCACAGGCGAGCTGCATCCATTCTCACTGCTGACGTTTTCGTAAAAGAAGGAACACGTCTACAGCATGATGCATTAATAGCCCTCACACATACACACACACACATGCATACACTCACACACAGACACACAAAGCAAAACAGATGCATTTAATATGCTTGTCTGAAAGGTCAAGTGTTCCAAGGAAATTGCCTCGACCAACTTATTGCAGAACGTAATAAGATGGAATTGTTTATGCAGCCACTAAACACTTGTCACAATTGATGCTGTTTCCCCGGTTATTCCGCTGCATAACAGAAAATGAGAAATCACGTCAGGTTCCTTTAATGCGCTCCTGGTCACTCCTGCCTTTCATTTGGGTGTGACAGGGATCTCCTTAAAGCCTGCATACATATTTGCTGCATGGAGCCCAGGTGTAATTGGTCACAGACATGTTGCAGGTGTGCCGGTAATTCCGTACGAGCGTGCCAGAGCTTAGCTTTCCTCATTGCTATGCCACCTCGTGGGGTAACTGGGGAACTTGTTAGCACTTTTAGCAATTTGTCGAGGCACAGAAGGTGGAAAAGGGAGCAGAAACTTGTTCAGTGTTACACAATCCAGTCTCCAAAATCCAATAATGTGACACAGCTCTGCAGTACGGATATTTTTGAGGTGAGTTTGTGGTATTGTTGTATCGGGTTGCATTATATTTCACAGGGACTGTGTGATTGGTTCACATGGGTAAAATTAACTATGTTCCGCTGAAAGGCAGCCTCCTGTGGTTTCACAAATTATGACTGTACATTCTCAGAAGTACAGTCAGAGGCAGAGTAATGCTAACGGCAGCACACATGTAATACATGTACTTGTATGGCACTGTGCAGGGTACAGTATATGAGCATATATAGCATTAGCAGTGATTTTCTCGCACATAATCAGTGGATGAGAACGTCCTGGCAGCTATACTTTGACTACTTCTCCTGTCGGCGTTTAAAGTTTGGTGTGAGCAATTGACTCTCTGCAAAGTGGGTGGTGCGTGTTGCAATTTAGAGTGCAGGTCAGTGGTGGATGGTTGAGCATATAAAGCATCTGACTTTGCCACTGGAGACCATTGTTTGCATCCAAGCTCACTTTTAGATGCCCACACCTGGGCCAAACTTAAAGGGAGAGTGAGCTGATTTTACACATCAAAGTCTATTTGCCCGTTCAGGAAGCAGCACTGAATATGTGAAATAAGTCTTAAAGTCTCATGTGTGCCTTTTTTCCCCCCTATCTTTAAGACCATGGTCTTTTAAATTTAAGAGCGTTTGTGTTACAGCCGCTGGTCAGTGCACGTCCCTACCTGTGTCTAATTACTTTTTGTAATGTAACGTGCGGTCCCTGTCCCCTGATCGGTGTCTCTGGCTGTCCTCTACTCCGCCTTTTGGCCCTCTGCTGACTACTGGATCCTGATTGGTGCGGCGCTTATCATAACCTCCAATCAACTCACACAGCCATCAGCAAAGGAGTTTTCATAACAACAACAGTCTGCGCTGACTCATCTAGCTCATCAGCATGCCTCTTGAGTGAATGTGTGGTCATTGTTGTACTTTCGATATTAGAAAACCTTGTTGTGTTACTGAGGCACTAGATTAAAATATAATTTTGGACAGAGCAAGGGTAAACTTTAAAAAACTGACACCGCTGGTGTTGCTACAGGGATAGGATATGTTGAATATTCAGATACACTAGGTTTACGGGTGCTGTTCACTGGTATTTGTTGTTTTTCCTAGCCGAGTTACTTAGTGAGGCTTTATTTTCATATTTAAACGAGTCACTAGTTAGACAGCTCTTGTTTTTTTAAGGAGTCCTCTTTTGGTTATATGTTTCTTTTATTTAACAGCACCTGATCTCCCTCTCAGTTGCAGTTTTGCCTCACCTCCTTTTATTTGTTTAATCTTGAACTCGAGACAATAACTTGCTATTTACCATTTTCCACCCTGGTTTTATGTTGTTTCCCTTTTCCCAAATGAGCTGGGATGTAACATATTTGCGGGCTTATTTGGAATATCTGTAAAAGAACCCCATAGTTCAGAGTTTGGATTATTTAAATAAAGTGCAGCTGGGGTTAAGGTGAGGGTTCATATGCAGATTTTGTAATGATTTACCTCAAAACTCGGCCCTCTCACTCTAATGTGCCCTGGCCTGCTTGCACTCAGATTTTGAAATATCGAAATATGTGCTTGTTCTTGTGGTTTTGAGATACGGCAAAATATACAATTACAAATATGCTTTACGTATGGATCAGTATTGATACTTAAAGGTACAATATGTAAGAAATCTACTGCAAATAGCCGTAATATCCTCCTAATATGTCACAGAGACTCAGGAATA
>JAPQLA010000023.1:24027327-24043367 GCA_029822935.1 Naso vlamingii | reverse complement strand
TCTTTAAAAGGGTGAATTACCTCTACCTGGCAACTAAAACGTGTCCTACAGTGTTTCTATGCCCTGTTTCAACATGAATGACAGTGAATGAGGTTTAACAATGCAGTCTGAGATTGACTTATGTATACACATGGTCAAATCCTAACAATAATATTTGTAGGAGACGGGGCGATCTCTGCTAATGGTGAGAGGTCAAAAATAGACTGGTATGCTCTTTAACACACGCTGAAGCATCCTGCAGCAACAGGATGTGTCAGCTCAGTTAATGTGATAGCTAGCAATATTGCAAACGGCAGTAGGATCCATTTTTAATCATTTCAGTCATTCTTTAAGCAAAAATGTTGAACATTTTCGGTGTCTAGTTTCTCAAAATTGCGTTCATAATGCGTTATAACATCGTATACACATTCATAATGTGTTAAAATGCTTTACTGAGACAGGCTTTATGGAAAGTGTCACGGGAATTTTTATTTAATCGCCTTGTAAAATGTAATGGACATTTTCCCATTTTAGACATCAAATAATTTGAAAAAAGACTCAACATAATATTAATGATTGAAAATAATTGTAAGATACAGCTCTAGAGTGAAAAAAGCCTCAGTTTCTTAGCCAAATAATAATACTAACCAAGTCACGTTTGGCATCAGTGTAACAGAATCCAGAGGCCTTGCTCTGAACTTGACAGGGAAATTTTTGCAGCTTAGTGACACAGACAAGACAGCAGCTGCATTTGATCCAAACTTCGCCAGATTACTAATGAGATATTGACCTATAAATGGCACTTCAGAAATGACAGCTACCAATATTGACCTTTAAAAGAGGAGTAAATATAAAGAGCGTCTCCCCAAGCTCAGCCCTGTGCATGTGAAAGAGGTCAATATCAAGACTCCATTAGAGCCGTTTAAGCAAAACATTCTCCTGGAATAAAATGCCACATTTAGCTATTTGGCCAAATTGTCCTGTGGAACAAGCATGGAATATTTGAATGTTTAAACAACAAGCAGGCCGGGCTTGATGCAAGTGCGGCTGACAGACTCGGGAGCAAGAGGCGACCTCGCCGCGCAGACCAGGGCTCTGAAATACGCCTGAGTGTTAATTGGAAACACGGCACAACTGCTTCCTCAGTGAGGCGTGTCATTGGAAAGGAAATAAGCAGGAGCAGCAAAATACACAAAGACACTCATGAGGATAAAGGAAGAAAGCTAAATATGACAGAAGCAGACGACGCTAAATAAACATCTGACTGAGGCAAAGCAGTAATCTGAACACAGACAAATCGTCTTTTGTCTGAGGGTGCCCTTGTAGCAAAAAATTACTTGTAATATTCAAAGAACTTGTTTTTCCCTTTGGCCTTCCAAGAAATACAACTGCACGTGGAAAAAGTTCCATATAAACTTTTGATTTACTTTCCATGTTTCATTGTAGCTTACTGTCATGGTTTTCATGTTTCAGGCTAAACTGAGGGATTAACTTTGAAAGAACCTCTCAGGGCCAGTGAGTCCGTCATTCACACTGAAGGCTGATTCTGTGCTGATATGTGTTGGTGTTTTTTTTTGCCCGACTGCATATGTATTTTTTAATAAAGCACTGAGAGAATCTGACTGTATCTGTTTCAGATGTGTAATACAGGTGTTCTATTGCAAGATGAGTATCTCATTCCACAGCTCTGATGCCCCATGACTGTCCAACACCCTACCCCCATTCCCTGACCTCTATTTCCCTGTTGGTCAGTCCACAGCAAATCCGAAAAGCCTCCCAGCATCTCCATGGCGACGGGCCTCAGTCGAGCAGATGGCCTCAGTGTGCCGCGCGGCAATTAAAGAGGGAGCGACGAGCGGGGAAAAGAAAGTGGGTCAGGATCAGGGGGGAGCAGGGCCGGCAACGTGAAGCTGCCTCTGCCTCAGGCCCGCGCACGGACGTATGCACTTGCACACTCGGGGACACACACGAGCGTGCGCACGCACACACGAGTGCGTTCATGCCTCGGTGCACATCTTCCCGGGGTCTTCCCAACAAAAACAAATACCCACCCCACGCCAGTCACAAAGCGTCAGCAGTGTGAGAATGAGAAGAGGGGCCGGTGCGACGGGGGAAGTGCGGCGCACAACAAACTGCCCCCGAATCTCACACACCCAATTCTCTCCGACGGTGAGAAGTCAGAGAACCTTCCAGCAGAATTAAATGGGCAAATCCCACAACGCAATCAATAGGATTAACCCTTTAAGTCCCATATAACGCCATACAGATTCAGCCCCCGCCCCACTGGATTACTTCCACTAGAGCGCCACACACTCTGACAGAAATTGCTTCTTTTTTTTTTAGCTTAGCCAAAATTTCACAAACAGCAGGGATGAAACGCACCCTTGGCGATGTGGGGCAAATCCAATCAGTTTCATCCTCCGACTACTTTCATCGTATGTAGCGCGGTCCATTGAAACATGGGACTTCCATTTAATCTTGACTTGGACCCACTTGTTATGAAAGATCTGATTGAGCTTCTGAATCACTCATTACTCAAATTAAGGAAGGCTTTAATTAAACTAATTAAGCAGACAATATGATCTTTAGCACATTACGGGGCTTTTAATTTAATTTGCTGTTTTATGTGTCATAATATTCCGACAATTATGCGACGGGCAACACACTTGTTTGAAGATAGCTTTAATGGAGAATATGAGTTGGTTTGGGGGGGAGAGGAAGGGTGGGAGGGGTCCTCTGGCTTCCCGCACAGAAACAGAAAAAAGGCCTAATGAGCTGGAAAAATTGAATGAACTTTTATTTGCACGAGCCTTTTCTTCCATCCAGCTGCCTTAAAGGGTCTAAAGAGAGCTTCAGCCAAGAACACTATTTCAAGGCAAACTAGAATCACCCTTGGAACGTAGCCTCATTCACGAACAGCGTGACCCTGTGCAAACTCCCATCCCCTGCAGGGTCTACATGTAAACCATTTCCTTTTTGTCCTCTTTACATCTCCGCTATTATTTTTTTTCCTTGCACTTTTTTTTCCATTACTCAGGAAGGGAGGTAAAGTCCTTAAACCCATTCTGCAGGACAATTTGAAACTTGGCATCCTGAAAGCTATGAGTCTGCAGACCGTAAGAGGGAAGGTATTTTAAGAGTTTTGCTGCCGTACTAAACAGCCACTGTATCAGGTTTCTCATTCCAACATTTGTTCCCCCTTAGCTTGTGTTTTTAGTTTCATAATGCTGACAACGGAGGTACACAGTGTCGAGAACGACTGCAAGCACCTTCACCCATCTGAAATAAATATTTACGATGTTTGTGCTCGATGTGAGCGGAACATCTTGTTAACGTGGGGGAAAAAAATCCAACTCACAGACATCAATATAGGCAAGAAGATGCACTGTTCACTTTCACACATCTGTGAGACTGTGAGATATGTTGGTGCAGGGTCAGTGAGTGGGTGTTCCTGCAGCCACTTGTATCTGCATAACTTATCGTCGTCCAAATGTTGCAGGTCATATGTTGGAGATGTAGGCGGGAGAGGGGGGAGCCCTTGACCCCAGACCTTCTGTTTCTCTGACCTGCCATGACATTTGGCATCTTCATTGCTCGTCAGACAATTGCTGTGCGCTACTACAAAACGGTCCTGCACGATCCCTTTCCTGGTATCAAAGCCCTCTCCGGATTCCTGACTGGTTAATTCCACTCGCAAACCCTGTAGCCAAGCGAGACGTGTGCTGGCAGAGTGGGAGCTCCCATGTGGAAACCCCTGGCAAAGTTATTCAGCTGAAAGAAGCAGGAAGAAGTGAGGAGGGGGAGGAGGAGAGAGGTGGGTGGAGGAGGGGGGGGTTCAGAAGGCATTTCATATGCGACTATTCTGCATTAGAAATGATTTGCTTCGGGGGAAAATAGTAAGAATTCACCAGACAAAACACCAACGCCAACCTGAAGTCGGATCGAGGTCAACTAGATCTGAACTCTTCTACAACCTTCTATAACAAAAGTCTCCTGTACTCTGAAGTTACCCACAGGTCAACCTCACTTACTGTAAGTTACCATGGCAGCCTTTCACTAACCTAAGCCCTTACTGTTGTTGCCATGAGCAGCTGAAACAGGAGTATCATCTAAACAGGCGGAAATTCGCAATAGCTGCAACCAGCTTAGGGCATCACATGTTATCATAAAGTCACAGACGCATCATGAATGAAAATCACTGCCTGCAATGATGCCTCCAACAAGGATCTACAGTCTACAACAAATTGTTGATGAGTAATGGGAGGGGCAGGGCAAGGAAAGACCAATGAAAGTGTGTGTGTGTGTGTGTGTGTGTGTGTGTGTGTACAATGTTTGGCCATGACACATGAATCCATTAAAAAGTCATGCCCCTCTTTGTTACAGGCCACTCCCACTGCCACGCCCCCTTTTTGCCATTTGGCCCAAACAGTAATCAGCTGTCCTTGGGCTCATGGCAAACTTTTCTGTCTGTGACTACATTTAAAAGTTATGCACCTTTTTACAATAGGCCACTCGCATTGCAAACACACACCTCCACACGCACACATGACCTCCATGCCAAATTTTAGCCTCGTAGGGTGAAAACTGTTGCCGTCAAAGAGTGGGAAATTTTTGTGGACCGACCAACCAGCAGAGCGACCAACAGAGCTGGTTGCAGCTGTTCATCAGCAGCGAACATTTGGCAGAACTGGACATGAAGTCATTTTATCTGATGCTTTTAACAACATTGTTGACACAAAGTCATTACCTTTCTCTTCAAAAGTAATAATTCATATAAATGCAAAACAGCTGCAAATAAACACACCTGGACAAGATAGCAGAGCCTGATCAACAAAAAGACACTTCAGTGTATTAAGCTGTTCATTTTGCATAATGTGTTTATTGTTTACTGTTCAAAATCGACATTACTGATCTTATAGTTGCCGTAATCGTGTGAACATTTATTCTACAACTGTAAAATATCCTGGTTTGGACATAAATTAAATAAATGATGTAACCCTGCCAAAGTGCTTGCTTTTTTAATTTGTTTATGTAAAACAGTAACAAATATTAGCTGATACATTATAAATGAAACTTGTTGTGGATGTCCAGATATAAACACTGACTTTGAGGATACATTGGAGGACAGGGTAGAGGACAACCATGAGACAGATCAATCCATCAGTCCACAAAAGAATGCATTAAGGATAATGCAGCAGCTCTATGTGCACTTTCTCTGACGCAGACCCTCAAGTGTAAAGGATATGCGTATATGTTCTATTTATAAGCATGAGTCCCTTTTAATGCATGTACATGTATGATTTTCCCGTAAATGTCACATGTGCAAAGAACTGAATTGAATGCATGTTCCTCTGCTTTTCTTCCTTTCTCTGGCAAATGGGTACTGCATTTGTGATCTTGTGTACTGCATTTAGAGGAGTAAATATAGTTTGAGCACAGCACAGCCGTACCCTACAGCTTTACTTCTGTTAGAGTCTAGTTTAAATAAGTGCAGTGCTGAGGCAGACTCCGTTTGAGCTCGAGATAAAGGAATCCCTTTGCTTGCTCTAAGGTGGAGCTCTCGGTTAGATTATTCCACCTACCTCCCACCCACCTCTTTTTTGACACACAGTTAAAAACTGTATCAAGTGATAATTGCATGCAAAGCAGTTGGGGCTGCAGCCATTGATTATTTCAGTAATCAAGTATTCTACCAATTATTTTGTTGATTTATTGGATCGGAAATACTTTTGTATTACAAAGTTACAGCACATACACAATAGAGGACAAACGCTGGTATCTTCAGGTTAAAAGCTGGTTGCTGTTTTTTTGGAAAAAAAAATCACTATTCAATCAGCTGATTAGTTTAAACTAACATTATCTGTCAAAAGTCAACTTTTTTTAGTGCATTTAAGTGTCATTTGCATTTTACATGTTTTTTCCGTTTTTTTCCTGAAAAACTACAAAAGTATGATCTAAATATCTTGCTGTGAGTTCATAAGACTGAATAAAGTACATTTAGTTACACCTGCTGACCCTTCTCACTGCAATTAAAATAAACATACCGGATGTTTTGGTTTGGTGCTTTTTGGGCTCTAACTGCTAATGACATCAGCAGATATTTTGTTGAGGTGGGAAAATAAAACAGTTTACGTAAGTATCCTGACTCTGTTTATGTGATTCTGCTGAAATACAACTCAGACAGACTGATGGCCATGTGATGTGCAACGCTGTGGGAAATATGAGTCATGACTTAGAGCTTCTAGAAGCGCATCATTCAAGAGTGTGAAAAAGCAAACAAAATTCAGCAATTTATTCTAATATTGAAATGCAATACTTGCAGAATTGTTGCTACTTAGGAATTACGACAGAATCTAGTCATCAAAAAACTTCTTCAGGCTGCATCTCCAGTGTGTAAGTGTTAGGGCTGCAATAATTAATCGATAGAAAATTAATCGCCCACTAGTTTGATAATCGATTAATCATTTCAGTCATTTTTCAAATAAAAAAGAGAAAAGAATTTCTGGTTCAGCCTCTTAATTGTTTTGCTGCTTTTCTGTGGCACTGATGACAACAAATGAGGAGTCTGTGTTTTGTGTTGTTGTTTGGACAAAAGATGCATATGAAGATGTCACATTGCGCTCTGGGAAATTAGGATGAGCGTTTTTCACACTTTTTTGACATTTCATGGAATAAATGATGAATCGATTGATTGTGAAAATAATCAGCAGATTAATCGATAATGAAAATAATCGTTGCACCTCTAGTAAGCGTGTAACGCCAAACAGCAATACTAATCCATGTGAAACAGAAAACTGTGAAGTTCTATGGTTCATACAAAGCTCTGAAGCAGTTTTAGAAATTAAGTAAGTTTAGTAAGTTTTTCAGGTAATGGTTTCGGCCGTAATTGCAATGTCAGTTTAAAAAAAAAAGAGACAGGGAGTGTACGTCAGTTGGCACACCTTATTGTGTGAAAACAATGCAACACTGGAGTTGGATTCAGCCTGGCTTCAAACTGAGGAATCAATATCAGACTACATTAGCTGCTTTGGCATAGATCCTGCTACCAAAATGGAAGGATCAATGCCAAACGGCAGGCCGACTCTGCGCTTATCTACATCTCTTTCACAGCAAAGTTGGACCATGTGCACTAAAATAAATGGAGAGTTCGTACCACTCATGTCGCTTGACCTCAATCTCAGAATAATGACAAGCTCTGGGAAACTATCGTGTCAGCGGTGACGCAGGTGGCGTAAAGAAATAACAGCAGAAATGCTCCTCAAAATGTTCACTTCTGAGCGAATGGAAACCTTTTGAACTGAGAAATTTTTCTTTACAGTCAATCACAGCAGGAATCGATGCAAACATGAGTTAAAGGCGCACACTGGGAGACGGATGACAGACACAGAGCTGACCTGTTATCAGTCATATTTTGCCAGTCTGTCTGCACAGGACGAGGGCACTAAGGAGCTTTGCACCGAGCTGCCGCACACTGGAAGCTTAACTATATGTCAGGGAGAATAAATAAACCTGTGTTGGTGTTTTCTAAGCAGCCCCTCACCACCCCCACCCTTATACCACCACCGCCGCCGCTGCTGCTGCTGCTGCTGCCCCCCCTTCACCCTCTCCCATTTACAACCATGCTGTTGCTTTGAAGCACAGTCAGCTCCCGGAGAGATATCAGTGCGGAATATTAAATGAGCGAACACCATCACTCATTAAAAAGGGAAACATTTCATGAAACAAACCCCCTTTTGTATGAAGTGCTAACCAAGCCGACTCTCAGCAAGCAAGCACTGTCCTCAAAGGCAGAGCAAGGAGAGAGGAGAGGGAGGAAAGGGGGAGAAAAAGATGGGGGGGGGGGGGGGGGGCCCCCAAGTTTATACAAAGTAAAAGAAGAAAATGTAAAGCTCTTGCAGGTGTTCAGCTCTGAGTCTCGTGAAACCTCAGGCGCCGTGCCACAATGACAGAAATTTCACTACTTTTTGATTCCGTAACAGAGATTGGAACCGCTGCTAAATATTAGAAATGTTCGATATTTTCATTCAAATGTGTTCTGCAGGCTAAAATTCCATTTCAGCTTCACCCCTGGAGGGTGTTTATCAGTGGATGGCATGCGCAGTGGGTGAGGTGGAAGGCAGCTTGTAATGGGATTGACAGATATGGTTTTCCAAGGCGGTTGGGATGTTTTCAGTCAAAAGTTGGAAAAGGCTCAATTTTTTATAAACTGAGGTCACGAATTTAGAACAAGTGTCACATTACAGATGGAAAACACACTTAACGCTGTCCATTGTCAAAAGTACAAGAAATCAATATAATGAAATACTTGAAGCAGAAAAGAAGAAGACTCTTGAAGACATTATTGACTTTAAAAAACTACTACACTTCACATTACTGAAATGACACATTAATTGTGAACAGTGGGATTATAACATGGTGGCAAAGAACAACATCTGAACAACATCTGAACAACACTGCTGTCAGGAGGGGAGACTTCCATCAAATGTTCAATTTGAAGCCAGAGCAGCACAATGCATCAGCCAACTGATATATTGGTCTGACCCAGGACTGTAAGAGGCAGAGCTGCGGGCCAGCTCTTGTCAACAGACTGCACAAGTCAGCACAAAATTCAAGTGGGTCGAAGAGCAGAAAACATGGCAACAGCATCAACTAGTCCATCAAGTTGTAAAGCAAATCCCTGTCCATGGCACCGAGTTCACAAAGTGGAGCTGCGGGTGAAACGCAGACCGGAGGTGTTTGACTGAGAGCGAGTGCTCAAAGCTAATCGAGCCAATCAAGGAAGAGAAAATGCATGGTATTTTTCCTCTGACACCACTTGATGGTTCTTCTGTAGCTGTTATCCGGCTAAAATTCAGCAACCATCAGAGATTTTGGATTTCCACCTGAGAGGATCCATTTTCCTCTCTATCCTCAGAGTCTGCAGGTTGTTCCCTTATTGGTTATCAGGACTTCTTTGCTCCTTAATGGAGGCCCATCAGCCCAACTGCCTGTTGTAAATTGACTTGTTCGGGCAGTC
Source organism: Naso vlamingii (assembly GCA_029822935.1). Taxonomy (NCBI): domain Eukaryota; kingdom Metazoa; phylum Chordata; class Actinopteri; order Acanthuriformes; family Acanthuridae; genus Naso; species Naso vlamingii. The sequence goes on along the minus strand of JAPQLA010000023.1, from coordinate 24,034,372 downwards.
ACATGGGGAGGGTTGGGGGTATCTGCACTGATCAGATCTGCTTTATTTTAAAGGCATGCAGCCTTAGTAAGAAGACCGGGAATTATCCACTCTCTCAATCCCAGATCAGCGTGTGACTGAATGCCCCAGTTGTAAACCCAGACACAATGAGCAGGAACGATATTCCCGTATGGTTTCTCTTATTTCAAACCAGCGAAGCAGGAACTACAAGACGGCTGCATCAAAAAATTTAAATGATGCATTCAAAGGCTGCATTCCCTTCGCACAGCAGCTCGGAAAACCAGAAAATGAATGCAGTTCCTCTGAAGAAATAAATCTGATTTGCCCTCAACTGAAATGAATGATTACAGGTAGTAACTATAGTAACTGAGCACTGCAGGAGAAATAGAGCAAAGAAACTCTACAAGCTATTGGCAAGCCAAGACACATAAAAGCAGTGCAGACTGTCAGAATCCCTCCAACATGGGAGATTATTTACTTTTCTTCAGAGAAGATTTACATCAACTCAGGAGCCATAATAAGCCTGTTCACAGATTCAGGAACATCTATCCGACAAATGGCAAGAAAAATATGGAACAAGTGTAGTCAGTCAATGCCATTCTCATTGGCAAGAGCAGAGCAGGAATTTAACCATTTAATCCATTGACAAGAATCGGCTAAAAAGGAAGACAAAGCCTCGAAAGATTAATGCCAAATCAGAAATGCTCAGGGCACGATTTGATCCCCCTTATTGATTTCCTTTTTCCTGACTTTGCGGATTCTGTGATTTGAGTTGAAACAGGGCGGAATTTCAAGGATTTCGAGCATAAAATTGCAGCTGCAGTTTGCTGATAAACGTGTTCTCCATCCTGATCCAACAGCAGACTGCAGGAGAGGACACTAACAGACACCATACACCAAAATATCAGCTGAATGAAAACACTGCATTTGATACTGAACTGCATGTTCTGACACAACGAGCTATCTGGTAACTTTAGACTGCCGATGTCTGGGACAAACATAACTTGCGATATTTGACTAAACTTCCCCAAAAATAGCCTCATTCTGGGAATCGGATCCCAGCCATTTAGTCATCACAGAGACATCCAGAGGAGCTGGAAGCCGGTCACTCACAGCCTTATCGGGACAATAATCCCGCATATAAACTATTTACTCCAAATATTTACAGACATGAACTTTGTTTAACATTCATTCAGTCTTAAATACCATTTGTGCAGTCTTCGACATGCACAGAACACTCCATTTTGTCGTAACCTTTCCATTATTTAGGTTCAGTGCTTATTTGTCATGTTTTATTCATCTATTTTGTGATTCGCAGCCTTTATGCACAGACCACAGATGCTCAAAATGTGCATCAAGGGACTCAGAAAGAAAACTGAGTGTGTGCCTCTTGGATCAACTGCTGTGGTGCATGGAACCGAATTGATCTAATTCAAATATTTTGCCAAGGAAAAGAAGAATCAGTTGTTTGAGAGCAGCTCCTGAAATTAATGAAGGCCAACTCCATTTCCAGAATCATGGCGAACAAAAAAAGACATCTCATGCTGTGTTTTGAGGAGGATTTGCTTAAGAGCTGACAGCAGAGGCACAATGAGCTAAATGCTCAATGAGATGACGTTTGAGTGGCCAAGTGCCTCCATCAGTTCCAATGGCGAAAGCAAAGCCTAATCTGCCGTCAGCTCGCCTCAAACTACTCTCCGAGGACTCGGCGCTCTCTCTCTCCCATCCATCACCTCAGCAGGGACCAAAGGGAGACTCCCCAGAGGAATGAGGATCACAGCAATTTGCATTCACACTCAAGCCGTCGAGGCTCAACAATCCCACAGTGACTCTCCATTTCATTATATCACAACTGTCATCCAAAGACACACAGAATGCCAAAGAGTAGCAATTACAGATTTCTTCAAAAGGGGGGAAGGCTTTAGGAAAGTCAAAATGCTAATTACAATGTTCCAAAGGGACTGCAGTATTTGTTCCGTGACCCATCCAAGAACATGTCCCTCCCTGTTCAGCTCAACATCAAACACCTTTCTCAACATTATTTATGATCAACATGCCTGCAGCTGTCCTCACGCCCCTGACTGTTCGATCAGTCAGTCAATCCGGCCGTAGTACGTGACATTTCACACACAAAGGTAGACTTCAGCGTGCTTCGAGTGAGTCTGGAAAACAAATGCACACTGCAGCTGCACAGCATGTGACCATTTGTCTTGAGTCAGAAAAGAGCTGTGGTGTGTCAGGCTTCAGTGACACGCTGGTGCATAGAAATCAGGCAGTTAGCTGCGCAATTAACCCTTAAGAGTTGAAACAATAAAGCTGTCTATCACATCAAAACAGGAAATATCGCCCGTGGTTCACGTCTCCCAGGGGACGTCACGTTGAGAATCAAACGGCAAATAAACACAGTTAAAGGGCAGTGACATGCAAACTAATTCAGCTGTGTTGTGATATTAGTAGGGATGCATACTACCAAACAATAAAGAGAAAACTCAGGCATGAAATGACTGACAGAACTGAACACGGTTCTCAAGCAGAATGGAAGTTTTTAAAGAGACTATGATTCACAGCTACAAAATTTCCGCTCCTTCAACCTTAAAATGAAAAGAGGTGACACTTCTGAACAATCCAAGGTGAAAATTTCTCCATTTGAGGTTGTGATGGGCGGTGATGACATCACAAAATATGAGTAAGCTTCATTTAAAATGGGACCAAACCGATATATCGGTTGGCTGATATTGTCGGCCGATATATTGGGCTGTCACGGATATATCGGTATCAGCATATGGTTCACCAGTATGCGCCAGTATTTAAATTGTTTTCAAGGCTCGAAAAAATGCTTGGACTATTGATTTAAAATACTTTTCAGTGCACTGAAGTTTGGAATTAAGTTTGTTAAGATGTAGGATATTCTGCCTCCATCACATTTCTTTGTCACAAGTACTTGATAACTACATATATATGTACAATATCATCCAAAATATATATCGGATATCGGAATTTTCTCACTCCCAACTATTGGTTTGGGCATCCGCCCCAAAAATCCCACATCAGGCTGGTCCTTATTTAAAAATCTTATTAAAACCTCAAACGTCAAAAAGTGAAATTCAGTTAAACCCTACACGATATTTCAGAAGAAAATCATCTACAAGAAATCACGATGTCTGTGTATCAAAAGAGGAAAAACTGCCTCTAGACATACAAAGAGCTGTAATTATGTATGTGTGTTCACGTGTGCCGTCATTACAATCTGAATAGCCATTAACAGGCAAAAGGCCGCGCTGCCAGAAAGCAGAAAAATGAGGATAGATGTCATAAAGCAGTAACTCTGGTAAGTCGACCCACTCCAGCCATTCTCCTGAATAATAGCACATTCAAAGCTGATGCTTCTCCACCATTTACCATTCAGCATTAATTTCCCAAATGTTTAATCCAACTAAAATGAGGCATATTAGAGTTGGAAAATTGCCTTACTCCACCGCTGAGAATGATATCTGCACGGGCTCGTACAGCACCAAGACCCAGAGATGGAGCCAAGCCATAAACAACCACCTGGTTGCTAACTCAATTCACGCTCAATTAAATGTCAGTCTGGAATACTGAGAGACCAAGTGCTAATATAAGAGAAAGGAGAAACAGAGCTGCTCTTATTATTCACAGATCCATTATTCTCAATGTTCCTTTTTGATGATCTCTTTGGCAAACAACTTGGAATACTTTCCGTTTATGAATTTGGCACTGTTTTCTACAAATGGTTATTACAATGACAAGCACAAATGGCTTCTCCCTAATGGATAACTGCAACTGGGTCTGCTGCTATTTGCATTTGTTAAAGACCATTCCCACACTTGTTTGTGCTCTGGTAATGAGGGAAGAGTCTGGAGCATGTTGTATATCAATTAGGCCATCAAAGGCACGGGGCATTTATGGCGACGCCCTTTAACCTCAAGGTGAAAGAGCAAATCCTCCTTTTGCATGTCAATAGAAATGAGCCCAAACAACAGCTGAAATAAAACATCTCCAGGCCCTTCCCTTCATGAAGATGTCTCCAGGCCTGAATTATGCAGTCGCTTTGGTTTTAAATAAACCACAGCCGTTAAAATAAAGAAATAAGAGCAAAGTGCCTCTGTACGACGTGTGATTAGACTTAAAAAACACCTCCTGCTTCACTCAAACGAGCCATTTCCTGGATGCTTTAAGTACAATTTTTTAGACATTTTCCACTCCCTTGATTGAACAGCTTCAAAAGATTTCCACCGTGAATCCCAAGGGAACCAGTTAATCCTGATCTTCTCCACAAGCAAAGGGATCATCTCAATGTAAATCAGACAGGGCTTTTGATCAAAGTATTCAATCAGTCTTAAACACATGACGCCATAAGGAGCCTCACAGCGAACAAGGTCAACGTCGTAGTTGTTCCTGAGCCCCAGGGTGGCGGAGAAAACCACCCAGATGTGACCAAATGTGGCCTGGAAAGGAACTTTTTAAACTCATTAGACTAGCAGCGGGTCTCAAGCGAAACACACCACACTGACTAAACATGTTCGTGCTGCAGCCTGTCAGGGAAAACAGGGATTAGATCAGTGTCGTTCAAGACGTGATCCGTCTTTTCTTGACCACACTTGACCCTCGTCCATTCCTTTCTTAAAATAGGGGCGCCAGACAGAATTTACCCATTCAAGATGTAAACAAACCAGAAAACTTTCAGTTAAGCCTTAAAAAGCCCCTCTGCATAATGGATCACACACACACACACACACACAGAGCAGCATATATACATGGTGTTTCGCTGCTGGCTTGCTTTGTTTTCTAATTAGAAGGTTGTCAATATAACCAGAATAATGATGCTCCTTCCAATAACAGTCAAACACACTCATTAACATGTGCTTAAATAATTAGGCCCACTTTGGGCAGCCTTAATGTCAGGATGATCAATGTCAAATTATCACTTCATTTATCCACCGCCTTGTGTCCCTCAATAGCTCACCCCCCTGCCCAAAAACACACGCACACACACACACACAATCTCTGTGCGTGTGTGTCTTCTTAAATCTGTTATGTATTCAGAACAGTTGTTCATGGTATGACAGAAGCCAAAGACAAATGTCACCATATCCTGAGTCACTCTTGCCCAGAAAATATCATGATTGACTGCGAAGACAGCGCAGGCCAGTGAATGTCTGATTAGCAGATTATAATGACAGATTTGTAAACAGTGGCTCCTTAAATTCTCATTATTTACAACATTCAGCCAACAGACAGGAGCGGAGGATAACAGGCCACAGGTTTCAATTATCATTCAGGAGCACTCTGTGGCTCCGAGTTGCCATTGTAATGAGATATTGGAAAACTTGGAGACTGCTGGCCTGCACGGTTCGCTCATATCGCCATCTGCCTGCTGCCCGGGTAAATTCATTATTTTGCAGCCGAATAAGTATTCTGCAGCCGTGGTGCGACGGCTGGATTCGAAGGCTGGCATCACTTTCCAATTTTCCCCCAATTGCACATCTTGTTGCAGAACATCGAACATCACACATCGATCCACCCCGTTCATGCATTCATCAAGTCTGCGTTACTGCAAAGCATCACGCTGCACACGCACACTGTGGAGCAGGAGGGGGATGATAAAATAAGGCAAACATGTCTGTGATGGCTCCCCGCTAAAGTCTCGTTCCCGGGGCTTACCTTGGATGTGCAGCGCTAACAGGAGTATCCATATCCCCACACACATCGCCATGGCTCCTCAACTATCCGGATCTTCTGATAACCTGACAGTGGATGAATGAGGGCTCACTCGAGACCACAAAGACCAAGCATGTAACTTCTGCAAAATCCCACTTTGGCCCCAACTAGGCTACCTCCCTCACTGAGCAGTATCGGAGACTTTCGCAAAACTAGAGAATCTGCGGAGCGCTCCTCCGAAGCGAAGCATCAATTTCACGTCTGCGGCGCTTCCCTGCCTGCGGAGAGTTTGCAATAAGTGCAACCTGGCCGGGGGTCCCCAAAATGAGATCCAAGCGGCTGCAGATTTGTCCTTTAGATGATGGAGTCTTTTAAGAGACGGCAGGCGAGGAGAGGAAGGAGAGTTGGGCTCTTATCGAACCAGCTCTTCTAGTTTAACCATGTAGCCTTTGTTGCTCCATCCACCGCAGCGGCTGCAGGACTCTCTCTCTCCCCCCCTTCCACGATTGTGGATCACAGTAGTGGGCGGGAGGTCCGCGATCGATGCTGCGCTGGGAAGTTTCCAACACTTGGAGAGTTCCTCCGGGGAAACGTCGCCTTGCTCTTCCGTCGGCAAAACTGACACAGCACCGAACAGATACTCTGCTGGCACCGTCCCCGCTTTAGTTCCTTCAGTTCCCGCGTGTCCCCCCTCTCTGCAGCCGCGGCCAGCCGGAGAGATCAGCACGCCAGGCCGCCGAAGTTAGTGCAACTCTGGAAATGGTGGGATGCGCCCCCCTTTCCTGGGTCTTTTTGGATGAAATACAGTGTTGCCTTATCCCGCTATGCGCACCGCCCCGCTGATCTGCCACCACAGTGTGTTGCTGACTATCGCTGACGCTTTGGGAGAGATCGGGATCGGGTGACGTTGTGCAAGGGAGGAGCCTGGATTATCCTGCAAAAAGCAAAAGCATCGCGTGGAATTAACCACAGCAGCCTGGACCCGGCAGCCCTTCAGGAAGTGACTCAAACTTTTGTTGCACGTCAGGGGTCTCTGAAATGAGACGTTTGGAGCAGAAGGTGACAGAATTAAATTCTATTTTTAGGAGTGTGAGATAGATCCGTCGATGAGGCAGGGCGGGGATGTGGGAGGAGGACAAGAGCAGAGCGTGTACAGTCATGCACAAGTGAAATGCCATCTCATGTGTTATGTTGAAACCATTGAGACTGGAAGTGAGAATCACAACAGAAACTGGCATTCTGATGGTTTCTACAGATTAAAAGGAAACGTGCCTCATGTGTTGAGGAAGTTGTCTCAGCCTAACTTTCATGTCAGCGAAATAAAAGCCAAAAGGTATCCTTAAATTTGATTTATTGTAACGTTTTT
>JAPQLA010000023.1:23918309-23932586 GCA_029822935.1 Naso vlamingii | reverse complement strand
ACCATTGCAAAGCCTACTTCAGTTTCCAGCTTGCTTACTTCCTTTTGTTGGTCAGTAGCCAAACCCTCGTAAACACATGCAGGTTTTTCAGTATAAATGCCGATATCGTAAATGGACACTTTTACAAGTAGATGTAAGCAGGCGGTCAATAAATTAGATGTGGGCAACAAATCGGGATTGGGCATCAAGACCTGTAGTGCAGCTTTACTGGGTGACTGAACTGGCAGATTCCAGTTGTAGCTAACAGGTGCTCATATCTGTTCATGCAGAGCTGGTGTGGTCACCCTGCCAGCCCATAGAGGTGATGGCATCACTCCACTGACACGCTTTTAGTATTTCAGACACGTTCCATCTCAGCTAATATTTGAACAACACTCCCATCTTGGAGACAGCCCATAACAAAAGGTAAAAGAGAATTTCATACAGGCTCTACATGTGTTTACACCATTTGCCCAGTATCAGCTTTCCAGCTCCCACCGCTGAGGCACTGTGGTCAGAATTTGACAGGCTTGTACCTGCTAAATTCTCTGTGGTGGGTGAAAGAATGGCAGCCCTCACTGCTGGAAGCTCTTCTGTTAGTGTTGTGGTAAACCTCCCTGGAAATCACACACTTGGGCTCGGAATTTTAAAAACTAACTGAAAGCATCTGTCTTGAAATGTATTTTTTATACCTATTCACGGTGTGAGAGATGCATTCTGACACAGCTCGCGCACATTTCATTTATCATCAAGTATCACTGTATTTGGGTGCTGTAGGGCTGTTTGCTGCAGCTCAGTAGAGCAGCTGCTCTAAATTCTGCTCGTCTAATCAGAGACGGACTTTGAACACCTTGGGCAGCAGGTAAAAACATTTAACTGACAAATAGGATAAAAATCTGACCTCAGTGCAACACCTGGTGCCGAATGCTGAAACATAGTTCAGATCCACAGAACTTTTATTTAAATTGCACTACACACAGGAAATTTTACAAGCACAGCCATTATTTCATGGTGACTTTCAGGTATGTGGCTGCTGAAAACGATACCTCAACTCAATAATATTGCTTGGGAAATTTTAATGGGCTTAGTTCTGCACAGAATGATTTTAGCGGGAAAAAACATAACATAAAAAACAAATCCTGAATGGGATTCTAAAACTGTTTATATTTGACAGAATAGTCACAAGCAACTATAAAATTAATGAGAAACAGCACTCAGGGTGATGTTTATTGATTGAGCATTTCTTCAATTTTTGGCTTTTTCAGCACACGCATTTCTATTTATTTCACACTGTGCAGAAAATAATGTTTTTACCTCTGAGTGAGCAATTTAACTATTTTGATTATTTGAATAAAGTATATTTTACGGCTGACTTTTTATCATCTGCTTATTGAGCTGATGCACGTTTTCATTGCAGTATGTCGAGCAATTTTAAAACTGAGTTTCAATATGTTTTGAGTTTTTTTCCCTCATGAAGATGATGAAAAAGTAACATGTGATTGTGCAGAGTTAAAGCAGCAAATAATGACTCTGCTGAAGAGGAAACAGACGGTTTGATATTCAGAAAGACTCGCAGCGTGTGATCCATGAACCTTTTTCAGGGATACATCACGTTTTTATTACCATGTTTTATTTAGCAGAGCTCTTAAAGACTGATCGAGGAGACTGTACATTTTGGTTTCTTCAAAGTTGATCAATATTCATGTACTGCTGCATAATCAGCATGTACATTAATTATATGAAGAGAAATGCATGTTACACTGGCTTGGTAAAATTAATGATCTAATGCGTGCTAATAATTTGGTGAACAAATTAGATTCATTGATTATAATTTGTTTCAAAATTTAGGGATATAATATAAATATAATATTAGAAAAGTTGTGGGGGTTGAAAAATTATATCCGAAGTAGCAAAAGATAATTCAGAAATCCATATCTTAAAAACTGAAAAAGTATAACCTCTGCATTTATGTGAATGAATTTATGATCAAAGATGGTCAATGTAGAAATTAAAGTTGGATTTATTTTACTGAGAAGCAGCTGAGGAGCTGAAAGTCAAGTCAAGTTACACGGTAAGGGCAGTCAAGACTGTTTTAGAATTTAAATTCAAAATTATTCCATGATTAAAAAATAATCCAGAATGACTAAAAGCTTTTGAGTCATGTTGGTTTGGAGCCTTCAGGCTGGAAAGCCTCGAGTCAGAAGGTTTTTCAACTGAGGAGCTGCTGTTGTTAAATACATGCGGGTTCAATATTCTGACTATCTGTAAGAAATTTGACTTTAAATTTACTTATTTCATTTCATTTTCATGTAGTCTGTAAAAGGTCATTACTGTTATCTTTGGCCATCATCTGTATTTGATCACAACATCGTGGAAACTGAACAAGAACCTTTGTAAAAACCACTGAGTACAAAGGTTGCCCTCTGACTTGAATGCCTCATTCTTCATCCCAGTAACTGTAACATAAATGTCTGTGTGACCATTATGGTTATTGATGGCTTTGATGGGAGCCATTATACATGCTGTGGGCTGCATATGCTCTTCCAGTGCTCTTGAAAGTCCTGCGGGGTATAGAGAACTCCTGGAAGGACGCGTCGCGTGTCTAGACTTTAGTGTTTATACCAAAGCAGTTATGTGCCTCTTTTTTTCTAGGCAACTGCGAGCATGTGCAATCATACGTAATTCAAGTCGATAAATCTAATAGTTATTTTCTTATTATGATGGCATGAAATTCACTCAACTGAACTGTGCAAGAAGCTACAAAATATCAATAGAATGGCCCAGTGAAAGTAAATCAAAGAGGTAAAGTTAAATTGTATGTATGTCTGCAGGTTTTCAGACTGGAGTGAACGATGTGGCAACTGTTTTAATAAATATCAGCTGAAGGTCTGTCAACTGTCATTTTTCTTTTTATTGTCAAGTGTTTTCAGACACAACAGTAATAAAAACTTAAATGCATTTCTTCAACTCTTTTAAAAAATATTAAAAGCAATACCATGACATTTGTCGTATGTCTCATCTGTTAGAATTTGCAGCACATTTTCATTCACTCTGAAAATAACTCAGATGGAAACCCACCTGTTTCATGTACACAAATCCTATAAATGACATTTTGTGACTTTTTGTGAACCTGCTGTGACACTGGGCTACGGTCACACCTAATTTTTGCTTTGGAGACGAGGGTTCGAGACCCGGTGTGATCCTCTAACAGAGTTGTGATGTTAAAATCCCCTACAGCTGGGTGACAGGTTTAACTGTCATGATGTTACAGTCAAAAAACAAAAATAAAACCAAACTTACTTGAAAAATGAACACAGACATAAGTGAAACAAAAATGGTCTAAAATGATAAAAAAAAAAAAAAAAAAAAAAAAAACATCTATGGAGAAAGTTTCTCATTGGAAATGGTCTTAGATTATTTATTTGAACTCATTTCCCATCTGCTAACATGAAAGGGGCGGGATTTATGACCTATGCTGTGGTTTACATGTAGAGCCTACATGTTTAGGAGCTTGTAAATATGATTCTTGATCTAGATTTTCTCTTTTTTTAAATTGTCGCTGCACCATTCATGGAGACATGATGTTTAAAATGGCCAAATATGTTGCACCTATAAACCCATGGCCTAACCTGCCTAATGTCATTTAAATTTTTTGAGATCTTTACAAAATAAAAAGAAAAAAAGAGAGAAACACAAAAGGCAGTGAACACTTGTTGGCACAAGTAACATCATCATCACTAGCAATCACATCAGGGGGTGGCGTATATAACTGGGTATAGTCTATAGTCATAAAAATACCCTCTGTGTTTAGACTTTGTTGAAATGTTGAAGTAACAATGTGTCCTGGAGTCTGTCAATCACTACTAGATAATATGTCTGTCTTCACGGTTGCTGATTTTCAAACACTTGTTCCATTGGGGAAAAGTAATTGCAATTTCAAGCTACATTTGCCAGCGACTTTAAAAAAAAAAAAAAAAAAAAGCTCTGATGTTGTCATGAGTGATCGCTGTTTAAGAGGGGATTTGCTGACGTGCCAGAGGCATCTCTTTCACTCTTCTTTCCAAGCAAAATCTCCACTTTTGATTAAGACGTCAAAGGTAAGCAATCCACTGCAGACTAATGCATCGAGCTGGAGTGAAGATTTGGAGCGGTATTTAAGTCTGAAAGCCAGCAGGGGAAAGGAAATGGCAAGCGTGGTCCAAAAGTTTTGGGGTAATGTGCTGTGAGCCATGTGTAATGAGCCACGCACAGCTGTTGTTTTAGTATACATTTATTCATACGCCTCTGCAAAAAAACACAAGCTTTATGAAAAAAACATTTAAGGGGATTTGGTTCACTTCTTCCTTAAATCTTAGAGCACTAACTTTCTTTGTTTTGCTTTTCAATTGCAGTTGTAACGTACAAGAGTTACCCACACATAAATACTAAACATACAGAGGAATATAAATCATTTCTCATCCTACCAAAAAAGTACAAGAACTTGTGTTGAGGACACTGACTACATAAAGAAACACCTGTGCCTTGTGGCAGCAGACAATTTAAAGACATTCATTTTGGCATCGCTGCAGCTTTAGCACCTCATACACTGACATTTGAGATTCATTTATTCATCCATAAACTCATGTAAATTACAGCACTCACATCCGCCTCCTTCAACACCTTAAAAAGCAGCATGATAAAAATATAGGACAATAAAAGCAGAAATACAAAGGTCATGCAAACATTATTGTGGAAACACTCACCCTCCATAAAAGCCACAGAACGAGGACAGCTGATCGGTCTTTGAGGGAGACACTAAACAGTTATATTAAATAAATAATTCAACATAGATGACTGATGTTTTTCAGACACAGAGGGGCCCTTTAAAGGTCAGAATGCATCGTAAAAGTTTCGTTTTAGGTTATTTAGAGCTCCCGATGGCACACGGTGGGCTAGTGAGGAAACAGGGATACATGATTGTGCAGGTTACCTCTAAAGTTGATCAAATCCATAAGAACAGTCAGTACGTTTACATGCACAGTAAAGTAGAGCTATGGTTAAAGCTCGATTAGGCCATTTAATTGGACTGCTGTCCTTGTCCCAGTATACAGACGCTGAGGGAGAATCGATTTATTGTCCAACCCCGCTATGGTAAGCGGCAACATGCTTCTTTCAGCTGGTTGCTATTGGACCTTCTACAAATAAGTTAGCAAGCGGCTAGCAAAATCAGTGAATAGTGAAAACATGAACAACTTTGCAGCGCTGTACACTTCATATCTACCCTTTGCTTTTGGTGCAAATTCAATGCACGCTTGTCCTCATGCTTATGGGATTTTTGTTTCGTTTCCATGGATGTATCGACAAATTTGTGCTGTTCGAGTTCTGGATCAAAGACCGCCGTGAGGGCTATCGATCATGTGCAGATTCCTTTGGCCAGTCCGGGTCCGGTTGAGGCGTATACAAGCAGGAGTAATTTGACCTCCAGTCGTATTATCTGGGTGTGTTAACTCGACTTTGAGAACTTCAGTCAGACCAAAATGTTTACATGCTTTTTAAAAATCCGGTTTTAGCACAATAAATTGGTTTTCTCTCACATCATGCAAACATACTGACTGATAATAAATGTAGTTTAAACAAATCACGATATGATGATGACAGCATGGATACACAACCATTGCAGTACTAGATATCTACTGTAGTACTAAAACACCATATAAGAGTATGGGATCAGAATAGATGTGGAGAGCTTCGATAAGAGCCACAGAGCGTGACTCTTCATCCAGCCTTAAGCTTTCTGCCTGAGCCTCTGCTCCCTGCAGGACGACCTGAACACATGCCAGGCAGACCATGGGCCACTGAGGATCAGTGTTGGAGAGTAATTAGTTACATGTAACAGAGGTACATAATTTCATTACAAATAAATGTAAGTGTGATCAGTTACAATTAAAAAGAAAAGAAATGTAAATTCAATCAGGTGCTTATGAAATGCTAATGATTACAAAGGGGATTGCATCTGAATACTTTCTGTAAAAAGCTTAGGCTATATGTTGAATAATATTCATTTTATTGTTTTGCCTGTTTTTGATGTGCACAATGCCGTCTTTAGCCATTTCATGTCAAGGCTGTTTAGTAAAGTTCGATGTTATTCTGGTACTTTTAATTGGTTATCTTGTTTGAATTTGCAGCACCTCCACATCTGCTAATTAAATTAACCACATTGTGACTAAAAGCTAACAGCCTGTCCGAGAGTTGCCATCGTATCTAAGGCTAAAAACACATTTGAGTGCTGGAAGTTTAGAAAAAATTAAAATGTTTTAAAAAATTAATGTAAAAAAAAAAATTCAGTTATCAGAAAAGGGCTTGAACATAACAGTCCAATGCAAAATATAATGAAATGCTATCGACGTCGAAAGTTTCCATTTCAAACCCGAGGAAACATCTACAGGTATGTGGTTTAAACCGCCGAAAATGGTTAACAGTTGAAAACATTTGCTAGAAATAAAGAAAAGCAATCAAATGCTACATTATTTAGATAAAGTAAATGAAATAGTTACAGTCCTTATTACATTTTAAATAGGGTAACTAGTAATCTGTAACCCATTACATTCCTAAAGTAACCATCCCAAACCTGTTGAGGATGAAGGAAGGATCTCTGTCAGTTAGACAAAAACATATCTCGATTAAAACGTGTAGATGTTACATTTGTGTCGATCAAATAGCATGTCTGTGTTTGAAAACCTTGTAGGGCTCGAGAACAATGTCACACTGTTTATGGAATCGTATAAACAATGTACATCAATGTATATGAAATCCATGAACAAATAAACTGTGTGAGGGTTTACTTAGACAAACAAGTATATGACAGACGAATGATAAACTGCCCCTGAGCTAATAAGAAACAGCTTGCCTTCATATGCCGCATATACAGAAAACAAAGGAGACCGGCGGCCTGGATTATGATGATGCAGATCTTCTGATAGAGAAGGAATAAAACAGGCAGAAAAAGGCCCATTTCAACACTAAACCATTGTCAGCATTTGCTATACCTCTGAGAAATAACAACCTACAAGCACCTAGATGCCTTCACTCAACACATCAAAATCAACTAACTCTACATTTGCTAAAGTGCTAAACAGGACATAATTATATCATAACGACTGAGGCATCATTCTAATCAGTTTGGGTCTAGGATGAAGTGTGGGAGGCACTAAAGGTACTGAAGTGGTTGATTTGAACCAAATACGGACTTCATGTACTATGGCACAGCCGATTGGTGCAGAGATGTCAGGTGAACCTCTGTCAGGCCATGAGGTTTTCCTCACAGCTGCCAAAGTCTATATACATTCTCTTCTGCAAGGTGCGTGGGCGTCCTGTCTATTTAAGTAAACAGACGACAATGTGTTAATAGGTGTCAAAACTAACACCCACATAAGACTCATGGTCTCTGCTGTGGACAGGCTTTCGGCTCCTCAGCCGCCTCCGGTGTCCGGCTTCATGTGGTGATGTGGAAAGGTGTGACAGACTTAAGGTCTGTCTGCAAGACACATCAGCACAATATATCACAAGCAAAGAATAAGATGATGTATTTAGTGTAACAAAGTCTAAAGTATCCATGTTTTTTAGCAGTTTATAAGAAGGGCTCGACCGATATATTGATTTGCCGATATCATCGTCCAATATCAGTATCGTTACATAGATTTTCTGATTTAGTTCATAGTTGGTTTATTTGTTCATTTCAGTGTATATTCCATAATAACAACACAAAGGCATCATACACTTTTTTTATCAAATACTTAAACACAGTCCATGAACGAACAGGAGCAGGAGGAAGTCAAACTTATAATACCTGCTCCTTTCTTAATAACATAAATTAATGCAAGATCAGATGCCAAATCAGATGACCAACCTTTTGATATCTACCCACGTCACTCTCTAATCGTGTTACATTCTTCAAAACACACTGAAACAATCACCGACAGTCGTCTCACATCACAATCACCACTCAATAAGTCCATAATGTGTAAATACTCTGTTCATTGTTTTAAAATGTACAAAATTTGAGCAGCATTTCATATCATTGCCCAGAGAATTCCACAGTTTTACACCATATACATCTGTTTTAATGTAGTACAAGTCAAAGAACTTTTGAGATCAAATTTCTGTCTATGATCTTCCTCATTGGATCTCAAAAACAACCTCTGCAAACTTTCAGGTGACAATCTATTTCTAGCTTTAAACATGACTGATAATACTTGTAAATCAACCAAATCCTTAAATTTAAACACCTTTGAGCTGAACAGTCTATTAGAACGATCTCTGACATTCACCTTGTTTATAAGTCTGATGGCTCTTTTCTGTAGTATAAACAAGGGTTTAGTATTTGTCATATACGTGTTGCCCCACACTTCTATACAGAAACTAAAATATGGAAATAAAAGTGAACAATACAAAATGCAAAGAGAAACAAGGTCCAAACACCTGTACATTTACACACTTTCTTCTTTATATGATCTATATGAGGTTTCCAGTTCAGTTTGTCATCTAACACCCAGAAATTTAGATTCAGGCACTCTTTCAACTTGAACACCATTGACAACCAAATGGATTTGACCGGTCTTTTTTCT
Source organism: Naso vlamingii (assembly GCA_029822935.1). NCBI lineage: Eukaryota > Metazoa > Chordata > Actinopteri > Acanthuriformes > Acanthuridae > Naso > Naso vlamingii. The sequence continues at coordinate 23,924,004 of JAPQLA010000023.1, read as the reverse complement.
GTTTCCAAAGATCATGACTTTTGTTTTACTCAAATTCAAGGTTAATTTATTAACATCAAATATGTTAAAACTATCATTATAAAAAAAAATGCTTGGACTAGTGATTTTAAACAGTGTAATTATGTAGGTTGTGCAGAGATTGTTTTTTTTTTTATATATATATATAAATAAATAAGTGAAGTGTTTACTACTGAGTGTATTAATGTTTGGAATAAAGTTTACTGAAATGTAAGATATCATTCCTCCATTAATATCTTTGTCACATGTATTTGATAACCACACTCAACCAATGGTGTATAATATTGGCCAATATATCGTAAAGGTTATCAGAATTTTCTTGCTCTCTAATATCGGTATCGGCCTCAAAAATCCTTTATCAGTCGCCCCAATTGCAAAACATGAATCTTTACCCATGCTTGCAGCATGGCTTCATAGATGACACTGTTTGTCTGTGTTTGCTAGTTTGGTTGAGACAAAAATATGTCATCAACAATTATTGCTATAAATTTTGTTCAGACATTCATGGTCCTCAGAGGATTAAATTTACCGACTTCAGTCAAACTTCTCTTGTAAATCAACATGTAAAGTACGGACCGGCAAACGTAGCACAGATATTCGTGGTGCTCAGACTATACGGTATATCCAAATGACTTTGGTGAACTCCTGACATTTTCTGATCGAGAGTAAAATGTATTACTCAATGAATTGCAATGACATTTGTCTCAGACATTCGTATGAGCCTCAGGATGATTTGTAATCTTTGGTGATCCCTTAACTTTTCCTCTGTGCCATCATCAGGTCAAAAGTATAATTTGTCCGATATAAATGTCTATATACCTGCAAAATGCATTATGTTTAATGTTAATTACCACAGTCTGCCTCTCTGTCCCTCTTCTAAATCCATTTTCCCCCGGTCCCTGCGCTGCCATTTTCCATTCATCCACCAGATTCCCTTAGACCTTCTTTCTTTTTCCCATTGCCTGATTGCCCCACCCATCTAAACTCCTCTTTAAGCTTTACATGTCAGCCTGTACTAATTTTTTAGCTGCTACACCAGGAGTTTCACATATTTCCTCACTAGCATGCATAACACACTAGGAAGCTAAAATGTCAATACAGTTGAAAAATGGGACTCAGTGAACCTAACAGAGGTTATTATAATGAAATTCCTTGATGACACTACACTATCACAGTACAGTTGACAATTAACATGACTCATGGAGAACCTGTCAAACACAGGCACACCTCGTATCATTAACAGCTGGATTTTATGTCAGTGCCAAGGCCCTGCATTTGTGTATGTTGGCTTACTGGGAAATGATTGCCCGCCAATGACAACTGAAAATGCCTGCAACAGTTTAATACACCAGGAGCAAGGTTTTCTGTCTGACATGACAGAAGCCTGTACCAGCTCTGCTTGCAAATACTTTGAGTTTTTCTAAAGCTTCTTATTATGCTAACGGATGATATAACCTTTTTTTTTTTTTCTGTTTGGTATATCATCTACACTGATATACCAAAGACATATACATTGACAGGGGCACATCCTCTGGTCCTTAGTGGCAATTATGAGCATGGTGTTCATGGTTTTCATGTTTTTTTGTCTCTTATTAATCATTGGCCACATGGTATCGTAAAATCCAGAAGTATACAAGATGCAGGCTGTTTTGGGGTGTCTTCCAGGGGGAAATAAGGTCTTCTGTGGCGTTCAAATCAAACTCAAATTATACTGTCTTGGCTTTCCGACTAACTTTAATGGCGGACATGACGGTGCATGTCCGTGGCAAAGCTTTAGCTCAATGACAGCCCCATCTTTTGGATAAATTAGAGTAACACAATAAAATGTTGCTTTGCATTTTATACTAGTATATTGGTTGCACCAGTGTATAAATTGTGCCCTACTTTTCAGAGGAAAAAGTAGGTATTTAGTGGAATAAGTTTAATGTTTGCTCTTTTTAACCATGTCATTGATGCTTTGTTTCTTACATAATGTGAAATGCATGTTTTTATGAACAATATTTGTATAATAAACTGTATATGTGTAGTAACAGACCCACATTTGTTATCTGACTGCTGACAGCTAAAACTGCTTAGAAACAGTTTTTTAATCCAACTAAAGTTTGTCTATTTCTGTCTCCAGCAAATGCAAGATGGGATTGTAATGTATTGTAGGCTTAAAAAAAGGAAGAAAAAAAAAGAAAAAACATCTAGGACCAAACAGCACAAGTACTGAGATGTGATGGATGTGACTGCTTGTGTTATTGAATTTGATGCTGCTTATGCTGGCTATTATTGGTTTACACACAGGCATTTGTTTCCTTAATTGCAATATTGAGATAGTGGGAGTCCGGTGTGATTAATTATATTCCAAAGAAAGGACTTAGAACTTGAGCCAGCACAGTTTAAATACACTTTTAAATAACCAGAGAGCCACATTAATGCAGTACCTTTGAACATGAGCAATGAGAGTTAAAAATATTAATACATTAAACCTTACAGACTAACAATCACAATGGCATGTTGTAGCAGTTTGCATAATTTCACAGCACATCAGTGAATTCAGAATAAGTGGAAAACATTTAAATTTCACAAGACTTTATCAGCTTTGACCCAACAACACTGCTTCATTCTTAATATTTCTGAATTGCTCAAGATGTTACATAACTGATTGAAAAGAGTATTGTTTCATTATATTTACACAGGCATGATTCATCCGTTTGTTCACAGTGTAGCAGCTCTTCTGATTTCCAAATCCGCCACTGCTGCATTAGTTCATGCAAATGAGTCTGACATAAAATATATCTTCAGAAAACAGTTAATCCATCCAGAAAGGTTCACGAAGAAAAAAAAAAATCCAATTTTTGTATCTAGATTGGTGACATGTTTCAATGCAGCAAATCAAAACGTTTGCTCTTCTTAACAGAAGTGTTAAATTCTATAGTGTCCCCTGGCATAGACTAGCATCAGGTACAAAAACAAATCTCATCAGTTCAGTTCTTATATTACACCAAATACGAGGCCGAGGTGAAGCTTCTTCATAACCAAACATATAAATTGATTTCCGAGTTACTCAGGCAACAGTTGGAGTTTCAGATGGTAATATTTTGAGCCTGTCATTTTGTGCCATCTATTGTCCCTCCTCACAAAAATCCTGAGTGACATTTTATTGTGGGCACACTGTTGGTACACCACGCCATGCCTTTTGTGACGATGATAACAAAATGGGTTATTTCAGTTTGACTGGAAAATCTTTTGCATGCACAGTTCAAGGCTGACAGAAGACAAAGGTGTCCACTTACTGTGTTCTCAATTCAGGAACATTTCTCCTTTCATGGCTGTCTTGTCTAAAGTCACTCTTTTCTTTCTCCTGTCAAGTTTTCTTTTGTGTTTAAGGGCTCTCAGTCTAGAAGTGGTTACAGAGTGGTACACAAATAACATATTGTTTGGTGTGCAAAGGCACCTTCTAATTCTCCTCTTTTTTGTCTCCTTGCTGCTTGTTTTTGTTATTTTCTTAAAAAATAAATGATTACTTTTGGCTCGGTCTGTAGTTTTAGAAGTTGATGACCTCCTGTCTGAGCCATGCTTTAGTGAGGTCGTAACAGGCGATATAGTCTAAAATGCTTTGCAGGCTTGAAGTATTATTCTTGTCCTCACAACCCAGTTTTGGCAGTTGGTGCACAGAATCAGCTCCACTTCTCTTACTGTAACATGAGCAAAACTGACTGTGTGTGTCGATGAACATACGGTGAATATTATAACACTGGTTCTTCTGGCAGCATTTTTAAAGTAGTTATTAGTCATAAAAAGCTCTTTTGATAAGTGCATGAGTGGTAACATTTGCAATCGAGGTGTTATGGCTCCCAAGGAGTGGCAGATTTATCCGCCCCTGCCAATATAACTGAGGCCTATTTTCTTGTTCAGTGAAGTGGAAGTGGGCGGCTCAGCGCTGTTTGCCAATGTAATACCAAACAGATCTTATACAAACGCAATTAGAGCTGTGTTTGGTTCTGTTGTGCATAAAATTGATTGACGATCAGAAAAGTAGCATTACTGAGATGCATTCTGCGAGTCTCGGAGCTATTGCTTTCTTCAGAGGAAAAGGGAGAGGTATGCAGGATCCGAAGGTGAAGACTTATCCTCAGAGCTGCGGGTTATTATGCTGAAAAATAATCTGCAAGCCCCCAGGGGTATTGGATTTACAGAGTCAGTTGGGCCAAACCAAATATCCAACTTTTGCCCAAATAACACTGAATCATCTCACCCAAAAACGCTCAAACAGGGAGGCAAATATTAGAATATTTGTATTCTTGTCATTTGATGTGCACTGCATTTAAAATAAACACATTCTTAGGGTAACATGCAAAGACATGGACATATTGTAGAATATTTTTAGAACAATGCTTTTACTCACACATCTCCGCTTCATTTACAGCACTCTTCACTGCACAATCTGCATTGCGTGAGGCTAGAAGCCCCCTACAGTTGGTCTCTTTGATGTCGGTCAGCAGTTGGAAGTAGCCCACTGATACGTATATTGATTCCTGTGAACCACAAGCACACCTCCCGCTGCTCTGTGTTTCTTTTCCTCTCTTTCTCTTCCGAGCTTAATCTCGATATTGATATATTAGATAAAAACACTCTGGTTGCAAATAGCAAAGACATGCTTTTAACAGTTGAATGAAAAGTAATTTCTGTGGACGAATTTTGTTTGTTGTTCTCAAAGTTTTTCAAAGCGCTTTGTTCCCCAAATATAAATGGATGGGAGGTTGAATGTGGCTTTCTGTTTTCATAATTTGTTATCAATTTGCTGCCGACACTCGTTTGATGTTTCAGGGCACTGCGTATTCCGCTGAGAGGGGCTTTTTGTGTCAAGTTATTTTTCATGTCAAACTCATATTAATAAGTTATTAAGCCTTGTCAGAACTTAAACTTCTCTTCCCTGATCAACCTTGGGCTTCATTAACATTTTGAACCTTGGGTATGTTTGCTTCACGCTTCATTGACTCCCTCCTTCAGTGCCGGCTCAAAGTTTTATTTTTGTCCCTTTTGAGCTACAGTGAGATGACTACCCACAGAGAGTTGAATTGATGTTTGCACTGTGCTATTTTTCCCAACAGGTGGAGTAAAAATAGTTCTGCTCTGATGATTATTTATGCTGTGTAATATGATAAGATGCAAGAATAAAGCAAGAAACTGTCACACGTTAATGACAAATCTGTTGCACCATCTGCAAGTGGTTTGAATAAAATCATGCTGAAAAATGTTGCTGTTGTTTTTTCCTCTATGTTAGAGTGTTTAATTCACATGCTGTAATTTTGATAATGAACATTTAAAGATTTAAAACAAAAATACCACATTGGTAATTCTTACCAACCAATGTCCTATACGCAACTTCCGCCAGGTCCAAAACTAGATGTAGCACTACAACTCCCCGCTTAAGGAGAATGCTGACCCACCACAGTTTGCCAGTCCGTTTCTCAAGTTACGAACTTTCGTGGTAGAGTAACGAATTCAGACAGTAAAATGAAACACAGATGGAAAGCCAGACAGCAAATATTTCAAAGTCAAACCTACTGTATTAACACAACGTGCCGAATTTCCTAAGAAATTACAGAATGATCACTGAGAAGCAACATTTTACTTCAAATGATATTAATTAAAGTGTAACTAAACCCCCAGAATTTTGGTTGACATG
>JAPQLA010000023.1:23908061-23918209 GCA_029822935.1 Naso vlamingii | reverse complement strand
CTCCAGTGAGATTCAAAAAATTATAAAAATATCAAACATTTTTCATCTACTTTTCTCTCATTTACCTATGTTTTAAAATCTTTCATTAGAATAAGTAATGTCACGCCAATATGTTCGTTGAACGCATATCCAAACCTTTATTCATTGAAATAAATGGCTTTTTCTTGACAGCAGTAAATCACAATGATGTCTGTTGAGAATCGTAACATTCACTGGCTGTATTTGAACTAAAGTGTGATTTTATGTTGGGTAATATATTACCTGAGAGACTTTTTGAAGTGTGACTCTGAAGATACACCTAATCGTATATATATATTTAGGATTTACTCTGCTCTTGATGAATTTATGTCCTTTAAAGGTGGAACTTAAGTGTTGACAGATTCAACTGAGAGAGCATTTGGGTCCATGGTCAGTAATTTAAAATGTAGAGTTCTTAGATATTCTACTTGTTTACAACTTTTTGAAGCAATTGTATCTCTTGTCTTTAAGGTGTTCACAAATTGCTCCTAATTTGGCAGTATTTGTTGGATTTCTGGCTGAATGAGGCGAAAATGTGAAATGCTCAAACTGTGGAATTGTTTGCTCAATATGTCAGAAAACAGAATAAAGAGGCTGTTTCTTTGGAGTGAATCAAACAAAGCTCCATGGGCTAAAGAGATTCATGCCTTTTGTCAGGAAGCTGGGTAACAATATACGTACAGCGATAATTTAATATGCAGTGGAGACACAATTGGAGTTACTTGTTAGATTTGAAACAAACAGCTAAACAACATTTTGCTGGAACCAAAATTTGGAATGTTTAAATCTTGTACGATTAGGGCCCTGAATCTTATGCTACAGCAGAGCTGACAAGGAGTCAGTGGTCTTTAGTTGCACAGCTGAGAAAAGGAATCGTTCCTCTTAACCTCAAAGTGGGCTGTTTTAAAAACCTTAAGGAGGATGACAGGTTGTGTAAAGTCATTTTATTCTGTGTTGCTCTTTTATGATGAGTTAAGAAAACCAGTGTAAAAGGAGTTTCTTGCGCTTCAGCCCCTCCACAGATGGAGGTCGGTGCTCTCAGAATAACACCTTAGACGTGTATGAGATAATTCAATGGACTCCTTGACACAGGCAGAATCCAAAGAAAATCCTCGAGCCGAGGAATCACTTAAGGAAGATTATTCAGGTGCAAAGGACTAACATTTCAATGTAGAAAACCAATATTTAACCAAATGTCTATGCTATGTCAACAATCCAGAGATGTTTTGGTGCACTGACGATGACAGAATGGAGTGGTTATTTTATTTTAATGATTGTAAGTTGGCCACATTTGCTTGTAAAGCCTGAATGAAACATTAGGCTGGTTAATTTGTTTAGTATTTCTTATAATGTATACGACTTCTCTGGTTTCTGGTCCACTTTCTTTTATTTTTCAGATAATAATGTCTTGTAAGCCTGTTAGGCCTGAACACATTGCTTGCACATGACACAATGACAAAAATCAGTTAATCAATCAAATTAAAACTACAAAAACAAAAACGATTGGTCCAGTCAGCATGTGGTGATCACTCAGCCATTGATACTTGGATATTTCGGCCCAATTTCGGCTCACAAATGAAGAAGGTGGCAGTGCCATTTGTGCCAACAAATTTAGATCCCCTGGTAATGTAGAACTTATCTCGGCTCAAATATTTGCTCGTAGATGCTGTCAAGGAGAGTAAAGAACCAGGAGATGATGAGAGACAGCTCTCTGCAGACCACTCTGTTTGCTCGATACTCATGGGAAGTCCTGATACACACAAGTCAATAATAGAGGAAGCACCAAAGCAGATATCTGCTCTATGGATGAGGCTGGCCTGGCCAAATGTCTTTTTGAAAAGCAGCACTTAAGGATATTTAAGTCATCAGCACTTTGTCACCCATTTTTAAAAACATATTTCCTCATGCGGTTTTTAGTCGAGATAGCTGTTAAATGGCCATTAAATGACTTACACTGATTTCTAGTGCAAAATAAGCAAAGGGTAGTGATCCATTTATCTGAAATGGTTTGTATTACTCGACGTACATATCTATGGTGATGATGACATCAACTGGTTTTCTATTTCTAAGTAGTCAAACACCTCAAAGCCTCGAAGAGGTTCAGGGTGCTCCTGCTGTTTAGAAATAAAGGATACACACTTGAGCTTTACCTCCTTTTATGAGCTGTTAGTCACTCAGGTTTACATCCCTGCTGCACATGTAGGTTTAACCCTCTCAGTGCGACTCTACAAAACAATCTAAAATGCATGAATGGTTTATAATTAAAATTACTAGTCTCTGTTACTGCAAACTATGTGGCAAAAAAACATATCAGTGTTTTATTTTCTTTAAAAAAAATTCATAATTTCTCTCTATCTCCCCCCCCCCCCCTTTTTCTCCTTTTCCCGTAGCAGCATTATGTAGAAATTTGTATTTTATGGGATTAGGCATCCCACGTCTGTCATACACACAAAAATCCCAGGCTTATGTAACAACAGCTGGATTTCCATTGAAATGTATTGGAAATTTTAACAGAATTTTTAGAAATTCGGCAAACAATAATGTGCATTTATGTAGGTTTTCATCCACTGCTGTTATGTGAATATTAGCAGTAAGTTCATCGAGCTAAGCAGTAGATGGCGCAACATTTTTCAATCAGGTGTCATTTGTCACAGCAGAAGAAGACAGAGCAACGTGATGATGTAGTGAAAAGGTGCAAGTAAACAAATGCAAGCGGAAAAGAAGAAGACAAAGGAAAAAACAACAAAGAGCCAGGCACAGTGAAGAAAAGTCTAAGTTTCATCATCAGTCCACACATACATTGTGTTTTCGTCTGCCGCTACTGCCATTGCTTCTCCAATACAGAGGACTATTGTTGCTGGAGTGAGTCAAGTGATTTTTAAATCTCATCTTTTATTAACTAAATCTATTTCCATTACACTTATTCACATTTACCCCCTACGCCAACTTTTCCACCTCCCTCAAGCGTAAAAACTTTTTTGCAATAATTCAGGATTGTTTTGAATGTGTAATTTTTGGAAAAACAAAAGAGCGATTTCAGACAGAAGCAGACAGAAGGTCTCCAATAAGCCTTTGAATGACATATACAGGAAGTCAGAGTGACTCAGCGGTGAAAACGGGTCAGAGTTAGGAATATAAAGATACAGGCTAAAGCCTACAGATCACAGTGCAGCCGCTTTAACTTGTGTTTCACTTCATTCATGAAACAAGCAAGGACGCTCGTGACGATTCAGGACCCGTTTAGGACAAGCAGAGGACACGTCTCTTTGTATATTAACGTTAAAATAAAAGATGGACTTTTTGGTCGGGTTTGAGTTCGGGTTAACTTCACACTGCAGACTGTTGAGAGCTGCTATTTCCAGACTACAGCCATAGACTTTAGCTTAGCTGGCCAGGCTTGCTAGCGCTCTTAATAGCTAGAAGTAATGTTAACTCAAATTAAGCAGCTAATATCAATTTATAACAACATAACATGGCCTCAGTGTTTTTTGAAGGGTTACCAAAGCAAATGTAATGTTAGCTGTGATTGTTAAACTGTGAGGGGTTCAACAGGGAATGAGGATGGGCGAACAGTTCAGGCCAAAGCATAACATTACACTTTTCAGTGTTTGATTTAGAAAAGATAAAGAAGGTAAATCTCCTTCAAAACTCGTGGAATAACAAGCATCACTTTTAAAAGTGCCCCAGACTCAACATTTAACCACAATGAGCTCGAAATCCACAAAACCAACCTGAAAATGATGAAAATCTGAAAAGTTTGATGAATTTCAGTGGAGCACAGCCGTGTAGTTGTTAGACCTCAGTCAGAGCTGGGAAATGCTACGCTCTGATTGGCCCATTTGCATTTGAGGGCGGCACTTACGGAGGGGTCAATTGAGCAGCAGAGGACATGCTCATCTGCAACAAGCGTTGTACACAGTATGGCAGAAAATGAACTGAGCCATCTTTTCAGACCAGGCAGGAACTTGCCAGTCTCCGCTAACCTTACACAAACACAAGGCCTAACCGCGGCAGTCTTTGCGATATCAGACTCATCATATCAAAATCAAGATAGGACAAGGACTCAAGATATTTGATCTTCTGTAATGCTGTACTGAGGCCTGCCTTGATGCCCAGTCATCACAAGTGGAGGCAATAGGGCTTACCTGTTGTCAGACCTGGTTCTCTGCCTCCTTTAATGAGTAGTCATCAAAAAATTAAGACATTCTTGCGAAGACTCTGAAGTATTGACCGTTTCTCTATTTCTTGAATCTTCAACAAAACTCCAGATCGACAGAAATCCAGACAATATTTGAATGTGACCATGAAGTTCTCCATACAGCCTCTCATGAACAAAATAATCTGTAGCTCCTCTTTGGATGTGTTCCACACATTCCAAGATACTGTTAAAAAAAAGTCTAATTTCATTTTCATTGCTACTTACTCCCAAAAAAAGAAACCGCACTTGCCAAGAAAGCAGAATGACTTTAAAAAGCATCATTGTATAGCTGTGCTAGTCAATATCAGGTTAGGACGATTGACAGTAGGTCGGGACTAAGCTGAGCAAGTCTTGCACATGTGTTTCCTGGTTTGAGAGTGACTTCCTGTTCAAGGAGAAGCTTCCTGTGTCAGTGGAGGTCATGGAAACCACAAAAGATGATGGTCAAGATACACATTTGAGTGACAATATACATATGTGGGTATATGTGAGATATATATATGTATATGTAAGAGTTAAAATGTACGTATGTGAGTGTAAAGAATACATATGTGTGGAAGAGTGTAAATTTAAGTAAGTGAGAATAATTTACAAGTATGTGGAAAAAATAAAGTGTATATATGAGCAAAAACAGTTTGTCTGTGAAAGGAGAATGTATGTAAATGTATATATATGAGAGTGAGAATATGTGTATGTAGGTGAGAGTAGAATGTATGTGTGTGAAAGTGAGAATACATGTCTGTGAAAGAAGAATGTATACACGTGAGAGTGAGAATACATGTGTATGAGGGGGTGTATGTATGTATGTGACAGTCCCAGAATGAATAATGTCTTATACGGCCCCTCATAGCCCCTCATAGTTTGCACAAGCCTTGCACACTACTCAGAACAGCAGCATGCTAAGCTAACATAACCTGGACTACTACAGACAACATGCTGCTGAAATCTCGTTGTGACATTTACCGGGTAAAATTCTGCCGAAAAGGACTGACTTGGCTTATGATTATAGCACAAACGGGTCAGCAACTTTGCTAACACTACCAAACATTGAGCAAGTGAAGCAGCACAAGAAACTTTGCAAGCCAGGTAATATTATTAAGTAGTCCAACCAGACATGCATGACAGCATCTGTCATGCAACCTTTAATTTTGCAAAGCCCTGGTCAACCAAGGTACACTGGTCTATTGTCCAAAGCTCCAGTGAGGTGACACTTCACAGTGCTTTGTGCAGTCAGCTAGCAGCACAGCTAGCAGAGCTAATTAGCAGTTACAGTAGCAGCAGTGACAGTTACTTTGGAAAACCTCATAATCACAGAGTGACTGGAGGAATAGGTGGGCAGTGTCTGGTGCGAATGAACTAAAATGAGCACGCTCACTGAATGTGCTCATGCATTTAACAGTGAGTTAAACTATGTGGTTGCAACTAAATAACAAGACTTCAGTTAACTACATCAAGAGTTGACGATGCTCATGCACAGTGTGGAAACAGAACAGCAAACTAAACAAACACTGCTGAACACTGAAGCTGCAAAAAGGTGAGTATAATCGCACAGACCTTAATCATTCAATGACTTTAAGCAAAACCATGTCACTTGAGTAAAATCGGGTAATGTTTTATGAAGAACATGTCCTCTGGTGCCCTATGGCCACTCTTGCTCAACTCTGTGATTTGCAGAGGTTCCTGAAAGCAACATGTAGGCTGCCTCCATACCAAAGCTGCAGCTGCAGCAGCGGGTAGTCATGGGGACAGCTCCACTCAAATAAAAGGCTGCAGACTGACAGAGCAGCCATAGGACATCAGAGAAAAAAACAAAGGACATTATTTCTGTAAAATATGACCCAGTTTTACTAAAATTGCAGTTTCGTGCAACATATAAACGTATATCATTTAGTATTGTTTTTTGAAGAGGTGGAAGGTAACTAATTACATTTACTCGTGTTACTGTAACTGAGTAGTTTTTTGTGTACTTGTACTTTTTTAAGTAGTTTTTAAAATCTTTAATTTTACTTTTACTGAAGTAGGTTTTGTTTGAAGTGTTGTACTTCACTACATTTTAAATCACATCCATTACTAAGTAAAAAGAAAGCTGAAACAATAAGTTTCTCCAAGCTCTGTGTGAACTGGTGCTGTGACTATGTGCCAGTAACAGACCATCTGACTGGCTCTGGCTGACTAACTGCAATGTCAGGAGGTGAACAACACTCAGTCACACACACCCAGACAGCAAAGGGGCATTTTTGCACAGACATGGAGTGGGATGAAGATGGACAGATGATATTGCAACCCCCCATGACCCCCAAAAAAGTAACTAAGTAACTTGTACTCTGCATGCATTTTAAATTAGTTGCTTTTTACTTTTACTTGAGTGCATTTTTACACCAGTAATTTTACTTCCACTTAAGTAAAATTTTATCAAGGTTACAGTACTTCTACTTAAGTAGATTTTTTTTTTTACTCTTTCCACCCCTGTCGAAGACATGGGCCACTGTCAAAGTTACACAGTGTTGCTTTAATGCACCGCCCAGCAAAACACGCTAAATCAAACACACCCGACTGCTGCCTGATTGACATGCGCTTGCTGGACTCGCTAAATGCTACAGGATGAAATGCCCTTGGTGGATCTGTTTCTTTGTTTGCTAAATGAGGCTACCTGTGAGTTTCTGCCTTTCCTGATGTGTGTGAGGACTTTTTGGTGTTTCTGACAATTTCTGTCTCAGCTGGGACTGAGTTCTTTTAGATTAAAATGTTTGAAAACTGTGAGGAGCACAGCAGGGCTGACAAACTAATGTTAAGTGGACTGAAAATAAGCAGTGAGGATGGTGAGGCAAAGACCAGTTTGGCCAGATTGTTGAGGACTTTGCTGTGCACGAGGCTCACAGAATGATGTTCGGACAGGCCAGTGATGAGAGCACAAACACCAACAAGAAGGATGGCACCAAAACCCTACAAAGTCCTCCAACACGGTGTATAAAAAACTTTTGTCTTTGTTTTAATATGCATGTTTGTGGCTGTAGCTACTGTGGAGTCAACACTGTTTCTGTGTGTTCAGTTTTGGCGATGTTTTATTCTGTGTAAGTGCAAGTTATTTCATTTCTGCTGCCTTATATTATTTGTACACCCTCAGTGGTGTCCATGGCTCTTTTTATTTATGCTGGGGAAAAAAAGTTTTATTTTCTAAGTTTTTTGTCTCTTTTCTTGTTAAATCCAGTAAGGCCATACAGAGGAAGGCTGCCGCATATTTGTGATTTATAAATTTATAATCAGCAGTATAAACAGGCTGTAAAATCGAAATGTAATACAAACCGAATTATGGAAACTTAATGGTTGATATGAACATATGCATGTGGTGACGTGAGGTTCCACTAATGTTACATTAAGATTTAATGCAGTTGTGAAGGTATAATTTAAAAATATTCTTTAAATAGAGTAAAATCTAGCATTTGCATTTTTTTTTATGCCTACCAAAGTCGAAACATCATCTACATCAGCAACACATTTGAAGAAATTAGTGGGAACCAGTCTATTTTTTGGACTGGAGCATCTCAGTTTTTATTACAGCTGCCCAGTATCACATACAAAGACAGTCATTTTCACTGTGAAGTAGCTGAAAATAAATATGCATATAAATAAATATATTATGTTGCATGAATAATGGCAGTCACAAAAGGTGTTGCAGACAGTGTATTTATTCAGCGCTGTGCTTTTGTAAAGAGGAACACCGAATGAGGATGGGATGAATGCTATCAAATCTCTGCTCAGGAGACACAACAGCTCTAAAATGAGCTACAGACCATTTGATGAATCATTCATGGAGTCAGACCAATGCATTTAGTGGTAGAGCACTCAGTCTTTTAAGACCCCCCACAGGGTGTCTTCATTTGTTTAGTTTGCCTTTGCTGCAAAGCTATGATATCCTACAGCAAGAACTATTAGGGAGCGGGATGGCAGACGGCTGCTCAGAGGTTGGGTTCGGGGATATCACTGTGTTCAGGCTGTTCCTCCATCATCTTTAAAATAAGACAGGACAAGAAGATGTGTATGGGAGTATCCACCTTAAAAGAGAGGAGGAAAGAGGAGATATTGATTCATGGCCTCCTGCAGCTCTCCTCCCTCATTCATCATGCTGTCCCTGTGCACACCGCCGTCACTCCTCAGTAGGGAGCTTCTCTTCCCTCTCTATGCAGCCAACCACTCATCCTCATGTCTGGGTAACAAGCTGTGCGCTCTGCCCAGACCCCCAGCAACCCCCTCCAACCCCCCCCCCCCCCCCCCCCCCCAGCTTTACTGTCACACTCACACACCCAGAGACACACCATGACCGGATTACTCACAACACGCGAGCCTCTGAAATATGGCAGAGCTAGATATGTGCAGACAAATACCTCCTGTCATAGCCCGTCAAACAGCTTTTTAATTCGCAATTCATTAACAGAATGCTCCATTTGTGAGCTAATTTGTTTTACTTAATGTTTGTCTTTGGTCGGCTTAATTAAGTGATCCGGTTTTAGAAGAGCCGCGTTATTTCGCCTGTAAATGTCGCTCCGTGAGAATTACACGTACCACTGATATTTGCACGTGACCTTTCGGAGAGCAGGTCTGACTCTCCTGCGCAGATCTCGGTACAAGAAGTAACGAGCCCTTGAAACAAGTGTCAGCTCCTTCATTATTCAAAAAAACAAAGTGACAATTGCACCTGTGTGTGATACTGGCTCATCTCATCATGCCGAAGCAGTCTGATGCTAATTAGCACCATTTCTCGCTGCGGGAGGTCTAAATAATTTAATTGCCGAGCTTCATCGCTTCATTCGGAGCGCTATTTCTCTAAAAGAATTTATTAATCCCTCAAATTTTAATGACCTCCTTCACAAAGTCATACACTTTTATTGCACTTTTACTGCTGCATTCATTTAAAAAAAACATTTTGTGTTTTATTAATGCATTCACACACAGAGGTCTTCAAAAAGAGCTGTTTATGAATATTCAAATCAGGTTTTGCCCTTTAACAAGAAAAAAACGGCTCAGCCTTTAGTGATATGCTGTCAAGAAAAAAAAAAAAAATTCTTCAGGAGTGGGATAACGCTGGGCTGCATTCTCTTTTCTGACTTCTTTCCATTGTCAAGCTTTTGTTTTGCATCTAAAAGGCAACATGGCGACACGAAGCAAGGGCCTGCAAAGTTATTTTTGATTTCTCTCGGGTCACTGATGAAATTGGAAGTGTCGTGTCAGCTTGACGTTGCCGTTTGAATAAGATCTTCCTCTTCTTCCACGGCGATGCCAGTGGCTGGGGTCTGCTGCCCTTCACCCTTCCAAGGGTTTCGTGAAGCTCTGCCGCCTCCCTCACCTAACATTACCATTGCCTCTCATCTCCTATGAATATTATCCTGCAGCATAGCAACAGCGCATTCTCATTCCATTCCTTTTCCCTTCCTTCAAGGCCCTCACAAAGTCAACCCCAATTTATTCGCGAGGGATGGACTCATCATCGCTCTGGCCTGCCTCTCTCCGAGCCACGCTCTGCATAGGGATAACAGAGCCCTGCTGCTCATTCGCATGCAGCTGTTCATACTGTAGTTCATACATCTTGACTCGGAGACACAATGATCCCCGGTCAGTCAGAGTAAATTAAAAACAGCAGCTGCATTCAGATGAATAGGCAATTAATAATTCAAATGATAGCAAAGTGCTAAATGCCGGCAATTCAGTGGAATAATCCCTTTTCTTCTGTATCATTCTGTATATCCAGCCAGCTTATAATTGTGCTCTGGGGAGACTGTTGCTTCGACCAAATTATAAAAAAGACATTACCTCAGTGAAGAAGATAGTTTGGGTTCTCATGCCCATGCAGCTGATTTGTTTAATGATATTTTTTTATTTCTATGAGCCACACAAATGGAATACCATTAATGTTGCATTCACATGGAATCAGGCACAC
>JAPQLA010000023.1:23797051-23810504 GCA_029822935.1 Naso vlamingii | reverse complement strand
AAGAAAAGATTTTTTATTTTTCATGCATTTTGCAGTCAAAATGTTACGTTCTTCACAGGTTTAAACTTCACCTCCCTGGTAACCCCAGAGGGTTTAACTAACACCCCGAACAGTCATTGCCGTTCCATAAAGTTCTAAACTAATGGAAACACTGCCTCCTACTCCAGTAAACAGTGCAAACCTAAGATACGACCAGACAGAGGGTGATGTTTCTGTTTCAAGTGTTAATGTGACCCTAATGATATTTTAAGTCAACAACATTGCATACAGTTAAAAACCAGTAAATATGATTTTAAAGTATGTTTAACAACCAGACTAGCTAGCTAACAATCATGTTTTTGTACTTAAATTAGTATCAGTATTTTCATGAACAGATGACTGGTTGTGTAAACTGAAGTAGCAAATGGGTTGAAGATGATGATGTGTGTATCAGTAAGTATTAGTAAGTTTAGAGGTTCAGTGTGCTGCTTAACACGTGTTTCAGTGGCATCCTGCAGTGTTCAGGGGATGAGAAACAGTCTTGTAAATGAGCTGCTCTTTATATTCCTTTAATTCAAATTCGAAATCAAATTAAATTTCTAATGTCAAGATGTCTGGAGCCAGCTGGTCCCAATGGCAGCACATGTTTTAGTACTCATGTGGCTACCCACTACAGATAGAGGCTTAGCCAGTGCATTCAGGAGGGAGCAGACAGTTCAGCTGGAATCACTTAGTATGTTTTCTTTATCAGAGTTAATGGACACCCTGCAGCAGGGGCCAGTCTAGGATCAGACCTTTATGAGATATGAGATGCATGCATTGCCTTGCAAAAGTAATTACTAATTTCACTTTATAACAATTAATAGATTTATATTCTTCTGTAAATAATATTTTATTGTAGGGCATTTGTAATGAATAACACAAGTTTCACATTACACAATGTCTCTAAAGGAAATGTTAAAAATTATACTCTTTTCACTACAGCAAAACTTCCATTCAGTTGGTGAACATTATATTAACTTTAGAAGCAACCTAGATGGATGGATGTTGTTGTTTATGACAAGAATAATTCAGAAATAGCAAATAAAGATTTCAGTAATACACCTTTTTTTAGAGAGGACAACGTGTCAGATAATGAAACCTGAGGCACAGACTCAATCAAAATGACAAAAACTCTCCACAAAAAAATAAAGAGATTAAGTTACAGCAAAACTGATATGATGCAGAATATGCTAAACATTGTTCCAGTCTGTGAAGCACGAGGGGACTTTATCATTAATCAGTGTAAGTGGCATCATTATGCAACACAGATACTGCATTGTCAAATTAGGCCATTCCTCCAATCTGTGCTTGAAGTCAAGAAGGAAAACTGGTAATACATAATAATCCAAAACATTAAATAACAGTAATATCAAAGTGAATTTAAGGGATTAAAGTAGACTATTTAATCTGGTTCTTTCTCCCTTCCCCACCCCGTCTCTCTCTTTCTCTCTCTCTCTCTCTGTCTGTCTCTCTCTCTCTCTCTCTCTGTCTGTCTGTCTGGCTGTCTCTCTCTCTCTCTCTCGTTCTGTGCTTTCATTCTCTCATCCCTCTCCTCCTCTCCCTCTTTGTGCTCTCAGACTCAAGGCAAACATAACAAACAGAGAGTTTGTGATATAATAAGAGGTAGGAGGTGGTGGAGAATCCATATCAATTTATAACATTATCCTAATTGAACACTCGGTTGCTTTGGGAGATGCAGTCAGGTAGCGTCATTTTTAGCTCACTCTCTTCCCGAAACCTCTCTATTTCAGAGAGAAGAATTTCCATATTTCCATCTTGGTGAAAACAGACATTTCTTTTGGGTCATCAAGAAATTTGAAAGGGCTTTTGTTATAACTGATGTCTTCACGGCCCTAGGCAGTGAATGCTGCATCTTCAACAAAACTAAACGGAGAATGATGAGTAAGGCTGCAATGAATCACTTGCCTTTGCATTAAAGTACTGTAAAAAAAAAAAAAAAAAAAAACTGTACCATGAGGCCCAATTCTATTAGAATAAGAAACACTGTGAACTAAAAAATAAAGTACAGACAGAAAGCAAAATTAGCTAGCAAGCAATCAGCGACCCACACAACCTGAATCTGACAAAGTTATTATTTTTCAGGGTGTTCAGATGAAATTTAGGTGTGCTCCATCAGCCCTAAAAACAGGCTAAAATCAACAAATATTTATATTTTTTAATGGTAATGTCTATTATCAGTAGTGAGTTACATCCCTGCAGCTCACCATATTCTGAATCTAAGTACTGCTTGTTCTCTTTACACTGCACTGTTGAGTATCCCACTCTCCTCTTCTTACAGCCCAGTGCCAACAATCACATGGAGGAAGATAAATGGGAACATCCCCAAAAAAGCGAGACTTCGGAAGTCCCAGGCAGTGCTAGAAATTCCCAATATTCAGCTGGAGGACTCGGGAACATATGAATGCAAAGCCGAGAATCCAAGAGGAGGCACTGCTTTTAAAGGACATCTGCAGGTCTACAGTGAGTCTGAGCACACCCTCGTTCTCTGTTTGTTCAGTAATCCTTTACTTGCCAGCCATCAGACATTATATGAAAGCTCAAGTGCTGCTGTGTTGCAACCCAGGAGTTTTCGTCCAAACATAATAGTCTTGACAACTTTTCTCTTTTGTTCTACTCAGTTTCCAAGGACTTTTCGTGATTGAAACTTTGCCATTTTCATTATTGTCACATTCAAGGCTGGGGCAAGTCCTGCTCCTTGTCAATTTGCTGAGCAGTCCAAGGACCAATTATATATCCATCGCAGATAATCCGAGAGCAAGAGTTCATCATCTGAACGACTCAGCTGCTTCTTTTAGCTGACAGAAGTGTGGATCTCTAAGACAAGATTTTGAACTGCCAGGGCTGTTTTGATCCAAGCTAACATTTTCTGAAAAACCTGTCTGCTTAGTTTTTAACACATTGCTGTGAATGGTCTTTATCTTTCTCAAACTTTATCATTCTTTATCTGATTTTTTTTTTTCTCTCTACTTGTTAAAAGCTCATCTATGGTCACTGATTTCTTTTAATTTAATGGACACACTGCTCTGTAATTATTTTCAGAAAGGAATTATTTTTTCACTTAAGACAACATAGCTATCTCAGAATGATCTTTTATTTAAGGCAGGTATACACTACAATTATTGATTTCACAAAATCTTTGCCTGTCACCAAAAAAAAAAAAAAAAAAAATCAACTGAAAACATTGAGTTTGTACGTATGTTATCAGCTTTAGGGCTGAAAGAAAAGAACAGGGTGTAGTTTTTTAATCAAAGTGAGGTATGAGTACACAGGCTGAATTACTGCCTTTGCCCACAACCATAAACTTATCTCTGAAGGTGCATGTTCCCCATTCCTCTCTGTCTGTGCCATGTACACAGGCCCAAGATAATGGACTGCCTCAGCCTTGGTAGGATACATTTCCAAGGCCCTGCACTTCTTGGCAACCCCCATTCTGTTGACATCACAAGGAGAATAGGGAGCCTAATTTGTATCAGCCTCACGCTAAATGTAATTTACACAGGTCAGCTGGTAGTTTGAACTTTCATTGTGAGGGTGACCTTCCTGACCATAATCATTCAATCAAACCACACAACAGAAGTGTTCTACTGAAGGTGCCATATGCAAAGAACTGCAACAAACGTGCTTGGCATGTGAGTGTAAGAGAAGCAGCTCAATAGCAGCTCTTCTTTCTTTTAGTCAACAATGCGCCAGAAATACACAACATGCAGTGTGCATTGTTTGGAAAGATGTGTCATCCCGTACGTTGTGGATAGAATAATTTTCTGATTTTTACAGTTGAAAGGAAACAAACATAAAAAACATAAAGCATGTGGACATTTTTCAATAGGAATGTCAGGGTCAGTTTTCCCTCTGAGCTCTGTGCTTTTAGAGCATCACACATCTACTGATTTGTAGTAAATTGTCACAGAATTGTGCCAACTCTTTTTATCACATTTAGTGACCATGTGATAATAGCATGGCATTATCAATAACTGTTTTACTGGTCAGTGAAAAAAAGAGACCCTGTTTTTTCATTTTAAAATGCATTTGGGGCAGTCGAATCACAAGTGGACAGTGAGACACATCACTAAGTAAGTGGAAACAACCACCAAGACACTGTGATCCAATCACTCAAACCACTTGCCAAGGTAGTCTGGGACGCATTCGACCATATATCTTTTGTAGTATCAATGTTAAGGTGTCCTGATGTGTCACCAACAAAATCATAACAGGAAAATCCTTCATTAGTACAAGACGTGGTGTATGGTTTGGTGAAAATGCGCTTCTAGTTAAAAAAAAATGGGGAGAGAGGAGAGTGTAAAGTAGAGAGTTCGAGTAATGTTACAAGTGAAACAAGATGTCTTATTTCTGTTTGGGCAGAAGATTTGTCAGAGGAAAATTCAACGACTCCTTGCCTAACTGGGCTGTTTACGAGAATATCAGGAAGAAGAAGGGAGAAAATGGCTACAATCGTAGCTGGCTGCAATGCCAGTACAAAATGAAACATTTGAAGCTAGCATGCTATAAAGCAAATGACATTGGCTTGTGCTAGCCTAGCTAGCAAGAATGCTAGCACTATCCAACTAACAGAGCTACTCTATTAGCGACGTCCATGCTAGCTGGGCTAGTGCTGGCTTCACAGCTAGTGCTGGCTTTGCAACAGCCTGTGTTGTTAGTTGATCAAAGATCGCTAGCATAGATGCTAACACCCTCAGCTTACTTAAATTGCAAATGAATTTCTAGTCACCAGTTTAAGTCCAGTTTACAATAAACTTTTTCACTAACTCAACTTGTAATCCTTGCACAAATATCCAAATATGAAGCTGGGGATTCATATCTGGGGGGAAAAAAAAGTACACTTAACATTAGCATTTAATAACCACATGTGGTTAGCTATGTGAGCTAGCTTGCTAAACAAATGACATGACTGATAACTATGTGCAATGCTCTTTGACCTTGTGGAGAAAGTGAGGCAGGCAGCACCATATCTGAACATCAGTGATCAGCGGACACATTTAAGACACACATGTAAACAGCAAAGTGCCACGCTGTCCACTTGTGATCTGATCACCAAAAACACATTTTAAAACTAAGTCTTAACATTGTCTTTGTCTGCACAAATGATATTATTAATTGTCGGCACCGAGGGTCATTTTAATATTTTATGCAGTTCTTCTTGATTGCTCCGTACATCTTGCTGTTTATATACATATTTATTTAAATTTACCAAAGGCGTATGATTTCTCATTGACCCAAGGCATTTGTTGTTGTTGTTGATGTTGTTGTTCTTGCTGCTGCTATTGCTGTTTCTGTTGTTTTGTTTTTTTCACACATGCCTACAGGGCTCACCACAAGCTCATTGGTGTTGCTGTAACTTATGAAATTCCTTTAAACTCTTCACATCGTATACTATGCAAGTCTGGAAAGACATAGACACATCTGCAAGTAAAGGCACACAACTGCAAGGGGTATTTCTGGTTTGATTTTGAAAAAATCATTTTAGAGCATAGATTTTAGAAGATTAAGATAAAGGGAGAAAAAGCTTAAACTCATTGATTAACATTCCTGCCCCTACACAAGACTGGAAGAGTAATCCAGTAGTAGTAAAAGCCCTTTTAAATGTTGTATTCTTGTAAATGTACAATACATTCCTCCCACAGTACAAGGTCCTATAGATGAAATGAGACTACAGTATGAAAGTCTGAAAAGAAAGTACATAGAGTCCATATGTTCAGATCTTGAGTTGTGAACGCGATTCTTTCTGTGTGGACGTGGACAGAAGTGTGGATGCAGCCTTGGAAACACAAGCAAGTGGGCTGCCACTGAAAAGAAGAGAAGAAAAGGAAAAGAGCTTCATGGTTAAGGGCCCACAGGAAAGGCTGTTGCTAGGTTTGCCTTTGCCATGGGCCAGCTATGAAGTGGAAACTGAAAAAAAAACACGTTCACAAACATTAAAAAAACAGGAATGAGATCCACGGATGAAAAGGAGACGATGGTTTGCCTCTTTTGACAACAATAAGCACCATCAGATCAAGTCTCCGCTACACTTCCTGTTAGTATTCCAAAACAATCTCAAATATGAATAATTGAATCAAACCTATTGAGCGGGTGGCTCCTGTCCATAGATGCTTGTCTTGTCGGTGATGTTTGTTGGTATTGAGACACGGTGTATACTGTGTATTATACTTATTCCATAGACAAGATATTTTATCCTGTGCACCATTATAAACCTTTCCCCTCATTTTCAATGTCTGCATGAACCTCATTTTAATGGGTGCTCATTTATTTTCTCTAAGTTCTTCGGGGTTAGAGAGCAGAACAGGGGATCAGAGAAAGAAAATCTCTTATTACCAGACACGTTGTGCGATTTATAAGTTATCTCTGTTAAGTGCAGCACTGAAGTACAGGAGCAATGAAAGTTGGTGTGTTCAGGCTTTTTAAGGATTTTTATGTAAAGTTGCAAATAATTTAAAAATAAATTACACATGAGCAGCTTTTTCTAATCGAGTGTGTTCTCTTTGTGTGGCTGTGGTGTTAAGGGAGTACATAAAAGCTGAGTACATTAAAAACATCCACTGTGCTAAATTCAACTTGCAGTGGGTGTAGACGGCATACTCATGCATGCCTGTGGCCACTCGTATAAAGGCACAGGCAACCGTACTTCTGCCTTGTACGTGTTTCAAGGGTATATTACTTATTCTAAAGACTTTTTTTTTCTATCTTCCAGCCCTCCCTCAGTGGGTCAGAATGATTAATGACACTCAGATGGATAGTGGAGAGAAGCTCCAATGGGAGTGCAAGGCCATTGGGAGGCCCCGGCCCACCTATCGCTGGCTCCGTAATGGTTTGCCCTTGACGTCCCAGGTACCACCTCTTACTATACTGTGCCTTCTCCTTTTGTTGACTGTGCCATGAAACATCTGAATTATTCCTATGAAACTACACATCCGCTATATGCAGTATTATTATGTGTAGTACATCTATATTCAAATATGATGTTCCCTTGTATTTTTTCCCCTTTTTTCAGGGTCGGATTGAAATAGTGAATGGAGAAGTGACTATTCACAGAGTGCAGCAGACGGACTCGGGAATGTACCAGTGTGTTGCAGAAAATAAATATGGGGCCATCTACTCTAATGCTGAGCTCAAGATATTAGGTAGTTACATGTTTGGTTAATAGTTCTAATTCATATTCGTCTGACTTGACATAGAAGGCAAGAAACGATAAATATTTGCGTAATTTTTATGAGGCTGCTTTTCCTTCAGCCGGGCACATCTCTTGATACCCTGCACATAACAAAATCACAGGCCGAGTATTGGCATCTGAAAAAAACACGAGCAAATGATAGGTAGGGGATATTGAAATGCAAGTGGGGAACGCTGAACTGTGAGATGTGCTGATTGCCAATCAATGGTCCCTGATTTAACCCAGGCAGTGGACGGCATGAATAAAAGAAGAACCCTCATGGTTAGATTCAATGAGGTGTCTGCACCCATCAAGTTGAAGAGAGTGTGGAACAGTTCCACGTTATTCTGAGGAGAATAAAAAAGCAATGACTTGTAGGTATAGATTTATACTAACGAGAGCAAACGCTAGAAAAGAGACATCAGTGGTTTCTTTGATGGAGTTTAATGACTCCATTAGGGCCTGATATCCGCTCTGTTGTTTGTCATCAAAGCACACAGCCAACATCACAATTGCCCTTATTTAGAGAAAGTAAACCCTCACTTCTGACATGACTTTCATCATGCATTGAACAGTCACTATTTGCTTTTACCATTAAATAATATCTAATAATTCAGCTAACAGATTTTACAGTATTTTTGCTATTTTGAAAGTAGTGTTTGTATCGTCTTTTGCACATACAGCAGCAAAACATGCAGCACATGTACTTGAAAATGGAAGGACAGTAAAAGCCAAGGAAACTGTGCTCTTCTGACTCAAGGCTTCAGGCTAAAAACATACCAGTCGCACTGAAAGGCTGTCCACTGTTCTGTGTTGATGCACTATTTTCTCCTTGTCATCTTCCATACTGGGACGCATCTGGTGACACCCATTCCCCTTTTATGTTTCCCCAAGGGACAGTTTGATTTACAGTCTGCGTGGCATGCCCTTTTTCGAAAGGGAATCTGTGGCATTTTGAAAATCTTTCAGCAAATGCACAAAGTTTTCTTTTGGAAGGTATAAAAAATGTTCATTCCTGGACCATCAGTTTGAAATCTGTGTGGGGGAAAAAAAAAAAACAAAAAACTTTTTACTTACTTTACTAATTTTAATTTGCTGTCTTTTTTTTGCAAGAGTTAGAAGTTTGTAGAGTTTATTAAGCTTTATCTGAGCTGACGAGGAGGTACTTCCACTTCCTTCGAGTCACAGTCACAATGATAATATTTGGAAGCGGGTGATGAATGTTTTCATAACTAGAACCCCCGGGCATCTCTTCCCAGTGACCTGTGCTCTGCGGAGATGTCCACAAGCAAACACTATCAGGACAGATTACATGGCTAATAACAGCCTGCAGATGAGCGATCACTGGAGGCTATGTGGGGGCAGCGGCAGCCCTCATGCCCGTGATCTTGTCCCAGATCCAGCTCCTCTGGGAGGGTGGCGGGTGAAGTAATAAGGGTACCGGGCTGCCACCAGCTGCAGGCTGCTCTGATTTTGATTAAAACAAATACACACAGAAACTGCTCTGTTTTCTGCTGCTTTCTGTGTCTAGAGGGACCCCTGCCACTCAGGCAGCTACTCAGGCTCAAAGACACAAGTGTTACTGGGAGAGGGGTCAGCCTGTAGCTACAGAAGGGATTGAATTGTCATTGTGGGTAATGTCACCTATAAAGCATCACTCAGGATTTAAATAATCCCAGCTGACAAAGCCTTGCAGCCTGTAGATGGCCTTGATGTGTAATACAGCTGCATACCAGCAGCACATCAACTTGAAGCCTGAAGCCCTGTTCAGACCGTTAATGCTTCATTCAGATTCTTTAGCCAGCTTTAATTGTTAAAAATGTTTTTATTGTGTATTTATTATTCACTCAGGCAGCCGGGTTAAATATGGGTTTAAAACAATTTTCATATAAGCACTAAAAATCATCCAACCATGACATCATTAACATGATGACAGTTATTCAGTAATTAAGCTGCACAACACAATGCATATTTATGTAATTGTAGTGGATACTGAATTAGCACTGAATTAAGGCTAAGTGTGTGACATTTTACAGTATGTGAAAGCTTATTTAGGCAAATGCATGGTTAGAAGCATGCTTTGTAATGAGAATCTAGTTATTAATTTGAAACAAATAAGCATTTTTATGAAGTGTTTGAGTCATGGTGTGTCAGTCTAAACCCTCCAGCACTTTTTTTTCATATAGTAACTATGGAATGAGACAGCTGAAGAGGTGCAATGCTCAAAACTCTGTGACATTTTAGCAATTAAACAAATAGATAAAAGGAGTGTTTTTTTAACACTCAAGAGGCAAAAAGACCAAAACAAACTTGCAAAAAATACTAATGTAAAAAAAAAGTTAATAAGGTCAAAGAGATGATCTTCGCTGATAGCCCTTTAACTTATTTAGACTTGATTTGGAGAGTTTAATCTAAAGGTAGATCAGTGATTGTACATCTCAAATGAAATTATATATCGCATCTTGTTTGACTATGTTATGACTACATTATTTCTTTTTCTATTTTTTTTTTTAAATGCAGCGTCTGCTCCTGTCTTTGTCCACAATCCCCTACGAGTCATTGCCACACTTGGCAAAGATGTGTCACTGGAGTGCAAACCCAGAGCATCACCCAAACCAAGGATAACATGGAAGAGAGGAGACAGACGGATACAGCCAAATAAAAGGTACAGCAGCTCTTCTGAAGCACCAGTTTCACTGTCAAAGTAGCATTTATATCTCACTTGGGTTGTGTCACTTACAATATGCTTGTATATAAAATGCTTCCCATGCACAGAGTTCTTAAACTGTGTAAGAAAGTTCTCCATCTGCACGCTGTTTGCAAGAGCCATTGATTGGGAGCCAGACAAGAGACTGCAGTAGCATAGGTGAATCCCAATAAAAAGACAGGCACATGGATGAAATCTTAACCCAACCTTAGGAAGACTCTCGTAATAAAAAACTGCCTGTTTTTGGAATGGATTAAATATCTTTGGATAAAATATTTAGAATGGAAATGTCTATTTTAAGTTGAAACTTTTGGATAAAGCTTTTCTTCTTTCTGATCTGCATCATTATCCACAATAGCTCAACAAAAGTGGAGATATTACAGAGAAAGATACCTCAGAAGAAATGGTATCACAAAATTCCTCTTAATAATTGCACAGGACATCATGATAGTGGTCGGCAATCTTGACAGGTGGTTTTTGGTTTTAAAAAAGTAACAGAAATGTGTAAAGTACAGACAAATCATTAACTGCTGAGAAACATCACTGAAGTACTGATCTGCCTCTTAACTATGCTTCAAGAAAGGAATATATTAGAGGGTGTGTTACAGGGTCTGAAAGAAAATTCATCAATTATTTTAGACTTTTGGGAAGAATTAATTTTTGCTGTTATCATGAGGGTAAATGGAGGAAACATTTTGCTTGCACACAGCGATATTTTACTTGAGTATTTTTTTATGAATCATATCAGATTTTTTTTTCCCTGAGCACAGTTCAGAGAAGATCATTATTATGAAAGAAAGTTAATTGCTCTGTGAAATATGTATGAAGTCATGAAACATTTGCCTCCTTCAATATCTTTAGATTGTTTTTCATCATAGTTTCACAGAATAAATGCAAGCGTTATCATTCCAGCTCGGGCCCGTGAGGAATTGTGTACATGTCTTGTTGTAACACATCACAGTTTCATTACTGTAACTGAAATGAAGTGTCACGACTAAAATAAAACTCCTTAGGTACTGGCGAAGCTCTGGAGACTCATCCTCCACCCCACCTCCTTCTCAGGGAATTTAGACTGTACAATTTCATTTGGAATTCGCATGCAATTTGATGCATCATCTTTTATGAGAAACGTCTCTCCGTTGCACCTAGAGGGGGCTGAGCAGGGCGAGGGTCCATCCATCAAACTGAGCGACACGGCTGAAATTATCAGTCACTGCTGAGCATCCCAAGTTTTGAGTGAGAGAGCAGGACCTTTTATTTATCAGGCGAGACTCAGCAGTCTGTTCAGCAGCCTCGCTGCAAGGGCAGCCGCTTGATAATCAGATCCTCAGCGTGCCGCCGCTTCAAACAGGCAGCGACAAATCTTCATGCCTCCAACAGGTGGATGCAAACACAAAATCCAGAAATTAGTTTAGGATTTAGTTTAATATATTATTTTTGGAGGTTTTTGCAAATCCACAAAATATTTCATGTTCCGCTAGAAGAAAAAATGGTCGTCAGAGGTCATTTTGGACGTCTGTTTTCTATAAAGGAGCCGGCTTCAGTAGAGCTGATGGATGGGGATAAGTTAGAGAGTGTGTTCTCTTAAAATGGTGATTCATGACCCTGGTTTGTCTGGATCTGATAAAGCCTTTGAGGTATTTGTCAAACCCTTGCAAATCTATTTTTCAGTGTTGTCGGCGCACACGGCGGAGAGATTCATACCTCAAACACTTTGGTTTGTTTTCATCTTCAGATAGAGTTGTGTCTTTAGAGGGAAAATTGTTCACAAAAAATATTGGCAAAGCAGTCAGTTAATCTCTCATCCCAGAGTTATTTATCATTCACTGTTAAGTGCCGCTTATGTATGTATGAAGTCTATTTTGTCAGAAGAATTTCTACATTTTCAGTGTAACTCGTCTCAGTTTCCTCTTAAGCTGCTATTTAAGGTGCTTTTAAAACATAAATCCAGTTTAATAGGGTGTTTTTTACAATTTAAGAGTACTACCGTGGTAAATAAACAGGATAACAAAGAACGTTTAGGGCACTGATGCTCAATGTCAAAGGGAGATCTTTATCTGAAAAAGCTGAAACAAACGGGAGGAGTCGTGTCGTGTTTAGATCTCGGCCAGGGTGACTCTTGAAAGGATTTCTGCCACTACCTATAATAAAGAGTGTATGGATGGAAAGGTGTTCTATTCTTGGGAGCAGAGGAGGAATCGAAACGGCTTCACGTTTATCTGGCATTGACAGCTGTGCTGACTTAATGAAGGTTTGTAATTAACATGGATTTCCGCTAATGTTCCAGGCTTTTGTCTCTTAAATAGAAAGTATTAATCCCATTAGTTTGAAAGTATGTGCCAGACTCAATTGAAATCCACAGACTCTTTGTTTAAGAGGCGGTGCATGATTTGAGAATTCTTATGAAAATTGTGAAATGTTAAATGATGTATAAAACATTACTGACTCCATGGGTAAATACAGAATATTCTGTAGCAGTCTGTGTGATATCACCTCAGAAGCCTCGTCTCAGACTTTAAAATGTATATTTTTCAAAATGCTATAGGTTAGTGATCTTAATGTTTCTTTAAGCTGGAAATGATTTGCATATTCTGTATACCCAACAGTCCCTATCTTGTCCTTTCTGCCTCAGTGTCCTTGTCGGATGTGAATTTCCTCCCTAATTTGAAAAATGTCTCCTGGCTGCAGATTGCTTCTGAATTGTCTATGTGTGGCAAGATTCGGTCACGCCTGCATGAGTTTCTCTTTGCCAATTCCAATCACCTTGCCCATGATGAAAGAGCTTAGCGTTGTAAATATAAATGCCAAACTATATGAATTAAATTAAAAGAGGGCAATGCCTCACAGGCCCACATCATTTCGATTGTTTGATTTGGGATGAAAATTGATTTTCTATCAAGAAAATCACTGACAAATAATAACCATTCGTCCTCGCCTCTGTAGGCCATGTTGGAATCAACCACAGACTTGTCTGTGTTTTTTTTTTTTAAAAAAAGGAGGTTTGTACTGAACACTGAGGGGAAAGCAGTGGCTCGACATAATTCACAATGTTATACTTTTAGGTGATTTGTGCTCCAAAGCCATCTGCTCACACACCTGCTTCCTGTGTTGCTCTTCCCTATACTATCTGATGTCAAGCACTTAATTTTCAAGCTGTTATTTAAGTCAGAGTGAAATGATAATAGGCAAACATATTGCCAGCGTCCTTCAGCTGGATAAGGGGCTACTTACGAATGCAGGCGTGGCGTTGCTTTTTCTCTCCATTACACTTGTTTTCCCAGGAGGACAGCGCGGTGATATGCTCGTCTTGGTTTGACAGCTTTAGCTTTAGATTCATTGACTGGAGGAATGTTTAGCTTTAGTCAGGTGGATTTCATTCTGAATGCTACGTTTGTGTAGATGCATGGGAATATTAATGCAGAGGACGAAAAAAACTATAGCGTCCATTTATTGTCGTGTAGTGTTCTCCACAGTTTTAGTTTTTAAAGGACCGTACCAGTGTTACTGCATGTCATTGGTCTTTGTCAGCGTCAGCCACA
>JAPQLA010000023.1:23751905-23762400 GCA_029822935.1 Naso vlamingii | reverse complement strand
TGTCATTCCCCCTCTCTCTCCCCTGTTTCCTGTCCACTCTTCAGCTGTCCTGTACAATAAAGGCACAAAAGCCCCCCCCAAAAATATCTTTAAAAAATATATATATTTTAATGCTTACTACTTGGACAGACAGTTCTTCTGAGGAGGGTGTGCTGGCATGATAACATGCCAATCCCATTATCCAAACACTACTTTAAAGAACCTCTGTCTTCAGATAGCTCAGATACAATCATTAAAGCTGAGGTAGACAATGTCTGGAAATCAAGCTAGCTGTAGCATGAGACTCCTAAGGAAGCAACTCTGCTACACCCCTCCCTGTTTTTGCTTGAGCTTGTTTTTTTTTTGGTCTGTTTCTCATTTAAGGCCAGTTTACACCAAATATTCATAACAAGACAAGAAGGTTGCGGGGAGAGTAGCAGCGGAGAAAACTGGTCCACCTTAGCTTGACTCAAGCCAGCTGACAGTGTCGTCTGCTGCCCAGCTTGTCAAGTCACCAGAGGCCAGTTTTAAAACCTAAGGCACGTCACTTGTTTCAACAGCCAGTCAGCTTGTAGCAACATCACCTGTCACTAAAAAGTGCAATGTAAAGCAGCCAATAAGAACGTGCGCTCTCTGAAATGACCCGTGATTTGCCAAAAGGTGCCCATCACGGTCTTTATTTTCGAAAGTCTGAATACAGAGTCAAGGAGAGGTGCAGAAGTCTAGTCTTCTTACGACCACCTGAGTTACAACATGTGGAAAGGCTACTATGGAATTTTGCCCGATGACACCAAATATAAACTGCCTACCCCAGCTTTAATTTACAGTCGTGTGCCTTAGAAGGCCACGACCAGTTCATCTGTCAGACCATGAGATTATCATCTGAATGTCATGTCCATGTCTAGAATCATCAGTGAAACAGGGAGAAGTCCAGCCTGTTCTCATACGGAGGAGACTGCACTGCTCCTGGCTACTTAAAATCTCAACTCCAGTCATAAAAAGCTTGCTAATCTGATGAGAGTGGTGACAGTTTGATGACGTTTGATTACACTAGCTCAATGATTCTGTTAATTATTGCAAACTTTTTAAAACTCCACCTGACAAACAGATTAAAGCTTAAAATTCTATCAGTATATCAACATTACTAAACTAAACTTTTATTGTTTGTATTGTCTGATTAACTATTCTTGGCCTGAGATAAGAGCATTTTGTGTTTGCTGTGTGTTCTGCTGCTGCTGAATTCACTTTCTGCGTTTATGGTTTGAATTTTCAATCACTGGTCCAGGGGTTTGCCTACATCTATTGCAGACTTTGACTCTGAAAGCTGT
This sequence comes from Naso vlamingii, assembly GCA_029822935.1. Lineage (NCBI taxonomy): Eukaryota > Metazoa > Chordata > Actinopteri > Acanthuriformes > Acanthuridae > Naso > Naso vlamingii. Next base: position 23,761,093 of record JAPQLA010000023.1, on the reverse strand, counting down.
CAGGCCTGACTTTGACTGGCACTCTGGCATTAAAATCTGACATTGCAAAATGTTAATGTTACAATTAGTAGTATGCAGCGGGGGATAATGGGAATTCAACCATAGAGGTATTTTGTAATGGAATTAAATGTAACCTGTAAAGCACCTGGGTGGAGCAATTTGTGTGTGAGTGGGTCCTTGTTTGTTTGTCTCATGCACATGCAGGAGGAAGTATGCGCACGCAGCATCCTCGCAGTAATGCACCAGAGAAATGTAGAAAAGTATGATGAAACAACAGCAGCCTGCAAGCTAGTAAACAAGGAAGGAACGATCTGGGATTTTAAATGACATGTAAAACAATTCTTTCACTGTGGAGCATTAATATATGCATTTAATTTTGAGGTAAGCCTAGTTCTAGGCTAGTAGTGCCGACCATACTGATCAGTGTGACCTGGGACTCAGGCTGATATACTTTTAGAATTAAATGTTCCTTAAAAACTGAGGCTACAATTTGTTGCGTTTTTTTAGTTCAAAGCTCAGATTTAAATTTTTGTTTAAAAAGACAGAAAGAGAAACATTAAATTTTTAACACAAAGAATGTGAAGATTCACAGCATTTAAGTAAATTACCTGAATGTCACAAACTGTACATCAGGTTTTAGTTTTTGTTTTACATTTGTCACCAATCAGGACGTCAGGGAATGCAGGGCAAACAAGGTCACATCCACGGTCAAAGTTTGATCATGATTTTACTTCTCTCAGAACAGAAAAGATGTCGTCATAGCTGCTTTTCCTTTTTTTTTTTAATAGGCAACCACTTTCCTGGTAAAAATGAGGCTTGCTAAGTTATTTTTAGTTGTGCATTTGGACCTTGTGAGCTTAATATTTGGTGCATGTGTGACATGACACAAACACTTCTCAGAGGTTTCCTGTGGGCTGTTAATTGTTATGCATCAGTCCAGCTTGTTATTATTCAGTTTTGGGGGTATTTTTCAGATCTTAATTGCAAGTGGATCTGAAGGTAATACCTAATGTTTTATTCATTGCTTTTAGATTTAGATGAATCAAAGTCTCATCAGTTCCTCTAATGCACTGGTGTCTTCCCGGATTGAACTGTTCTGACCTGTCGCTAAGATCTCGCTGCAGCCCCCATCCTCCATTTTCCATGGAGGAAGAAGAGAAAGGTAAATGCTGGATTTATCCTTGGTCTGGAGCCCGCCTGTGCAAGGGAGCATCCAGTTCATCGCTTGGCCTTTTACAGCTTCATTGCCTACTTTACAGTAAAGCCAGGTGCAGCGAACCTTTCATGGGGCTGACATATTACCTGATTTAAAGATTCCCTGGGTGGCAGGGCCACCGTAAAACCTGGATCAGTTCAGGCAATCTGAGGGTTCCTTCAAAGTGAAACAAAGTTATAAAACAGTAAAGAGGCCACACTGTCCTCGTCTCCCTTCGTCTTTTTTACCATACTTCTCCAAGTTTAAATTGGCTGGATTAGCGAAAAGCCCCATATTTGCCCATGTCAGACTCAGCAGTAGAAGATATCTGAGAATTTCCATGACTGACAGAATAAAGTTAAAGACCTTTCAAACTGGCTTAAAAAGTAGTTGTGCTCATATTTTTGCTTGACTGAAAAACGCCTGATATTCTACATGGAATTTGCCCCAATGTGAAAGGTAACGACAGCTGTTTCAGGGCCAGCCCAAGCCTTTATGAGGCCCTAAGTTCAGTTTGATTTGGGGGGCCCCCCACATCCACCAATATGACTGACTGTTGTCTACTGGTCATTCAGTTGTAAATTCATTAATCTATTCAATTGGTGTTATTACAAATTCAATTGTTAAACTAGGAGTGAGCACCCGGTGTTTTAGCCAGACTTTCATCCACAGGGGGACTCGGATAAAGAATGGACATGGAAGCAGATAATAGTTTTGCAACTTGGAGAGTAGGCAGTCTCTTAATTACTATTTGGCAAAGTCAGCAGCTTTCTCTAATTCTGCACAGTTGTAGCTTTGTTGCTTAGTTCACTCTAATGTCAGCCTGCATGTCTTTACCTCCCTTTGGTTTTCAAGTTTGAATGGTGGTAAATTCAGTAACTAGAAGGGTCTGATGTTGATTTCCAATTTAATATTCAAAGTGATGTAGTACAAAGTTGCATACTGAACGTGGTGTAGGTCTTTTGCAATCTAACATATCATAAACATAATATAATTACTATATCATCAAACAAAAAACAAAAAAGATTAATAAAAATCAGATGCTCTTGGGGGCCCCCTGCTGGTCACAGGGCCATAAGAAGGCACTTAGTGCACTTATGCCTTGTGCTGGCTCTCCTTTTAATGCTTATTCACCACAGCAGCAACTCCGTGATGCTGACTGCTCACCAAGTCTTTTGTTGAGAATGATGCTCGGAGAGCATTTCAGAAAAACAACAGTGTGCGTGCACTCTGTTCACAGCGATTTTAATTAGCCAGCAAGATTCCTTAGAGCTAGGATTGATTGTTAAAAGATGAACAAACTTAGTTACCCAGTATCATATTGTTCATACGAACTGTAAACTGGCAAGACAATGAAGGAAAGAAAGGACTGTGAAATTAGTAAATGTCTGTATATCATTATTTTATTGTATAGAAAAGGCAAAGCTGAAAAGGGCAAAGAAAGAAAGAAAGAAAGATGTGATTTGACAGAAAGCTGGAAGCATTAGTGAGCCCACATATAGAGTAAAACATGCTCGACACAGGTGGGAAAGTCATCAGTGTGTGTATAACAGTAGTAGATTCTAGTTCAAATTCAAGGGTCTACTTTGTGGATACTGCTTGTCGTGCTTATCCTTATTAAGAGTGGCTTAATTTAAAATGAAATACAACATTTGACCATGAAAAAAGTCTTTACATTAACATTACTAAATCAATCATTTAAAGGTTTAGTTAACACAAAGTGAAAAAAAACAAAAACAAAAAATGAACAAACAAAAAAAACCTTTTTCATTTTTAACCTGATGTATTGACTATCTGTAATTTTGACACAAAGCACAAGTTAAAAAGACTGTAAATAACATTGTCTATAGGCTCTTGTGTCACAACTACACACAAAAATCATGACATAACAATGTGGACATATTGTCAGTTTAAAAATAAATGAAAACGAAGAAGGCTGTCAAATAAAAACAATTAAAAACGACTGAATTGGTCCATGCAAAAGACAACAGTCCATGCAGCCAGTTTTGGGCTTATGTGCCAAAGTTTTTAGAAAGCTGTCTTTCTGCTTCCGCCTCAATATGATGTAGGAAAACTTTGTTTCTGAAGCCCGGTATTCAAAACTTTAACTTTTTTCCCCCAACAACATCAGTGGCTCTGGATAATCCACTGACCTTCATGAGAACAATTTTCACTGGAACTTCTTTCTGAAGAAGAAATAATCCCTGTGAACACTGTTTCTGCAAAGATACACCGATGTGGAGATTCTTAAATGTAATTCTTCGTTGCCCACAGGAACACAGATAAAATTACCCTCACTGGATTGGGATGGCAGCAGAAGATTTATAGATTGCAGTCTCTATAAAACAGAAAACTTCAGCAAACTCTAAAGTATCATTTAGATGAACCTACCTTTTGAAAGTTTACAACTCTGATTCCAAACTTTACTCTTTTGCACCAGTGGACTGCTCCAGAGTTTGAACGAAGTGGCCAGAGCAGGTCATGTCAGTGTACATCTCAAATGCCCTGCAGTCAACCGACATCTAAAGGTTGGATGCAACAATGATACTTGCAGAATCAATGCTAGCATCGTTACCATACTGACTACCAATATGCTCAGGGCTTAAATCATTCACCTCTGATGTCTTACACAAGTTGTTGTCAGTGTGTCGTACCTGTATGACACTTGCACGCCATCAAAGCCCAACAGTGACTCCAGGTGAAGTCACAGTCGAGCTACAACGTCCTCCCTGACTGTTGAGTGAAAACAGGCGTACACATGTGCAGCAGAATCAATATATAAGGAGATTGCAGCTGTTAAGTAAGAGCATGATGAATGGGACAGACCTGAAGGTGATTGAGCATGTCTGCTCTGATGGTGGTGCATTTAAATTGGACTGTGCATGTAAATGTTTTCCCTTAATTGGTAGCCAGAAGAGGTTTATCACCCGAGGTGAATACAGATCTGCAACACCGGCAACTGAAAAGAAATTCAATTCAGATTTAATGAGCTGTAGGCTGGAAATCTGGGTTTACGCTCATAGGTTGAGCAGAGAGCCACTTCTCTTTGTACTGAGATGTCGAGATTTTCCCTTTTTTTTTTAAACACTGGTGATTAATGTCCTATGTTTGACCTTATTGACTTAAAGCTCAAAAGAGGAAATTGCTCTCAAGAGCGATGCACTTTACCCTTCAGTCAGACCAGTGTGTCACATGTGCAGATTCTATTTCCCTTGATGGTAGATTAGTCAGACTTATTTTTCTGTGCAGAGGAAAACAGAAAACAGAACCCAAATTAATTATGAAAATGCACGACAAACAGCTGAGATGGGCCACAGATGGCAGCGCTGTCGGTTCAGGTGGACTGGACATTACAACGTCTTTACTGTTGAGAGGACTTCCTGATTAATGTCTCGGAGACCAGTCAGCATGTTAGACAGCCCTTTTATGGATGTGACAAAGCATAGGCGAAAATACACGACAGGGAGGAGGGAAGCGAGGTAAAGATCTGAAAACAAAGCAGATGCCCAAACTGAGAGAATTACAATAAATCATCAAGTAACAGTGGGTGCTGCCGCAGTCATTGTCTTCACACATCACAGCGTGCAAACTCCCCACTGCAAATGAGATGCCTCTCATTTTAGAATGGCCACGCGCACGTTTGATGCTGCACATGAGAGGATAAGCACATTGTTGAGGGGCCATTTATCCATTAACAACTGAGAATTCTTATCAGGGCTGGGAAAAAACAATTTGACTGTACAAAGAAAAGTGATTTATGGATATCCCCTTTGTGTTAGTAAAATCTAAATGTGATATAGCAGTTGAAATAAAATTATTGTAAAGGCACTGCATGGCAGCACCAACGACACCCTCATGTACTGATAGATGACTGTAATAAAGTGCAGCCTTAATGTGGCATTTTTCAACCTATGTTGAAGATCCTGGAGGTTATAAATAAAACTGAGGTTTTGCACGAACATATTGACCATTTATCCAACAAAAACAGAACCACTAAAATCAATCGGGCCACTGATATGTTTACTGTATCGTGCTATGGCGCAAAATCAATGTAATATGAGTTTCTAAATATCCTGCTGGATGTCTTAACTTGTGCAATTGGATAATCTTCTGAGATTTCCTTTGGGTTTCCTTTGGAGCAGCTGTTTTAAGTGGTTCAGTGACAGGGCTTTCCACACCATGGCAGCAACTGTGTGATTACTGCGCACTCTTCAGAGGCTCCGTGTTGCCTGCTAGACTGCTGGAGCTAATCTCAGTTTAGCATTTCCACACAAAAGCTGTCTTTGTGGGTACTCAAACAAAGGCAAACCAGAAGAAGTCTCAGATCAAGCCGTTTGTGAAAACAACGACATGCAGCTTCCAGTTTCAATCTTTTTGAAGCGTCAGTTTGTACATGTAAGCCGCAGCTCAAGTGGTCTCCCACTGGACTGTCCCAGAGGCTTTGATCCTTTGGTGTGAACACTGACATGTTTATGAGTCATTTTGTGCAGCCAGCGGTGACAGCCACGTCTACAGTTAAGCACAATACAGGCTTTGAATGAGAAAAACTCAAATGATTTCGAAAAAAAGTGAGAGAGACCAACACTGAGGTTGGACCAAATTAATAAATGAACCTTGCACGCATGCAAAGAGGTGATTCTTTTTCATTTGTTTAAATGATGATTCACTCAGTCAGACTAAGTCCTTCAGGCAGGTCAATCCAGGTTACTGACTGCAGTGGGTTGTTCACCTCACCTGTTTTCATGCCACACACCGAAAAAGGCAAAAAGTCTCACACACACACACACCTGATGTCTCTTGGCAGTGATAAAAAACTGTGCAGCAACTTCTCAGTCCCAGCATAACGGTGTAACATGCTTATCATTTCCACTGGGCCCTGTTGAAATCCACACTTGGTTTATCATTCGTGCCATGCATACTAATGAACCCTGTGCTAACTGACAAATCCTGTGCTCACCAGCTATTTATAACTTCTCTGAGGCCCACAAATAAGAGCTGAGAATTTTATAGAAAATAAAGCAACAGCATGCAAAATTCTGAAATCCAAGAAGAAGAAAACAAACTATTTTATAATGACTGTAGAGCCATTTCCAGAGAAAAACATAAGAATTACATTTAAAAAATGTAGTAATTCAGTAGGGATAAGCCTCAGCTGTACATTGGCTCAAGGGTTAGGATTGTACCATCAACCCTCGTGTGCAGAGATTAAATATGACTTGATAACTTTTACATAATCTTCTCTGTCTCAGTCTTCATGTTGCTCTTTTGCTGGCTGTCTAATGAAAGCAGAGGCAGGTCGGTCTGAAAATTGTCTTTTCTCCTATAAAATAAAACAAAACAACAACATTTATTTCAAAATCTATGGGCCTATGATTTAACACCATCAGATTAGAACTAGACTTTTTTGTAAGTAAACTTATAAATAAAAGTTATTGTGGGGATTCTTAGATTCTAGAGGAGAAACTAAATGGGCTTTAAAAAGCAAAGCCAAGGTTTGCCACGTAAGCTGATGTTTGTGGGGAGTTTGGAGTGAGAACTGGGTGAACATGTACACCTTAATGATATATGAATGACTGGGACTAATAAGGATTAAATGCTCATGAGGGATTGATGGATGTTTAGTGGCAATTTTATTTTTACTCATCTTTATCCTTTTACTTAAATTCAGAAGTTATTGTTTTTACCACTTAATGGACTGTACCACCATACTACGACATTGTCCTTTGTCCATGTTCAATTATCATTACAGAAAGTACCTGAAAATGTGTGAAAATATTAGTAAAAAAGAATGTCTATACGCTAATAAAAACGCTAATGTTCAAGCCAGAAAGGCAGCACTTGGAACTATTTTTCTGGCGTAATCTTTTGTCTCGATGACTTCTATTTCTTCCTTGCTAACATTATATTTTGGCTCATATTGATAGGGCTCCACAGTCACACCTTAAATTGAGGTATTTCTAGCTTCATCCATGTCTTCATGCAAAATATGCAAAATAAAAAAATGAGAACAAGGACAGCAACACCCATTTAACCTTTTAATACTGCCGCACGGACGTTTCGGACAAGCTGCCCTTCTTTAGCGTGTCTAACGGCAGTTTCACAAGAATTCACAATAATTACAGACCACACAGTCCGCACAACAGTTTTATATCAATAGAGGGAGCTACACACACAGCACAAAATCTCATAACATAGCAAGGCAACAGGGAACCATCAATTTTTGGATCATATGCTATGCCATTAGACACGCTGAAGAAGGGCGGCTTGCCCGAAACGTCCGTGTGGCAGTATTAAAAGGTTAAATGGGTGTCCCTGTCCTTGTTTTCATTTTTCATTTTTGAGTACTGACTCGTTTAAGGATTCAGCACCCCGCTCTCCAACCATGTGAGTTGAGCGTGTTGTATCTTAATTCCAACAGGATGCAGCAATATTCCTGGTGTGGAGGGTGCTTGTTACTGAGCTACGCATATGAATGGCCAACGGGAGTACCTGGAATGAAAAACAACTGGCCCAAGACTGCTTCTAGCATGGAAAGCAGCTGCAAATTCATATTAATGCACCGATTCCAGTGACTTGTATGTAAATATTTTTGACCAAAAAAACTACAGACGTTCTCTTTAGAAGGCTGACCTAATGCCTAGCAATTTTCACATGTCCTATAGAGTTTTTATACTCTGATTCGACATGAATGGCAGTGAATGGGGTTTTAAAATGCGGTCTGAGATCTATTAAAGTATACACATGGTCCAATTTTAACAAGAACATTTCTGAAGAAAGGGGCGATCTCTGCTAATGGTGAGAAGTTAAAACAGACCAGTATGGTCCTTTATGAGCTGCTGTCAGATATCGTGAATCATAAACTGCAGAATTAGCCATTTCATTGTCTGATCTGTTTAAAGAAGCTCCTCATGATGTCCAGAAGGAGTAAATAATTATTCAAATCATATATCACTGGATTGTTTTGTATCATTCAGCTGTCACATCCCTGCATGAGCAGCGTGTTTATAATCTGCACCTGTTTACCACAAATTCACGGGGGGATCTGGCACACCTGAGCGCCAGAATATCAGATGTCCTTTCTCACGTCCCACCGACAACACCTCACATTTAACAGCGAGTGATGTTTGGTAATGCTGCACATCAAATCACACGACACATGAAAGCTAAGGGTATAATGTGCTTTCAAGAAAAGGATAAATCCAGACACACGTGGCTTGAAAGTGAGGCATTCATGGAGCCGTTGCTCTGATGTCGTGTCTGTGAACAGTGAGTCTTGCAAACAGAAACATGTTTAAAGTGACACCAAGCCTTTTGGAGTAGAATCAAGTTACGTCCGTATCAGAAAGATCGTCTTAATTGTTTTGGGCATCTTTTGTCCTGACATGCTTATAAAGCCTGACACTGTTACAACAGGCGACGTATCGAGCTCAACACGACCTTTAAGTTTAGCATAAATCTTTAAAGCGGATGCTGTCACTCATTTGGCGTGAGTGGCACTGCTGGTGATGTGAGGCAAACGAAAAGTATCGAGATAAGCCTTTTGTCTTTGTCAGTTAAATGCCGTGACCTTGGATTATTGAGCTTCTGTCAACCGCAGTCTCCACTCCCTTTGCTTATTTACCAGCTTTGTGCTTGTGTAAGGACATTCTGCTGAGGAGATGGATGACAGTTTTGAGGCTGTCTTTACAGACACTCAACACAGTCATTAGTCCTGAGCTCACCCGGTACCAAGATGCAGGCTGGGAGCCTTTTGTGCGATGTTTCACTTGATGTTTGTGAAAGTGAAAATAATAACTTGACATTTGTGACCAGCATCTGCTGCACAGTGCAGACTGAGGAGAAATGTAGGAATGTGGTCTTGTTTGTCCATTTAGGGAAAATATTTTGGACAACACTGAGAGTCCAAATGTCACGTTGTCTAGTTAACTTAAAGGCATTCTAAGTCTTGTTGTGCAGTTTCTAAATTAGTCACATACAGCAAACATCTCCTCAC
>JAPQLA010000023.1:23738722-23750994 GCA_029822935.1 Naso vlamingii | reverse complement strand
GTGTTTCCTGTATTATTTTGGTAATTGTTGTCTTGAGTTACATCTCTCCTATGTTTGCCTCCTGTTTCACCGCCTGCCCTGCAATCATGGCTTTCACCTGTGTTGATTACCTCACCTGTGTCTCGTTACTCCTTCGTATTTTGTACTTTAGTATTTATTTTGTATTTTTGTATTTATAGTCTCTGTGTTTCGCCTCTGTCATCTGTTTCATCTCCTCAGTCCTGTTGCTTGCTCTTCATGCTCCTGTTCCTCGTTTTGTTGGTTATATCAGTCTGGTATTTTGTTGTTTCTTGCATTAGGTTTGTTTTTTCTCTCAGTTTTTTTGTGTCCTTTTTTAATTCAGCTTTACTTTTTTTTTTGTCAGTGTCTCGCCTTTTGGTCCACTTTTTGTTCAACCCTGACAGATGATGGACATGGTAATTACAAAACATCTTGACTCTTCTGTTATTACAATGTCTTTTTTTTTTAAATGATATGACAATTTTAAACATGTTGATTTGGAGTTACTGGGCTCCTTGAATTTAGTAACAACTAATTGATTGTTCTTGTTAGTTTTAAGTTTGGTAGTTGGGCTTTTCCGTCTGTGCAAATATTTATAAAGACACACCAAACCAACATTAAAATAAGTAAATGAATAAATAAATTTTAAAAATGGTTAAATGTTCCATTGCCTTTAGTCATCTGTGTCTTGGACAAAAAGCTTGCACTCTGTGCAGCCGGTGGCCAACTAGCACAAACGTTTTGCCCCTGTGAGAAAACAACTTTCCACACCAGCAGTTGGCGATCTGTATGCCTCATTCTAAACTGAAAGACTGAATGTTGCACTTAATGGAGAGGGGGCAAATACAGGGCAATTCAAGTGTAATTATCCTGCCTCTTTTGGCCACAGTGGCCAATATTCAGTCAAGGTTACATTGCCTTAGTTTTGTGTTTTAAAGTGGTGAGAATCTTAGAATAGCAAAGATGTCAATAAAATAACAATGTGATTGTTAAATTCTGTATATTTAGATTTTTCTTGTCATTTTTGATATAAATTTTTAGCTGTTGTTGCTTTTGTGTTAGGAGGCCTACAGTTTGCCTCTTTGAGAACCTACCTACCTGCGAGTAAATTCATTTTTTTCTGGGTCTCCTTACAAAACGTCTCAAGTAACTTGATTAAAAGACACAGCTGTGATGCAGAATGTCACATTGAAAGTGGTTTGCGAGGTATCCGTCTATTGAGCCCATCCAAAATTCTGTAAGGGATGATGAGGCTGGTAGTATTATGGATTTGTTGTCTCATCTGTGCCAGTGCTCAGGATTTAGCCTTTCTTTCTGCTCAGTGGCAGCATTTAACCTGTCAGATGACATTCTATGCGCCGCACTGATGGACTGTGAAAATCTTAAGTTAATTTGAACGCATTATAAGCATGAAGTGCAGGCTTTATTAATATCTGTGTTGAACAGAAAAACAGTGACGACCGGAGTTGCTTTCAGCCGCATGCTTTTAGTTGTGTGGGCTCTTGGTGGGTATGACCCACACAAAGACGTTTTTTTTTTTTTTCCTTTTCAATTACCTGGCTCAAAGCTGTATGGATCCCAGAGAAAGCAAACAAAGCTTTTATCAGTCAATCACTAGCAGTGGAGGCATGTTTTCATGTGCCTTTAAAAGCACAAGCTTGTTATTAAGCCTTTCCTGCAAAGCACATTCCTCTGCAAGAAAACCTGATCTATTCACATGGAGCTTTTCTGATATTTCTTTAAAAAGGAAATTGACCCAGCACCAGTTATCCAGTCTAGTACTTAACATTTTTTTTTTTTTTTATCACTGATGGTCAGAGATTGTCTTTGTATTATTTACTGAATGTGACCTTTCTTATGCCACTCATGTTTGCCTAAAGCAGGCATATTTAATTACAAATTCACTTGGGATAGATTTTACAACCAAGAACTTTGGCTGGGCCGGGCATTTTCAGCAGCCAGTAAGCAGCAGGTAATGGCAAAATTTAAACCACACAAATAAATGTAATGAAAAGCAAGACATTTTCACTCATCGTTTCCCTTTTAAATTTCATCACATCTGACGCAGACACGTCACAAAATGCATAAAGGTGGTACAGTTCTGGTTGTGGGATGCAATCAAACTGCACTTTTGCAGCCCTCTCCTGTGATTCCTCTGGAAAGCTTGTCTACAACATCTGATGTTTCTCAATGCGGTGACTGGAAACATTGTATTCTTTAAATATCGCAGCACACTCATGGCAAATTAAACACATCCATTTGGCTTTTGGATCTGGCGTTAAAATAAACACGTATTTGTTTTCAGTCCAGACAGCTTTAAACCAACAGCTTTCATTGACAATGTTCCGTTTTAGGTTTAAGAAAGACGTGTTTTTAAAGGTCGTACTATAGGACTACTGCTATTACCACTACTAGACACACATCACAACAAAGCACTGTCTTGTGGGTTGAATGTTGCAAGGCTATGCCAAGTGTTGCATTCAGTGTCTTTAGGAATTTCTGTAGGCTAGCACAGCACATTTTTCCTGATTTTTCTCTGCTCTTCTGGCTGGGCCACTCAGGGGTTGCTGCTGGGCTGCATGTGGCCCGTGGGCCGCCATTTGAATACGATTGCCTTAAAGTCTGAAAATCTTGAACAAGGTCTTTCTATAAATTTACAATAAAAGTTTATCGTATAGGAGAATTTTGCCTTTGCTAATAGTTTTAACAGCCACCTGGAGCTACCACACATAACTGCACACTAACTGTACGTGCTTATATTGCTTCATTGAAAAACATCCTTTGCCTCTGGGAGCTCGCAGCATCACAGTGGAGCAATTTTGAATTTTGGAAGAATTGTTTGCTTGATTTCTTTTTTAGCATGCACCGTGGAAGTAAATCTCTGTGGCCCCTTTCTCTCTGCCAGCAGAAGAATTATATTGGATAGAGAAACTTCAGGTGACATAAACCTAATGGGCTTTAAATTTAACCATGAGAAGGGAAGATGATTGGAAAACTTTCTGAAGAATGTGAAATTATAATTCAGCGTCCCTGAGAAAGAGTCTCAAGCATTGGGAGGACCTGTGTAATTCTCTTTCTGATGAAAACCCTTAATGCTGATTTATCTGATCAAGTGCGTCTCAACAGCTTTCTGAGGTCTGCTCTAGGAATACTAATAAACCAGTCAACAAAACGAAGAACTGAACAGGGCTTAAGCCTTGCAAACAACATCATCTGAAGCTGCAGTATTTGATCATTCACGATTTATAACTGTGACAGCCCTGTTGGACCTGAAAAAAATAAGTTTGTTCTTACCTTTTGCCAGAAAAATGGTTTTAAAGTAAATCCATATCCCACAACAATCAAATATAGGCAGTATAAAGGCAAATGTTATTGGAAAAAACAATGAAATGTGCTAAGAGAAGTCTTTAAACCAATTAGATTGATTAGTTGTGACTAATCAACCAGTCTGTAACTATAAAACTAGTCTCAAAAACACATGAAAAGACCCCCTCCATATCAAATGGTTTTACAAAAGCTTTTGAAGCCCAGAATTTAATGAGAAAAAGGAGAAAAGCCATGGCAACATTTCCAACCGAAATGGCACTCAAAAAAGATGCCCGGTCAAAAGCACGGTGTCCAGATGGAATAAAATGCGAGAGAGATCGATCCACTTTCAAATGCAATCTGTTGTTTGCTGGAAGATATCAACTGGATCCTTTGCTATTTAAATCACAGATGGTTAAAATAAATTGTTTAGTGAATCACACCCATTATTGCATGTGACTGTTTTGTAACTATGGTTCTTTAAAGCTGCCATCTTTAAAAACTAATGATCCAGCTTTTTTGTTGGGTTGGAAAGCAACAAAAATTGCTCCTGAGAGTCGTGTGATTTTTACATTTTTGTAAGAGTGAAAAGGTGAAAACAAAAATGCTGGTAAGGAAAAGTCACACTTTCACATTGTATTATTAATTTTCTTGTGCAATGAAAACGATGAAATGGCTCATTTTTCCAGAGACATATTAGGTGTGAAATATTCCACTTTGAGCCAAAATTGAATCAAAGTCTTTTCTGAGATTCAAGGAAATCAAAAGCAGCTGCTGCCACTTGAAGCTGTAACCTGCATCCTAAATCTGGTTTTAAAAATAAGAACAAAGGCTTCCGTCTCTCAAGCACTATTCTCTGCCTCACACTTTCAGATTTTTGACATTCGGTGCAATGATTGGTGATATACTTAAACATTCTCACTGCTTGGGGTTAACCAATGACGGTGCCAAAGAGTCGTGAATATGGCTCAACAGGGGCATTCTGGGGTTTAGAGACAATTTAAAGCAAAAGCCTCGGCAAAGAACACAAACTGCTTGCTTACAAAGCTGGTAGAGCCCCTCTTGTAATTTATCACCCAGGCTTAAATGTGTGCCCGGGGTCCGCCTGGACAGGTATCACCTTATGAAGGTCAATGAGGCAAAAATAAAACCGCTTTGCTTCTGAGACAACCCTTCATATGTGCGCTCAGAAGATTTGTCAAAGGCTACAGATGCAGAGACACAGACGAGGCTTTCATGTGTGCTGGATTGCATTTACTCTCTCGCTCAACCATTTTCCAGTAGATGTGTCCTTTCCCTGACACCACACTCAACTCAGATGCGGCAGTGGCATTTCAAGCTAAAAAAGAGCTTACCATCCCAATTTTCATTGTGCAGTGAAAAGCAATAAATGGAATCCCTGTGGACGCTCACAGGCTTCGGAGATGCCTCCTTGTGTAAAGAGGAGGTAATCATGCATAACTGCTCAAACGTCATCTGGACATTGGAGTCATAAACCAGAGCCGGGCACTCGCCATTCTGGCAGATTGCCCTGTCAGGAGGTAAACAACTGAAAGAATGAGGAAGGATCCATCTGATAGGAAATGTCAGAGCATGATTGGATTAAAAAAAAGCCTCCTAAATTAGGGTCATTAATCATGAGCTGGGAAAACAGTGACAGGTCTTGTTCTCAAAAGCTGTCCTCTGGAACTAAGCTGAGTGCCACCCGGAAATTGTGCAATTACCTTAATACCTGATTTAAATGAAGAGAACGCATGGCAGTGTCAATTGTTAATTGGGGAAAACAGCTCATATTATTTAGAGGTAATTGCCATCATGAGAAGTGTGGTTATCTGATCCTGTCTTTTTTGTGATGCATCCGTTTGTCTTGAATGCATAATTCACACAACATTTTGCATTAAACTCCCTTTTATCTGACACTGCCCTACATTTCACAGCTATTGCTGAAGCTGAAATGTCTTCCTCAGATGTAGTCAGACCTGTTAGCTACATCTCGGCCAGTAATACACATGTCAAGTGTGACATCTTAAACTCTATCATCTCCACACTCCTAGATGGAAAATTGAGAGCTGTACATTGAGCAGAAACTTTTTTTTTTTTCCCCCCGAGTCCATCCCACAGTCATCATCTTTCACCTGATAACCTAGTTCAGTATTGCAGGGTGCACACAGCAATTAACTGGGAGCAACAGCTCCACTAATGGATCACATTTCTCTGCTCGCTGTGTCGATGTAACAAACTGCACCCCTGAGGGCTGCTGCTGCAGGAATGATGGCACGAGAGCCGGAATTGACGGGGGCATGTTAGGAACCAACAACCCCCCACCTCTCCCACCACGAGCAGACCAGACATCATCTCACATGCACTGACTTCCCCACTGTGTGATGCAGCGATATCAGGGAGAATCTAATCAGAAGTTGCCTGACTTGCGCATAACTCACTGCAGAGCCAATCGATGCTTTTTCTGCATGGATTATTGATATCTGTTGTAAAAATCCACGCCTGTTTTTTTTTCTATTTGAGCTGCTGATTCTCCATCAGGCAAGGCTGGAGTGGCTCTGTTTAATCCAGTGAGAGCGAGACTGAAGACGTGGGAAGACATGTGTCTCATATCTAATTCCCTCCCCTACATGTACGATATGTGAAAGATGTCTCACTCACTTAATGCATGTGTGTACTTTGTGTGTGCACGTGTGCACCCAGGCGGTCTCTTTATGGTTCTTGGTTGGTCTCTGTAGATGCCGTCACAGAAAAAGTCATGTGTACTGCTTCTCGGTGGACTCGTGTTTGCATGACTAATATAAATGTGTGAATGCCTTTATGAGAGGGGAGTGCAGGGACACGGTTCTCCAGTGAGTATCATCTTAATTAAACCAAATTTCTCTCAAAGACTCTACAGGCAGTTATTTTAGATTGCAATTAGCTATGCTTCATACAGCTCGCCACTCGTCCACAAGTCTCCAGTGTCATGTTTTTAAGGCAATGTTTTAACAACTTTTCTGCATAATTCTCCCAGAAGAGGTGAATGCATAAAATGGAATGCATATCATATTTAGGTTTATATTCAGAAAATTACCTGATCACTGAATCATTGCTTTTCTGGCGGTTATAACCCACCAAATGGATAATGCATGCAGGGGCATTACCTTGGCTGCAATAATTACATACCCCCAGGCAAACTGGGCTCCCTGGCCAGCTTTGTCACATGCAACTTTAATGTGGTTTTAGTGGGGACTACGCTGACCGTCACACCTCCCTATGAGTCACTCAGAATTTCTCATTCAGTTTCATTACCAGACTTGAGATTTCATCACCGTGGATGCATATGTGCAAGGAAACAGATGCAGCCGCTGTTGCTGATTCCTCAGGTGCAGCCAGAGGCCAGTTTTCATTCCGGTTCCACGTCCTCACAGATGTTGGAATGTAGCCTCCCCCTCCGCCACACCTGAGGCATTTGGGGTATTAAAAGAGTCAGAAATGAGCAACACCGTGTCAAACAAATAGACAGCTAAAATCAGAGGGGAGACAAAGATGTAAAAGAGGATATTAATGTGTATTTTATGAAAGGATGTGGGAAATCCATGCAGAACTAAAAGCCAGTTTGACCTTAAAGTGTGTGGTGTGCAGTGTGTAGAATTTACATGGATATTTGTAGAATATGTCAGAATAAAATAAAATAGCCATAAGCATATTTTCAATTCGTGTATAACCACCTTAAGGACGATATGCCTCTCTTTCATTGTCTTTTGTCAGCATTGGCCACACAGGTTACATGAACCCCACACAATTTTTCCCCAAATAGTTTGCCTATAAGATATCGTGTTTGTTTACATTTTGGTCATATTCAATTAACTTTACGGAAAGTACAGAAAATGTGTGACAGCATTAGTGAAAACGAACATCTGTGTCAAAATCTTTCTTCACACTAATATTCAAGCTAGGAGGGCGGCACTTGTAAGGAACTATTAATCCACGCGTAATAACTTTCATCTCAACAGCTCATGACTCCTCTCTCTCTCTCTCACTCAGTGATTTTTGACCAAATAAACGCAGACGTTCTCTTTAGAAGGATGGATTACCTAGCAACTGTCACGTGTCCTATCCGCTTTTAAAGCTGCGATGTAACAACCTTTTGAATACCGTATCTGGGTCCAAACTCTGTATTTTCAATATGCTGCAGTGCTGTGTCCCATGTAGTTTAAACAGATCTGAGTAAAAAGAGAACAATCTAACTTTCATCCTGTTGCTTTCCTGGCAATGAGAAACAAGAGGACATGGCTGCAGTAAATGAAAAACGCTGGGTGAATGAAGAAGAAGTTTGCCTTTAGCTAATGTTAGCATCCATTCACTTAAATGAAACTGACACTGTTCAGGTATCTCTGATAAAGTTTATGGCAACGTTAACGTTAAACGTTCAACCAAGCTAGAGCACAGCTGATACAGCCAGTAAGGATTACTGTGTCTGTAACAACAAAACATTATAAAAAACGTTTTTTAAGAACTTTTATGAGGGATATTCATACAGTGTTGGTTTCATTTAGCCTAAATGAATAGATGCTAACCACTTGTAAAAGCCAAAACTTTTTCTTCATTCACTTACCATACTTAATCAACTGCAGCAATGACCTCTTGTCTTTCTCATCACTAGGAAAGCGGCAGAAAGAAAGTTTGATTGTTATTTTTTCACCCAGTTCTGTTTAAACTACATGAGACACAGTGCTGCAGCATATTGAAAAGAAGGGACTTGGTCCTGGGTATTGTATTTTGAAAGGGTGTTACATCAGACTTAAAAACCAAATTATATTTCTATACCCTGGTTCACCATAAATGGCAGTGAATGGGATTTAAAAATGCAGTTTGAGATCTACTCTACAAATGATCAAATTTTAACAACTTTTGTAGAATAGAGGAGCAATCTAATGCTGAGAAGTCAAAAGGGACTGGTGTGGTCCTTTAAAATAAGAATTATTTTATTTTCATAACTGCACAATCTGCCTTTTATATCTAGAGGAACATTTAGAATAGCATTTAGAAGGGGAGAATGAGTGGAGGGATACTGAAAATCTGCATCTTCATTACTAGATGCCACTGAATCCGACACAATATACTTTAAATTGTGAACAAATGAACTTAAATGTATCTTTGTTGTGTTCTTCTGAGGCAAGTTTTTATTGTATGGTTTTCAGTGGGAATCTCTTGCATTAAGGCATCTTGCCTGTGAATTGACAGCCTGGTCTCCCATCTCAGGAAACTTCCTGCAGACGTATTACCTCATATCAAAAATCTGAAGCTGTAGACCTGTCTCATTTAGTTGCAAGACACATGGGAAGCAACCTTTTAAGCCCTTTTTTTCCCCAGCAGATTCATTATATCAGTGTGGTTTCAGCAGGATATGCTTGTCAAGGCTACGATAAAATATTACAGGTATTATGGTTAAATTATTTGGATTAGATGAAGCATACAGGCCTGACTTTTTGTGGTTCATGAGTACAGTACATTTTTTTTTAAATGTATTAGAAAAGGCAGTTTGACCATAGGCCTTCTGGCTGTTGCTGGAACATGACGTTAACGCACACTAACAACACTGCTGCAGCCACACGACGCTGCCCAGGAAGGTTACCTGTCTCTAATGATTTATCTCTCTGCGACCTACAGTCAAAGCAGGTATCTTATTAGGAAAGGCTGCTAGTTAGTTATCAAGGAAGAAGGCTACAAAGGGACCTTCCAAATGACACTGAGCAAAAGCCTGTCTCCACCCACAGAGCTTATGCTCCACTGTTGATAGTAAAGCGTTAAATTTTTAATATAGGCCTATTGTCAATGCGGGTGTTGGCTCCAGACAATGCTGTTACATTTGCCTCTCCAAGGAGATTGTTTTTACACTTTGCTCAAAGATAAAGCTTCTTCTCAGCCCCTTGACGCTGTAAAGTACCACAAGAACAAAGCGCCATCCAAAAGACTTAGTGCAACTGGTGACAGAGCCTCAGCTTGATGCCTACCAAAATACTCATTTGAAGTGTGACATCATTATCACTATCCTTCCCTGCTGCAGGAAGAGAATGTGACAAATTCCCCTGACTCCAATTAGGCTCTAGTTTAATTACTTCCATTTACCGAGGTATTAATTCAGATCCCTCTCCTCAAACTCTCACTAATTCCACTATGATGCATTGTCACCCATCATTTCTACACAGTTCAAGACTTTGAACAGCAAGCCCACAGGCATCATTTCGCCAAAAACCTAAGATATGTGTGAGTCACAGCCCAGACGGCGTAAGGATAAGACCAAAATAAAATGTAATATAACAACAAAAAATAAATAAACAAGCGTGCAGCACTGAGCAATGATTACCAGAGTTAAATGTTGCAGAAAAAGCCCGTAACAGGATTAAACATGTGCATACCTTTGTCTGGATGTGAAACAGAAACACATTTGTCACAAGATTCTGTCAAGAATAGTCTATTTGGCAGATTTGATTTACTTTTAAAATGTCTCATGCAGCCTTTGTACACATGGGCCTATAGGCTATCCAGCATTTTTTAAACTTTTTTTAGTGTTGTATGCTAATGAAGTAGAAATACTTTGTTACTGTATTTAAGTTTTTTTTTTTTTTTTAGATCTGCGCTTTACTTTACTATTTCTATTTCTGTAGACTATTACTTTTACTTGACTACATTTTCCAAATAAAATGGACATTTAATTACTCCATTACATTTTCCATAAGCATCTCTGTAACTCGTTAATAAGAAATTAAGCAGGCTACTAGCCACTGATGTTTTGTTTGTTAGCCAATAATGTTGGATCACAGACTGAAAGTGCAAACAGGTGCCCTTAAGCTGCGGTACAAGTTATGACTGTGTTGTTACTGTGGGTGCTGCTGTCCTCATGTTTTATGTCTGATTTTCAATCATTTTGTTGTTATGACACAGCAGCAGTCGCCCAGTTGTATATTCAGCTTGAGCTAAACTTTTGCCTGTTGTGTTCAAATCAGGCCTGCAGGAGTTTAGAAAGTTTAGAAAACTTTCTGAAACCACTTTTTTATTATCACTTGATTTGCATTTTGCTTTATGACTGAGATATTCTGTCCTTATGTCAACCAGAGGCTACATAAATAAAAAATAATCAATATTTAAAAAGTCAAACTTGACTGCTTTTTGCATGTACTTTTTACTTGCACTTATACTTTCAATACTTCAGTACATTTATACTGACTGTCTTTTTAATACTTAAGTACAGTAAATACCAGCTTCTTTAAGACTCTTACTCTAGTAATATTCTAATAGGTGACTTTCACTTTTACCAAAGTCATTTTCGTGTAAGGTATCTTTACTTTTACTCAAGAATGGCTTTTGGGCACTTAATTCAAGACTGAGTGTGTACATGTATTAGGCCTGTCTGGTGGTGTTGTATATTGTATTACCACAGAAAATCAATTCAAATTTAATTTCACCTTGTTAATGTGGGTTATTTTCGTACTTTTAGTAATTTTTGAGTAAAATGCATGAAAAGTGAAGTGGGGATCAAATTTTGAGCAATCCCCCAAACTCTGGAGGGAGGCAAGCTTTAACTCATACCCATTCATCAACCTAACAATCTGCAGTTGATTGAAACACCGATTATGTATTGTCGACTTATTTTATTACTTTATTGTTAACAGGAAATTAACCATTTTTAACCGTTGTCACTTCGAACAGGGTGTAAAATCTCGTCCCTCTAAGCAGACAGAGCGAGTGCTGGTCCACAGAAACTTTTGTAAACTATCCAATCCTAACCAGCAGGAGTCACACGACCACTGTTTTTATGATAGGTAGCCGAAAAAAAAACGGAGAAAATCAAAGCGGAAGTGAGCAACTGAGAGGAGCAGGAAAAGTTTTAGTGGAACTTGGAGTGGGCTGTATTAGCGGAACGGGGTGATGAGAAGCAAAAAACGCGTCTATGCCGAGTTATAAAGTTTGAAAGGCAACTCCGTCGCTGAGGCACAATGGGACTCCCCACTCTGGAGTTCAGTGACTCTTTCCTGGACAGCCCGGACTTCAGAGAGCGAATCAAATGCCATGAAATCGAGCTCGAGCGGACAAATAAATTCATCAAAGAGCTCATCAAGGATGGGAACATGCTCATCACTGCGCTAAAGAGTAAGTAGCCCAGTGTGGCCCTTTTCACTCCCACGGCTGCAGAAATAAGCTTGCAGGCCTGTAACTGTAACTACCTGAAAGCCACAGGCGACTAATTAGAGGATGCATTCATTACGGAGTATTTCAATTGACTGTGTTGGTGTCTGAATTGTCCTTCTTTGAACTCAACCCACCGGTAGCTGAACTACCTTTGGCTCTACCAGCCTGAATAGAAACACTTTTACTGCTGGTGAAAAGCTTCAAATCTTTACAAAAACACAAATAAATGTGTTAGTCAGAGGCGGTTTGCCTTTTTGCTGCCCCCGGGGCTGCGCTGCACGCATTCATGCACAGGCTTGTCCAGCACAGCCCAGAGTAAAGACCACAGTCAAAACTGCTTCTACTGTTGACTTTCATGTTAATACATTACCGGTTTCTAATGCCAAAGCCAGACATGAGGACGATCAGTGCAGAGCCACTATTTACTTTAAGTTCAGCCCATCAATGAAAGATGCTTTCAGCCTCGAGGGCTTTCAAGTCACCTGGCTGTTCAAAGTGAGTGAAAACAGCGCGTGTAATGAGCGCATTAGTGAGAGCTCCATGACCGTCTCGATGAGGATGCCAGCACTTTGTTATGGGTCATTGTCCTCTCATATTCCCAGTCCAATCCAAAATTCCACTGGGCTGATTGAAGTGGACTTCCTGTTCTGCTGTGTCCCTGTGGGGACGACAGTTTGCTCTGTTAATGTCGGAAATGTGTCTGTGAAACGGCCTAATAAATTTGGAGTTGGAATGGGATGGGAAGGCCGCAGCAGAGTGTTGATGTGCACTCACTAACGCGCTCAGTGCAG
>JAPQLA010000023.1:23667817-23686244 GCA_029822935.1 Naso vlamingii | reverse complement strand
ACACATGGGTAAATTTTAACAACATTTGTAGGAGATAGGGGCGATCTCTGCTAATCCTGAGAAGTCAAAAATAGACTGGTTTGGTACTTAAAGGACAACTAATCTGATGTGTTCTTCCAGTAGTCATGGCAGTTTTTAACCTGAGAATTGATTTTCGTCGTCATCTGTTTTCTGAAGGATAGTTTTATTTAAATAACCTTTCTTTCTCACTGACAGTATCTGCTATACACAGCAGTCAAAGGATGAACTGACATAATGATTTGAAGGTTTATTGTATTTTTTGCTGTGTATTGACTGTTGTCTGGAGCGGACAGTGACACTGAAGGACAGAGTTGATGTTTATTGGTGAATCTTTTCTATCTGTCCTCACTCTCTTTGGGTTTAATAAAGCAGAATTGTACTAAAAATGATCTTCATAAATAAACACAGGTCTGACCATTAGCCACTGAAATAGAATGCATAACAAAACAAAACAAACTTTACCATGGCCCTTATTAAAAAATCTCTGGATCCACTGGAAGCTAGCCTGACATGAAATAACTTCCTGTTGCCTCAAACATAATTAGGGTGCGAGGGAGCTCCTTAGTCATGGATTTGGTTTAAAACAACACTGACCAACTAGTCTAAAACAAAACCATCAAATGTGTCATCTTAACAAGGAGTTCCAAACTTTTTGATGATTCAGTTGTCTTTTTCCCACTCATTATCTCTTCTGGTGAGAGCGAGGGTTGATCTTGACAGAGAGAAGCCTAAGGCATCCCTATAGGATACTGTATAGATCTATATTCATGCAGAAGTTTTCAAAAAAGTTTTTCAGAACCTAATAGTAGAGACGCTTTGAAGGCTGGTCTTGTGAATATACCAGCCTTTTTGCTCCTCGCAGCTTTGCTCAGACCTTAATAGTTAGTCTCAGATCAGCTGCAAAAGCAGAATATGTGTGCACAGCATATGCAACTTCTGTGCTTTTATTGCTTTAGATTTATTACATCCTGTGTCAGAGAGAGCAGAAGCACCGATAAACTAGTAAAAGTTTATTTTTTAACAGAAGCTGCAGACACACACTAAATATGCTCTATTTACAGGTCTGGGTATTTGTTTTTTAACTCCTCAGAAGCAGATGTTTGTAATTTTCTGTGTTAATTGGCCAACTTTCTGCTGTCTGTTATGTCTTATCAGGAAATGGGATCTCAGGTATAGAGGGAGACATTTTTTGGCGCTGCAGCAAAGTAACTGAACTCAAGCTGAAACCTTGTGTTCTCGCTGCCTCCCCTGTGAAAACGGGACTAGCTCATGTGTGGCGGAGCATCAAAATAACCTGGCTATTGCAATTTAATCGCAATTCTGGACCCCTGCTCCAATTAGCTTCCTCTAATGAGCTCACAGAGATAGGTTGCAGGGTTCTGCCTTTCATGTCACTGTTCAGAGAATCCGTTTAACATAAACGTGCAGTGAAATATGCTGCACATGATGCCTTGCTAGTCACTGATGCTTCCAGGGTGTTTAAAGGAATCGAGATAGTGTAGATAGTGTGTGAGATCTGGCGTTCTTTCCTCTGTGTACACACACAGACACATTCGACCTCCCTTACTGCTTACATCTGTTACCATGGTGATGAGAGGCTTAGAAATGATGGCCCTGAGGCTCATTAGGGCCAGTGTCAAAACTGCTGGTGTGCGGCTAGCGTCCAGATATTCCTCCTGCCGTCTTTATGCCTCTTCTCAGCATCGCTTCTTTGGCAAATTGTGAACACCTGACCAGAAGAAAAGCTGCCTGCAGTTTTTCCTGTAAATTTCCTCTCTGCAGTGATTAGCAATTAGCAAACTCACCCATACTACAGCTGGCATCAAAGCAATCTTAACAGCAGCATGAGACTTGCCAGTTAGAAATTCCACTACAGAGGGATCTGCATCCGAATATTCTCTTTCTGCATCTGATTTATTCATGAGGGCGAACAAAGCAATCAGATGAGGAAATCTCCCAAGTGGTAGGTTCATGTGTGTTTTTGTGCACTTCAGAGTGGTGGGGAGTGTTTTAGCTTGATCCATTTCTAGCCAGCTGATGACTCTGGGGTGCTGGCATTATTTTTTATGTGTCAGACACTTGTGTACTTCAGGATATATCTACATCCGCGTCCTCTGCCATCCTATGTTGAGCTTTAGAGCCTTTTGCCTGCACTGCTTCCCTCCTTTCTAGGAGTGTCTTTGCAATTTAAATCGCTCATATTCTTTATTCCCCTTTAATTGCACAAACGTATCAGGAGGGTGTGGGGTGGGAGGGCACCCACTGCATGGACGAACTACCAAACACCTGGTGTTCTGCTCAGGTATTATTACAGTGGCATCAGTTTACACACGTCCTGCTGGGATCAAAACAAAGCAGGACACTTTAGGTGACTTTATCAGGCTGGCTCTGCTTCACAGACTCTCTGCAGCTCTGAGTCACTCCCCGCTCTTTTTAAGTGTGAAAGAGTTAGTCCAGACGTGCAGAGGAAGGTTTTTTTTTGCTTTTTTTTTTTTCTTGCAAGGAGTTTTCTGGCACGCTCACACTGGTCAGCAGTGCAGGGAGATTCCTACTGTGACTGTGGGGCTCAGCTAAACCTAAAGCTCTTAATTTAATGTGATCACCAGTGTGTGTGCATGTGTGGATGTGTCTGTGCAGTGCTCCTGAGCGTGTGTGTGTGTGTGTGTGTGTGAGTGTGTGCCTGTTGGTATTTTCCCCAGGGGCTTCAAACTGTGTGCGTGCTTACAAAATAATGTCACGTCAACAGCAGTCACAAAAGCCTACAGTGAGTTCTTTTTGAGTTCTCTTTGTTCTCTAACAGAAAAATGGTCAATCCTTCAGGGAAATTTATTGCCCGTCAGCGTGATAGCATATTTAATCATATGTTTATTTTGCTCTCCACCTGTTTATTTTTTCGTTGCTTGTTAGGAGTGAGCATATACAAAATTGATTTTGGTCCCTCCTCCTGAAAAGATCATTCCTGGGTCAGACATGACAGGAAAGACGGAAATAAGATGCTACTACATGAAATTATCTATTGATTTTTGTGCTGTTCTGGTAATAGTCGTGTAGGATGGTTACAGTGTCTTGTGGTGAATTTGTCGAGCGTTTTGAACTGCTGTGGGGGTAGCTGAGGCAGAACGCTCTTCATATCAGTGGCTAGTAGTAGATTAGGCTTGCTAAATTTCAGGGCCATGGGAATGAAAACAAACAAGCACAGGGTCTGATTTCATTGGCCGTTTCCTCACCTTTCCTTTCCTTAATGCCACCGCACCCTCCCACCCCGCATTCCATTTATTTTGTCCCTCCACTAGCCCCTTTATGAATGTTTGCATAGCAGAGATGGGCATTAAGTGGGCAAAGCTTGGTTTCGAGGTCAGACTTGCAGATGAGTCGCTTGAATGCCCTCACACAGACAGGTTCTCTCTGCTTGGACAGAGTTTGATTAAGGCCTGCAAAGTGGATCTTTTTTTTGCGGGAGGAGGACTGTTCAATCTCTTAGTCCATATGCTTTATAGGTGGGCATCTGGCATGAAAAGCCCATTTCCTGTTTCTTCCTCGGGGCCCTTTGGGACACTGTGTCTGAATCCTGGGACTCGTGACTATTGAGCTTGACTTGTCTTTGCAGGTGGAGCAGAACAAGGAAGGAAAATGCAAACAGCATCCAGCCAGTCCTGTCGATGACAGTGCCAAATACATTATGCTACTGATGATTTACAGTGTTGTGTATTTTGTTGTTAACTTCCGTCCCCTCCGGCGTCACTGTGAGAATAATGGCATATAATTTCCTTGAAGCCCTATTGATAATGCTTAGTCCTTATTGACCATGCTGACATTGTCTGCTGGTCATTACACGGTCATATGCCACTTTTATGACCTGTAATAATCTATTTGCAGGACTTCAAAGTGACATATGCCAAATGGCATGTGATAATGTAGTTAGAGCCCCACCTAGTGGTAGTTTGATCACACTCACATATACACACACACACACTCACATCAGAAATACATGACACATTTTTGGTCATATGTAAACCTTTCATGTATCTTTTGTGCCTTTTTAGGAGGGAAAGAAGAAATTCGATAAGGAAACAGAAAAATATTACTCCACGCTCGAGAGACACCTCAACTTGTCATCCAAAAAGAAGGAAGCATATTTGCAGGAGGTAAAACTTCTGATCCAACAACGTGTCTTTGAATAATTCTGTTCTATGGTTGGCTGAGTGTCTTCTAAAAAAAAACCAAAACTATTGTCTGTGTGTGTCTGTTTACTCATGACTTCTTCCAGCACACTCTGTTTCCAGGTGGTGATTTAAGCATTAACTGCCCACACAGTACTCTCTCACTTTGACCCCCCCCCTTTGTCATGGCACTAACCCTGGTGTGTTTGCTCATTCTCAGGCTGACACGCAGATTGATAAGGAGAGACAACTCTTTTATGACGCCTCCCTCGAGTACGTTTTCAAAATACAAGAAGTGCAGGAAAAAAAGAAATTTGAGTTTGTCGAGCCGGTAAGAGAATGATCCCTTTTCCATATTTATGTGCTCTGTAAGTGCTGAAAGCATATCCAAGAAGGCATTTCTCTACGTATGTACTTAAAAGATTACTTTAAGTGGCGTACGCTGAAAATAGCACTGAATCTTTGTACTAACTGCTAATGAAAGTGGCTTTTAAATGTGTGTTGTCACTTCTCCGAGTGAAGACAGGCACAATTATGCATCTCTCACAGGTACATTTCTACGCTTGTGTATTTCACACATTTATCATCAGCATCACAAATTTTCTGTAGGATTGTCGATCCATTTGGGAAAGTAGTGGGTAAAATTAGATAAAGTGGTTGTTGTCAAACAAAGCACAAATCAAAGCCTCTATAAAATCCTCCACCTTAAAGCTGTGCGGAGTCAGTCCTGACATCTTCAAAGAAGTTACCAGGAAACATTAAGTTCCCGAGGTGTTAAATGTCTGAGAATGTGAAATGGGAGCAAAGTGGCTGTTTTAAAAGCCCCCCCCTCTCCAATTTGTTTACATTCATTGGCAGGTCAACCAGAAGCCTTGCCAGAAATGTAAAAGCCTGTGATGAATCTGGGCACAGATAAGGTGCTTCATCCCCGCGTTTGCTATACCAAGCCTCATCCTAGAAATAAAATCAGTGGTTGTGTCTGAGGATTTGACTGAGCGTAGCTCTGCGTTTGTGGGATCCTTCATGCTAGAGATGAGATCAGTATTTTCTCCCGACAATATATCCACAGATTTTTTTTTTTTCCCACAATGGTTACGGATGTTTGTGTGTTATACGGAAAATAAGATCAATATCTGTCAGCCATGAAGAACTACAACTTTTGTAAAACTTTCCCTCTCTTGGCTTTATCTAATGTGCAGTATTCAGGGTGTTGACAGATTTTGTCATTTTTTTGAAGAGTTAAGTTTTGTTTGATATGAATAAGAGATTTAAAAGGTCCTCATTAACAATGCAATATGTATATGTGTATGTATGGATGAATGTATATAAATATAGATAAAGAGATTTGTATTATTGCTGTCTGCCAAAAGTCAGAGAGCATCCGCCGCAGTACTAACCAATTAAAAGGGCAACTCTTATTTTTACACTCAAATGAAAATATTAGTTTGATTTTTATGTTTTACTTATTAATCATTTAAATTCACATAATTATCTGTTCTTAGTAGTAGCATAAGGGTACTACTACCCTGTACAACCTTGTGTTGTACCATGATAATCACATAAATCTTGATAATTATAGTTTTAACAAGGAATTAAGGGAAGTTTTGTGCTTTTTAGATGGCAATATGAAAAAAAAGAATTACCACAGACTGGATTCCACACGTTTAAAAGATATGAAAGTGGTAATCTAGAAGATTTGAGTTACAGTGTTTCTGACAGCACCTTTGTTGGACCTGTACTTGAACTGTCGTTTCCTGGATGCTGTATTTTCTTCACACGATGATCCGCCATTGTAACCCACAGGAAATGAAAAGTACCTACACTGGTCAGACACAGCCATGAGTGAGCCTGTGGTGTTAGCGTCACCCACCCTTTGGGCACCAAACCCTACTGAATGACGTAAAAGGCGTCACTAACTGTGTACTGCTGCTGATTTAGCAAGGGACTGTCGCCACAAACACCCAGATCATAGTACTCAACATTGCTTCAAATTCAAGTGCTTTCATCAGTGGACCGTGATAGTGACTTAACAAGATCTTCAGGATTACCACTTTAAATGATAATTGTGTAATTATAGTAGGGATTTTCAATTCTAGTGTTGAAAATGGGCATTTGAAGTTGCAGTAACCCTTTTTGAAATGTGCTGTGAATTTGTAATAAAGCTCTGCATTGTTTATTAAGAGAGTAAATCACCCTTGAATATTGTTCCTCCCCAGCTCCTGGCCTTTCTTCAGGGCTTGTTTACATTCTACCATGAAGGATATGAGCTGGCTCATGAATTTGAGCCTTACAAACAGCAGCTCCAGTTTAACCTACAGAACGTAAGTCTCAACACCTCAGGGGTTGCACACAAAGGCAACCAGCCACGTAATCAGATTCTGCAGCTTATCATACCCCGACATAACAAGCAGAGTTTTCACAAATGGATAGCTGTGTGATTAAATGAGATTCTTAGCTGCACAGACGATCAATATTTTCAGAGTGTTGTATTGCAGGCAGTTGCTGTGGGCCATTTAATGGTGCTGTGTCCAAAAAAAAAAAAAAAAAAAGTTAGTGTCGGGAGTAAAACTACAGCTGCTGTCATGCCCCCTCTTTCCATAACCATGACCTCACCACTTGCACCCTGAGGGCCCGAATTTCTCTCTGACCTGAAATGTCAGCACCGTTGCCCTGACAATTTCTACTCTGTAACCCTCTCTCCACGTCCTGACATGCAGAGAGCTCTAATAGGAGCTGGAGAAGGTGAGGCTGTCTCAGCATCTCTCCAGTAGAGGAAATGAAACAGCCTCATTCTGACCCTTTGTACTCCAAAAAAACAGGATTCCTGGGAGCATTAACAACTGAATCGCAATCCTAATTTTGGATCACCTCACATGCTTTCCTCCAATATAAATTTAGAGTATTTGAATTAGATGCAGTGTCTGTCTTTCCAAATCGTTTGCCAGTGTGTTAGTTATTCTTCTCCCCAGACGTCCTTGTGCAGCTGTACCAATAGAGCACATATGTCAGATGCTTGACGTTTTTCCTTTATTTATTTCAGCCTGTAGACAAAATAATGGTATTTTTCTAATGAGAAATTGCAGGCAAAAAATGCAGATACACAAGACGGCCTCTGTTAGTGCAATTATAATCCAATCCTGCCATTTCTGCGTAGACACGAAACAACTTTGTAAGCACCAAGCAGGAAGTGGAGAAGCTGATGAAGAGGATAAGGTCTGCAGATCAGGACTATAAGCCCCCCGGCCAGTGGACGATGGAAGGCTTCCTGTACGTCCAGGAGAAACGTGAGTCTCTCTCGCCGGGCTCCCAGCCAGCAGGGCTCTCTCGCGCCCTCCCCGTTGCCTCACTTACAAGTGCATGGTTTTACATCCATCACCATAAACATGTCTTGAGTTCTCCCAGGCCCGCAGAAGACATCCTCTAACACTGAGCTCATAATTTATCCTGTTTAGCGATTCACTTTGATGTGCTCTCAAACAAGGGGGAGATACCCAAATGGTAGATTTTTATCAGCAATGATAAACAACTTTTGATTTATCGCACTATAATTGCAAATTGATTTTCAGAAGTCTTTCCAAATTCTCAGTGATTCAAAGAAAAATATTTTGGTCCATCCAACATTTTTGTCTTTATTTATTTTTCTGTCCCAGGTCCTCTGGGATGCACTTGGACACGCCACTACTGCACATACGAGAAAGGCAGCAAGACCTTCACCATGAGCAACACTGAAAATAAGTCGAGTGGGAAACAGGTACTTAGTGTCTTTTAACTTATTGTTTTAGTTCACTTTTTCTTGTTTAGGTTAGTTTCACATACAAATAATAAAAGCTGAGAAAAGACGGAGCTAGTATATTCCATGTGGGAGAAACAAAGAACCCCCTTGAGGCTCATAAGACTGTCTCACCCCCAGAGGGGAAAAAGGAGAAAGAAGTCAAGATGACAGAACTGCGAATTGGGCACAGAAAACAAAAGACTTGTTAACTCGAGGCGGACCAAAACGGTTCAAAGATAACAAAATTCACAAATAACAAGAAAGAACTGAAGGCATGAAAATAACCTTGAGACAGGGAGAGTCAGGGTGTCTCGTTTTGTACACAATTACCTGAACGGATTCACTTTATTTAGAAGCATTTACATACATAAATGAGTGTAGACTTCAGACAGATCTGCCATATTTTTTCTTTAAGTTTTTGCATTTTCCAAAAGGATGATCTTACAACAAGAGATGCATGATATTATTGGCATGTTATAGATATCGACAAATATTGGCTTTAAAATTAACTATTCGATATCGGCCAGCACGCCGATACCTGCCAATATAACAACTGATAAGATAATAGGCTGCTGTTTTATTTAATTAAACGCCCAAGTTGACAACATGTTTTACATGTTTCCTGTGGACAGACACAAGGTTTACTTACTTTGCCTCTTGTGAAACAGGCCAAATTTGCCATGGTTGTGAGTATTGTTATGATTGTCTCAGGCAGAGCATCATCCATTTTAAAGTAGGATGTATCCTACTTGTTTTATTTAAAAGCAATTGTCATAAATAAGTATGACATGTTTTACATAAGTTCAGGTATTTTTCTTCTTTTGCATAAGGAATGAATGTTGCATAAATTTAAGCTTTGTATTTTATGCCTGCATTTGATGGCAGGCAACACAGTAAAAGTATGCGTAATATTACTGTATGTAAATTCCACTACAGAAGAGACTTAAAAAATATACATGTATATCTGTGTCGTTGTTGATTAGCAAAAGAGTTGTAAAATTTTTACAAAAAATCCATTATCGTGCAGTCGTGCATCCCTACTTACTACCTTTTATATGCAAAGGCGGAGTTACAAAAGAAAGGCTTCACAAGTGCATTGAAATTTCAGTCATTTTCTCCAATAAGTATTTACTAATGTATGTTATGCTTTTTTTTTTTTTTTAGAATGGTCTTGTCATAAACCAACCAGAGATGTTCAAGCTCAAGTCCTGCATTCGGAGGAAAACCGATTCCATCGACAAACGTTTCTGCTTTGACATCGAAGTGGTGGAGAGGTCTGTGACTGTCAGTCATCTGCATAAATGTTCCCTAAAGTTTCTCCTCACTTACATGGACTGAAAACATGCACAAAACATGATATTTAATTAATACCACCAGCTCTTGCATGTCAACTTTTGTGATCCATTACTAGTTAGGAAAGAGCATCTGAAGAGAATACAACATGTTACCCTTTTACATTTTAGTTGTTTATCAAAGCAAAAGTCGCCCACTTGAAAACAGCCATAAAAAAGACACAAAAAGTTAAAATACAAAGTTTTCTAACATACTTTAAAATTGATGAAGCGCATGTGGGTTGCTTTGTTCTTATACATTTTGAGCTTTATTGAACGCAATTGATACTGGCCATTAACCCAAGTTATCATGGGAGTACTGAGCACAGCAAGAGCTGCTCAGGTGTCATTATCATCTTCAAAGACTCCCTGTTTAAAAGTGTAGATGTTTTCAGCTCTGTTTGTATCCTGCATGTTCCTCCAGTCCTCTCCCTCTCAACCTCTTGTTTGTTGAATGTCCACAACATCGATATTTGCTCTATTTTTGAACCCATTCCATCTTTTCTCTGTGTTCATGTCAATGTAGAAATGACATCTGTCGTGGAACTCTTTTCAGACCGCTTCAGTTTTTCTGTAAAGTCCGGTATGTGAACTGACCAGTGCTGCCTTTTCAGAGCAGTTGCATGTGCTGCATGTGTGCTGCTAATCATATAATTCACCCGTTCTTAAATCTGAGCTTTCTCATGAAATTCTATTGCCTTCTTATCACTTCACAAAAGCAGACGTCTCTTGGTCAATAAGGGCTAAAGGACACAGGCATTTTCTTAAGTCATTGATTTATGTTAACCTGACAATCAAGTAGTCATTTGACCGCCTTCAGACAATCTTTAAGCTGTATAAAACCATTCTCAACAGATTGATGTTTTTCTGGGGGAAAGGATAAGGTTCTACCAAAAGATCAAACACCTTTAAATTGGCTGCCTGCTGATTGACAGTGGCTGAATTGATCAAGTTGTACGTTGACAAAAGCTTGATATGAGCTCATGATTTTGATGTGTATTTCAGCATATAAAGTTAGCTCATCACTGTGCGTCTGTGCACAGCACCAGCAGCAGAGCCAGCACTGCTTACCCTTGGAGAGTGTTGCAGAGCATGGACAATAACTGCAGTTTATTTGCCGGACAACTCATTTATCATAAATGGTGATGCCCCCAAGGTGCTTGTTCCAAACCACAAGGACAATGTGGGCCAAGATCCAGTCAGCTTCAAGCTCATCCATTCATCCTCATTACAATAAACCTGCTATTACATCCAAAGCCCGGCCAGAATCAGGCCAACCATCTCAGAACCTCATTTTTAAAGGGTTGGTTTAATTTATTAAAGGGGTATTTAGCCTTGCCAATATTTGTATTTTATTTGCCCAGATTTTGAAATATCTATTTCCAAAATGTCTGCCTCCATTCCAGTGAATAGATTTCATTTGTGGTGTTCAAAGCAATGAAAAAATATATTTAAAAAAATCTCTTTCTTCCAAGAGTGTCTTAATAATCCACAGAACTCAATGTCAATATTTCTGCAAGGGACTTTAGCGAAAGTTTTTCCTGTATCAAGAAAGAAAACGGTGAATTAGATTATCAGAAAGGAGGTGTTACTGCTGTTGATTTAAATGTTTTTAAGTAGGGCCTGAGCAATATATGGGTTTGCCAGTATGGGCCTGTCACAGATGTGTTGGTACCAGCGTTTTCTCCAGTTCCACGTTATTAAATCTGTGTTTTTGGCCAGAAAAAAATGCTGGGCTGGTGATTTAAAATGATGTTACTACGTAGTTTGTCCAGCAGAGGGCAGTCCATTATTGTTTTTTTTAATTTGTTTTTTGTTTTTTTGTTTTTTAGTCAGCTGCCTTCCCTGACAGTTATACTATTTTCTCTCTGCCCTCCCCTGCATCTCTAAAAGAACCCACCCACAAGTTATAGCTTTTTTTTTTTTTTTTTTTTTTTTTAAATATTATTAACTGTGTTAGGAGGTAATCTCTGAATGATACTCAACAGGGACATGTTCTAAAAAATGAAAAAAAATTTCAAATCCAAACTCAAACTCAAGGAATCCTCGTGCTTGTCTCATATTGCTACCTGTAGGTACTAGCAATTCCTCCAAAACACGAATCAGCGCGTATAGTTTGTTTTTATGATATTCGTTTTTGGAAGATTGTACCTTGAATTCAAATTTATCAAGTGTGTCACTGGGAGGGAGAGTTTTTAGTGAAACTAAGGCTAGTTTATGCTTCTTAGCCCAACACATTTCATATGTGTCACTCAACAGAAGTGAAAGAGTAGCGCGACATTTTCAATTTAAGCTTCAACAAAAAGTTTAAGTTGTCTCCATGGTAACCATATTTGACTCGGATGCAAGAATATCAACAGGAGACTCTTTTATTTATTATTATTTTTCAGTGTTTAATTGTTCAAAATGAAATAAACTCAACTCAAGGAAGTTCAATTAAAACCCCCCATGGCCACATTAACACTTCTGCAAAAATATATGACAATGCCCACAACACAACAAAACTCTCCAGGTAACCGACATTGCATAAATTGGCCTTAAGATTTTGTCAGTGGTACAACTTTGTATGCCCTCGCCCCCTTTTCTCAAAATAAAATTCTTTGCCCTCCCCAGTGCACAAAATACAGTCTCTCTCTCTCTCTCTCTCTACTTCATATATAGATAAATGGAGAGACAGACATATATAAATATATAGGTATTGGCCAAAATATCAAATTTCAGATCTCTTTTGCTCCCTGATATCAGTATCAACATCAACCCCCAATGTCCCATATCAGTCGGTCCCTGTTTTTAATGTTGTGAGCATCACAAATGAACTTTCTCCCACTTCCATCAATATCTGAGAGCAGATTTCTCGAAACTATCTGTATGGCAAGTTTACGAAGAGGTAAGTTTGAAATTAATAGATGATGGTTGATAGTATTCGCAACACACGCAGCTTGACATTGCTCCATGCTCGCACTAACTATCACTTGTGGGTGGGGTTTGTTTTGGTATGCCTGAATCATCGCACAGTGTTATCATTAGGTTCCTACATCCGGTAGCAGTGCTGTGTGTGAACTGCAGATACTCCTCAGGCAAGTTTCAAGCTATGTAGCACACAGTGAGGCGAGACATGAGACACGGGAGCTGCTGTGCTGTAGAACACAGATCAGATGGAGGTGTATGCATGTTGGGTGCAGAGAAATGAATCACTTGGAAATTAAGCACATGTAGCATTTAATTGGGAGTGGAATGTGAAGCACCGAGCCAACCGAGGGCACAGTTTGAAGTCAAGCATTTGCACATGAGCTATTTTAGTCACACTAGTCCTTTTATAGTGATCTCAGCCAGTGTAAACATGGTCTGTCCAGGGGCCCCAAGGCAATGAGATCAGACTGAGACCAGCTTTTCTCTGAAATCTCTCCAGGCATGGCGTTATGACACTGCAGGCACTGTCAGAGTCCAACAGAAGATTGTGGCTGGAGGCCATGGATGGCAAAGAGCCGGTGAGGAACTCTGCCTGTTTGGTTTTGAAATATTCATTTTGTGTTGGCTGCTGTATGGCCGGAATGCTTTTAAGTTTTTTTTTGTTTGAAAAGAGAACAATGCCAAAATGGACTGTTGGGTCACTGGCACCCTCCTCTGGTTGGTGAAGGTTCAGTCTTTTTAAGAAACCATGACATCACCATCTTGTTTTGATTATAATAGGACAGTCCAGTTAAATCATAACAGAGTCTGGGGAAACTGTTTCACATAAATCTCCTCTTTTTGGGATTTAAAAAAAAAAAAAAAACCCTCAAGGGTTCTTTAGCTTCTTAATTATTTTTGTTAATTTCCTCCAGATTTACAACCTGCCAGCCATATTAAGCAAAAAGGAAGAAAGTAAGTGCATTGTTTTTTCTCTCTCTCTATTCCCCGAACTCTTTTCACCATTTAAAAATGTATATTCCACGTTGTAGGACTTAGAATAAAATTGACAGCGCTCATATATTAAACATGTTTGTTACCTATAGCTATCTCAGTTCATTAACACAATTACTTGACATACACCCACTCAGCTGACGAGTGAAGCCTTCCAGCACGAGAGATGCATCTTATTAATGGGAGCAGAGGCATAGCCGAGCGCTTATTATTCCTGTGTGATGTGTGGTTAACTGACAGTAATTGACGTGTCAACCCTGTTCCCATGTTGTGTTACAGCATTTCTTAATGAGGCGGGCTTTAACTTTGTGAGGAAATGCATTGACCTGGTGGAGATGAGAGGTGAGGCATTTAAATCTCTCAGCTTTCATTTGTCAATCGACTTGAGTGCAGCCCAGCTGCGATTATGAATACTAACAATGCCTTTAAATCATTATTTGACGTGACAACATGTTGCACTGATGTAAGACCAAACTGAACAGACACCCCAGTCCTTAAATTTCCTTTTCCTTTGCTTTCGCAGGCATAAATACAATGGGACTGTACAGAATTGGAGGGGTCAACTCTAAAGTGCAGAAGCTGATGACCACTGTCTTCTGTAAGTAGCCTTATAATTAGAAAAAGCACCTACTGATGAAATTCATGTTGAAGTAACTGGAGCCAAAGAAGTACAATCAGTGGCTTTCCAAGTCAAGCGAGGAAACTTAATGTTTTTTCTGTCCTTAGAGTATTTCTTTGTAGTGCATACATTATTTAGCATTCTCACATGCCATGTAGCAAAACTAACATAAATAGATTTTTCAGTTTTCCATACGCCTGAATGGCCATTTTCTCTTTTTATACTTTTTAAAGCTCAAGTATACAGGTCACATTTGACAGCCGCCCTAGCTCTAAAAGCATTATGTGATCCTGCAGAGTGGGGAAAGAGGTCCTCCTTGTGGTTAGACTGTGTAATAGCCACCTGGCCTGGTATTATTTTATCACTACCTTATTAGATGATCCAGGGTAATCTTGTTTGCATACATTCACACATTTAAACAGGGAATGTGACGGATATTACAGTCCTTTTAAAGTTCTGTCTTCATCTCACATGTACTCTCGTGCACGAGGCAGTCAGGACTTTTAGTGCTCATTTAAGCAGCCTGTCAGGTCATGGTTATATTGTTTTTTATTTGTTTTTTTCGGTCGGTTTACAGCTTAATCGTGCTGATCTAAAAATATAATGTGCTTTAATCAGCATCCAAGGCACCAGTGGATATGGACCTGGATCCAGAGACGTGGGACAACAAAACCATCACCAGCGGTCTGAAGAATTACCTCAGGTCAGCTCGCCCCGCCAGCTGTGTGTCTCTAGCTGTCAGGAGTCATCATTACCCCCATAATGCCTCTTAGAAATCTCTCTGGTGTTAGCCTTGTTTTCAGTGCAGCTAGTGACTCACAAAGGAAGGTGACTGCAGTCAAAATACCTCTGCCACTCAGGAAATGAATGGTAACTGCTTTTTTTATTCACTAGATGTCTCTCTGAGCCGCTAATGACCTTCAAGCTCCACAAAGACTTCATCATGGCTGTCAGTAAGTAGCTAAAAGTTCCTAAATCATACATCATACATATAAGACATAATCATACTGTACATATATATCATACATGAAGGAGATTGTTAAGTTGGCAGATGACTGTTAAACTCAAAACATAGACAACTTATGAGGGATGCTCATTTGTTCACAGTAAAAATGTTTTTAATTAATGGCGTGGGTTGTATTTGCACATTTGATTTTGAATATTTTATTCCTTTTTTTTTCTTTTTTTAAGATCAGATTGAAATTTCCCAACATAATGTTAACATTTGTAGGGGAATTGAGTTTGAATTGAATTGTGTTTTAAATGCATTCATTTAAATTGAGATGGGCACTGCATCCAGGCACTGACAGGCAGAAATCAAATGAGCAAAGATTGTATCAATACATAGTTTCCATCTCAGAGAAATCACATAGCTCTCATGTCACATGAAATTGAGAGCTGTAATTGATTTGATCTGTGCTTTTTTTGCATGTTTTTACACGTTTGTGCCACCGTGCCAAAAGTGCCAAAAGTCAATTGCTTTTTTTTTTTTGGAAAGTAGTTACCCTTTTGATCATATTTTGTTTATTTACTTTCCCTCAGAGTCAGATGACCAGAACTACAGGGTGTGTGCTGTCCATGCTTTGGTTCATAAACTGCCCGACAGGAACAAGGAAATGCTGGAGCTGCTAATAAAACACCTCGTCACGTACGTGTTCCTGTAATGAGTCAGTGACACTGCAGCCTTATTAAATAAATAATAATGAAGATAAAACTTACTGAGACTGAATAAATTGTCTTTGCAGTACAGGCACACCTTAATACATTTGTGGGTAAAACTCTCAGTACACGTTGAAGAGTTTGCAGTATGGGAGTGACAGCACTGAACAGGACCTTACACATGTGAAACGCTCATGTCCTCTACCTGCAGAGTTTCCACACAGAGCCAGTCCAACCTGATGACGGTGTCCAACCTGGGTGTCATCTTTGGGCCCACACTGATGCGCTCACAAGAGGAAACTGTGGCCGCCATGATGAACATCAAGTTCCAGAACATAGTAGTGGAAATACTTATCGAGAACTTCAGCAAGGTGACTCTAGGCTTTTGTTTGTAGTTTCACTATTGCACCATTAAGACAATTCATTTCTTACATCCAAAGGTGTTTTTCATCAAAGTTGGCCCTTCATTTGCTCTTACGAAAGCTTGTTTATGTGTCCCTAAACAAATAAGGGCAAAACTATGTGCATTCTTTACAAAATTTTAGTGCAAAAAAGATGCTGAATAGTATTTGTGTCATAATATATATAATTCCATATTGCTTTTCTGTTAAACTGACTGTCTAACTATTTCATATTCTTTATTCTTCTTACACCTCAGTTTTTTTTTTCTTGGAGACAGTTTTAAAGTAGTATTATAACCTTGCAGCAGAGTTAACGCAAGCAAAGAAAGAACAATTTAGCTTCCTTGGTATGTTGCAAAGTCTTTGATGCTCTTACAGTTTAGATCATCATGTCATCTACCTCTACAAAGGGTAAAAAAAAATCCTCCTGCTTCCAACTATAGGTAGTAAAAAAGAGAACAGCAGATCGATCATGCTTGTAAGCAACAAATCATCTTTTCCGGTTTGTGTGCCATAAAGCAATTCATAGTGTTTCCGCTGACTGAGCGGACTGGGCAAAGGCACTAATGGTCTCATTTGCAGATGTGGGTAAGATGTGAGGCATCAGTATTATCTGTATTTGTCGTAAGTAAACAGATTGTGTAGTTGTGCTGAGTAATCAGTGTTTCTTTCTGGACTTTCAGATCTTCCACCAGCCTCCAGATCCCAATGTGCCTCTGCCTCAACCTCAGAGCCGGCCTGGCTCTCGCAGAAGTAGGGCCATCTGTCTGTCCACAGGGCCGAGGAAGCCCCGCAGTCTCTACACCCCGACACTGTGCCTGGCAGATGCAGAAAGTGAGTACCAAAGCATCGATTACAGCCACAGGTCATCACCCCACAGTTTCCCAAAACCCATCAGGGGCCCTTAATATCTATCCAACATCTGTATACTCTGTCTCACCACATTAGTGTAAGATCCAAGTATTCTCATATGGAAAACTAGTATAATTAATCCTCAGAAAAAGGCTTTTCTTGAGGCCAAAAAGTAACCCCAAGCATTTGCCCAATCAGCAGGTTTTAATGAGGGCCTTGTATGCCTCTTCTCTGGTCCCTGCCTAGGTGACACCTTTAGCAGCAGTCCGAGCAGCACTCCCATGGGCAGCATGGAGTCTTTGTCCTCCCACTCCTCTGAGCAGAATAGCTCCTCCAAAACAGCCTCCTCTGCTCCGGTCAGGGACAAGTCGCTCCTGGACCTCCGCCGAACGCCATCACAGCTCTCAAATGGCCCCAGGAGCGCTGTTTGTGTCAGCAGCCCAGAGTCCAGCTCCAAGGAGGATGCAGGGCGTACAGATGGAGAGTCAGAGGATGCTCTCAGTCTGTCCTCTGTCAGCATTGTGCCCAGGCTGTCCTCTGCCCCCAAAAAAGCCCCCCACTGTCGCCCTGAATTCAGGCCAGCACTGCTCAACCGCTCAGCTGCTCCCTCGCTGAAGTCACTGCATATATCTGAAGGTAGGATTATCATCAGGTAATGCCAGTTTAAGCTTGCCTGTCATTAGATCGATTTGTTTGCCTTGCAGCAACGGAGTGCAGATAAGCCTTATGAAAGTGTCTTTTTCAGGACAGAATTCATAACATAGCGTTCCGTATTCCTACTGAATGCTTTCAAAGGCGGACAGCACCCCCCCTTGACAAGAGCATAATTTAAACATCCGTGTTAAAATAATATGAACAATAAAAGGATTGTAGGTGCACTATGCCAGCTGTCTTAGTATCAAACTTCAGTGTCTTTGTTTCACACAGAAACAGTTATTATTTGTCTGTCTCCCTCAAGGCCGCAGGGGCTGCTCTGGATCCGTCCAAAATCTGTCAACACTGGAGCCCAAAGAGAGTTTAAAAACAGCTGAGCACCCAGACCTGCCACCAAAACAAGTGATCCGTCGCAGGATGGACACCTCAGTCAGCAACGGCTACCAGAGACCTGGCTCAGTGTAATGGGTTTTAAAAAGCTACTCACTTTTAATACTAATGATGACATCTTTATTTTACTTAATGGATAATTACCTAGGCTCTGGGAAAACGTAAAGTCATGTAGACAGAATGATTTATCCGTTCTTCAGAAACCGACAGACACATTATTTGATATTAAAAAATAATAGTTGTTTCTGCCATCTGATACCTCTGTTAGTTTTTCTGGATAGACCCTTTGAGTCCTCAGCCTCCTCTTTGGTCTGTGTATGAGCCCTGAGCATCGAGATATCTCTAAGATCAGATGAGTATGTGTTAGCAGATTTATGTCTGCTCCTCTCTGGTGGGAGAGCTCGCTTTAATTACGCTCCGCCTGCTCTGGGGTTGATGTGACCCAGCAGCAGTCTGCGCACGTTCTCTCGGGACAAATAGATTGTTTGACTTGTCATGTCTGAGAAGCCAGTCACACGGTCTCTTAAGTAGTTTCCTTGTATAGCACCCACCCTGCTTGCCCTAAGCACTGTTGTCCCCTTGACTCTGATATTGTTGCGCTGAGGGTCAAGTGCAGCCTGGTTACATAGTTTAATTCAATTCTGCACAGTGCTGAAGCTGAGTCC